>MOOZ01007840.1:327001-340087 GCA_002930495.1 Cecropterus lyciades | reverse complement strand
TGTGCTATCTATTTATAGTGTTGGACGAAGACAAAACTGAATTAATTGTCGGCTAAAATTATTACTTAAATGTGAGATATTTCAATAGTATTTTAAGTACAAGTAAATACTTCGCTAGGTAGAACGAGTATCCCCCTGTAGCCGGAGAGTAGAATACGGCTACGGTATTTCCTGCCTCTCGCAAGAGGCGACTAGAAGGGGGCTCCTGGGATTGCGGGCGGCTAGAGTGGGAGCTCAAACCGCCCAGCCAGCAACCCTGAAAAGGACGGTGGCATGTGTGGCTGCATGTCGTCGCAGACACCGGAAGGTGCAGGGGGACAGGTGCACGTCCCCCAAGTGATGAGCCCGTGTGGTGCACCACGCTAGGGGGCACCGGCACGTTCCACAGGAGATCCCGAGATCCCCTGAATCCCACATAACCCGGAGTCTCCCCTAAGGCTTCGGTGAACCTTTTGAAGGTTTCCCCCGTCACAAAAAAAAGGTAGAACGAGTATAGTTCGACCAGGGAGGAACCACCGGTACCACACATATTCTTAGCGTGAAGTAGTTTTTCCGTTTTGAAAGGTTGTGGATGCCGGTTAACTTTCATATGAGACGACCATCATAGTCCTCGGGAGTAGCAACGCACCTGTGATCGAACCTCTCCTTAATCCTCGGAAGTACTAAACTTATTCAGAAAGTAAGTGTACTGTACTCCTTGCAGCATAACTGTTCTATACGAAGTTGCTAGCCCCACAAACTTTTTATCTAAACTCATTCGAAATAGGTATGTTTCTGATACTTCTCCTATTGAAGTATTCACATTCTACTCCCTGGTAAAAAAAATCCCTGATATTACATACACTAATTTCCGTACAAAGAATTATTATCCCGCACATACATATGTTTGTATTGTTTTAGAAACATGATTTCATTTATCTTAATTTCAAACCAATCGAGATTGTAATATCTAGACTTGATTCGTGTAACACAGAAGCGCTATCGAATCCGCTAACGGATTCCAAACGGATCCTTTTAAGCCGAACATTAACCACACAGTAATCACGCAATTAAAAGAAACTAATTTACAAGTCAGCGATCGAAAATTAAATAAGCCCGGAACTGTGCGTGTTTATGTTAAAACACATAAGTGGTGTTTATCTTAATGTTAACTGGCATCGAAATCCGGTATCATCGAGCCCCGTACCCACTTACTGGTGCCAAATAACAATTCCACAAAATTGCTTGCTATGCAATCACTAAAACTAAGGGTGGTGTTACATGGGGTGCGGGTACTGCGATTTTTCGAGCTTTCAAAGGTAGCTTCTACCTTTGAAGAATTTCATTGCGATAGTAGTAAGGTAGTAAAATTAATAGTGTTAAAAATTTTATAGTATACAGTGATAGTAAAGGTTTTATATGGTCAATTTTAAGTAGGATTTTAGGACATTTAATAAACAATATTTATTAGTGAGTATCATATAAACCTCATTCTCCTATCACTTTCGCGAAATTATCTTGCTTTCCTATTCTATTCGCGTGAGCAATCGCACGGAGAATCACATAGGTTGATGTGTACGCGCTAAAAATAAGAAATTATAAGTAAAAATTTACTATCAACTCACACCTGGCTGGCGAGGTGGACTGTAGTGTAAACTTTTGTTATTCTGAGAGGCATTACTATATTTACGAAAAAAATAGAACAATAGAATAATCTCCAGTCGATATTTAAATAATATGATGATATGTATAATATTTTTGTACATCACGGTAACATATTTACGTTACAAAAATTACGTCATCAGATCGCATTAAAATTTAACACTGTGTCGGACCCTTATAAATGCAAAAAATATCGCATGTTATTTGCTCAAAAACGAAGTAAAAGTACAGTCGTGTTCAACATTCACACTTTATTTCGCAAACTGGATCTGGGCGCAAGGTGTGCAGGACAATAAAATGAAGATTAAAATATTTTTCTTGTAAGGACAGCTCGAATGTATACGAATGAATAAAATTGTAGTTTGTTTGGAATTTCAAAATTACTGCCATTTTCTTGGCGCATACTTCTAATGTTTATTTTTAAAACACTTAAATATATATGGACAATTTTAAATTTTTATCGTATCGGATTGCTATAAACTAACGACATGATTAAGGACCCCAGTGCCAATAGTACGAGCTTATCTTGTTTCCTCGAAACAATCATTGTTAATGTTTTTGCCTATGCATTGCAATGCAGTGTATCCATGTTTTAATTATCGTGTTCGACCATACCTTGCAATGATTGTTTTACGGAAATATTACAAATCGTACTAAGTAGAAGTCGCAAAATCGTGAAGCGGGATCGATGCAATCAACAAAACAGCGATGTCTGCAAGGGCGGTAAATTGATTGTGTATTATATAAAAGAAATAGAGGTAAACTAAACCTTTATATTCCCCAGTAGAAAAGTCAACACACACATTTTAAATACTATTTTTTTATTTTGATAAATAAACACAGACGTAGAAATCCTAGGTTTTAAAGGCAGAAATTCTTGACAATGAAGTAATTTTGGCTTTTAGTATAACACTAAGTTTAGTGTAAAACTCTTTTTTTATTCAAAAATATCACTTTAATTAGTAAAATATCTTCAATTCTGTTCGATGACTTTTTACCATCATTCTGTTAAAAACCAATAGTTTCGTCAGTTTCTCACTAGGCGGAAGGCCAGGATTCCGGCCAATAGATGGGTCCGCAACCATTCCTCCCTCTAGCGAAGAAGGCCAGACTTCTTGTCCCGGCTTGAGCTTTAGGCTCGCTATAAAACACGGTGAAGCTGTAAAGGCCAGTACCAACAGCATCTACACAATTGCTAAAAAAAATAGGGATCAGTTTTATTTCGAAGCGGGAACAGAGCAGTAAGGGTGCAAACACAGATAAGTGCTAAACTATTAGGCCTTATTAAATTATGTTATGCTAGGTTGTTGTTATACTTTGGGTTTACACTGAGGATTGTTGTTAATTATTTTGAATTAATTACTTTACAGATTTTTGATAAAATAATTATTAAATTAATTAAATTATAAATATAAAACAAAACAATGGAACAAGGAAGGAAGCAATGACTCTTAAATTAAATATTGATAGGATAGGATGTGTTACTAATACTGGTGTAACAATTGTTCGTTTTAAATTCCCAAAAATAGTACAAGAATCAGCACTTAATTTCAAAAGTACTTCCAGTAACCGAGTCACGAAGGGCTGGCAGATCAAAGCGAAGTTCTTAAATGTCTCACACAAGCATGCTCTCTTGTAAGTCGAGTAGTAATATAGTCTTTGACGACGCCATTTCCCTGCTGACTCAAGTAACTCTCTGGGTAGTTCTTTGAATGACAGTTTTTCTGTTAACGTTTACAACAGGTGTTGTTAACGATACCAATACGAAAAATAAAGTGTCTTTTTTATAGTATGGAAGTAGCAAACGAGCATGTAGACCACCTGATTGTAAGTGGCCACTGCCGCCCATGGACATCCGTAATGAACCCTAGGTAAGATTAAAGTCTCACGTAAGGTTAGCCACAGATGCGTTGCTACCCCTGAGGACCAAGATGGAATGTCTCGGAAAACTATGTCTTCCTTACCACACTCTTCAGACCAGAACACAGCAGCGCAGCGCATTGCACTGTTATAAGGCAGAAATAGATGTGGCGGTGGTGCTTCCGGAGTCGAACCACAAAGAGTTCTACCACCTTAAATGTCTACTAGTAATTTCAAAATGTGTCATTAATACATATAATAAAATTGTAATCGTAAGAATATTTTGACGACCCGCGTGGTGGAGCGATCACCATAACGGTCTGACACGCGGTCCCGGGTTCGATCCCCGGCCAGACAGATATCTGAATGTTGAGTTTAGATTGAGATTTAGATTGATAACGCATTGATTGCCAATCTCAAGTCAGACTATTCTTGTCTGGTAGATAACAAATTTCCATGGATGGCGATAGCCACTTACCATCAGACGTACTTCACGCTCATTTACTACATCTAATACAAAAAAACAGGATTGAAAATACCAAATATTATGTACATATTTCAGCAAAATTAACTTGCGTCAAAATTTAATGCAACTCGAATTATAGTTATGAATATTGCAAATAATCTCAAATTTTGAGTGGGTTCAAAATATTAACAGACAAATTAATGCAGCATTGCCGTATAGTCGTATTTATTTGTAAATGACTCCGTCTATGTCAATATTGTCAACTGCAAATATTTCGTTCCAAAATGTGAATATTAAATCCAAAGCCAATATTTAGCCGTTTAATGTTCACAAATGTTTGTATTTGTTGTTTGTTTGTTTTTTTTTTGCTTATTGATGGTTGTCACTTTTATGACACATATGGATAATATGATATAATCCTCTAAATTCTAATTACAATACATTTTTTTTTATTTTAAATACCCCTGTAAAATGCGCATAGCCGCGACTTCTTTAGATCAAAAGCTAGACGTTGAGCTTTCACGAATTGCATTGGTGACCGCTATTATTATTTTACATTAAATATTACAATAATATTATTGGCTAAGTATAAATTCACAAAATTACTTTGTAATTTGTATTGAATAAAATTGGAAAGGCTTATGGCCAGCAATGGACACAAAAGGAAGATGGATAGATAAAATCAATAAACTTAATTTCTATCTTTTATCTTAATCCAAATATAACATTCAAGCTTTCGTTATAATTAGGAGAATGCATTTAAAAAAGAAACAATTTAAACTAAAACAATAAAAAAATGGTACAACAAAAGTAAAAAAAATCTTCGACACTTTTATTCCATGCTTACAACAATTTGCCATTACCACCAGTTTTTGCAATGAAAAGCGAATTGACTTTTCAATCTGGCAACATTAATATCAGCAGTGTCCGTGGTGTAATAAATGATACTAACAAGTCCACTTCTGAGAATGGACGGGCGATTGGCTTTCTTTTTTTTGGCAACCCCGGTTTTGGTCACGAACATCGTTTCGGAAGATAAATAGTGGAGTGACGTCATCGGGCAGCGTTCGCGGATAGGATTTTGGCGGGCCTTAATTGGGTGGGTTTGGTTAAAAAACTAAATATTTTTACTGTTTAACAACAGGCTATAAATCGCAAAATCTTCTATTCATTTCAATAAAATAAATGGTACTTCAGAAAAAGTGATCGTTAAATAAATGAGTGCTGTGTGTATGCCTGTTTGTATGACGAACATGGAATCTAATTCCAAATTAAAATTTCATTCAACATTGAATCATAAAGATCGTCACTTGATAGTCAATAATCTGCCACTGTTTTGAATGGAGTAACGCTAAAGAGAAGGTGCGGCGCAAGAAACTTAATAATGTGGACTACATTGGACACAGATTTTTCCAGGATTGGGTTTTATATGAGAATTACATTAGACAAATGTTGTTAATACTGATGACATATTTTGACCTTCATATTTAATAAAATCTTATTTACAAACCATCAATTAAAATAATCGAATTCAATTTGAAGGTCAACCTCAAAGGAAGATCAGAATTCACAGCCCACGATATTTAATGTTAAGTGGAAACGAAACTAAGGTCCTTACGACTCTTTAAAGAAAGCCGATTAGGAACTAAGAACGAACTTATCTGTTAATCGATTGCATCTAATGCAAATCATGTATCAAGATTTACGATATAAACAAATAAGGCTAATAAAAATATTACTACACAATACTTAGCAACACACGCCTAACAGCGACGACCACACACGGTCTAAAAGATTTTATTATAGCCCGTATAAAGAACTACAGAATAGGTATTATCACGTAGTTTGTATGTTCACACGCAATTAGAACCCCTCCTGTCTCATTAGCACCAGTGCAGCGGAGCTCACTAAAGTATACCTGCTTCGCTCACACCTGTGTAAATAGTGATGCTGTCTCGTTCTACCGTTGATTGAGGATCACGATCGCCTATAGCGACTGTACAAATGACAGTCAAACGATTGGACTACCGAGTTTGCTCTGCTTGTTTGTATTGTACTGCATCCTAGTCTGTTTCTAATTCTATTACTGAGTTAAAGCTGTTATGACGCGTGACAGTGATTGGCAGAATTGAATTCCGCAACTTTGAAGTCGCCTGATTCATGTCTTGTACATTGGTAACCGAATCTTTTCAAGTAACTGTTACAAATCGAGATGTTTTATTAAGGTACATACAGCACAGACAGCTACGCCGTCAGTCTCGTCACTAGTCTATCCGTTTTGTCTGTTTCTTTACTCGTTTGCCTGCAAGTTTTAATAACGGATTTTTTAATATACTTTTCAGATCTATTTTATCTTGGGGTACAATTACGGGGGTATTTAATAAAATACAACTCAAAATGAGTGTTCTTAATTCTTACGTTGATTTCGCAAAAACCTTGATTTAGTAAAAACCAAGTCCTGAACATGTGTTCCGTGTGACAGAAAAGGTCTACTTAAATCATACAATGGCAACATAGACAGAATCTTCATTGTTCACAGGTAGATCGAGCAGGGATATCAAAATTTTCCTTTACTCTTGTATTTTCCGTGATGTGCAAAATCACAAGCGAACTAACATAGATATCTCGGAAGTTTGGGTCTTAGTATTGTATCAAATCGGCGGTTCTACGACACTATAACCACCCCGATGTTGAAATCATCACCAACCCTACAAAAAATAATACAAAATATGAACATTGTTACTCAATTTGTGTAAATATACAAATACTAAATAAACATAATCATAGGAATTTCCGGTGACCGGTTCCCAAACATTAGACATTTCTTGTGCAATAAAAATGTTTAGATTTGTTATTTAACAACTATTAGCTATTACATAGGAACTAGATTTATTTGTGGATATATACATTAAAATTTTATAACTTCAAATTCCAATAAAAACTCAAAGCCGTCATATGTCCACTACATTTAGAACCGATCAATATGTCCAATCAAAGACAACTTCAAGAACAGTCTTAGTATTATAAAGCTATCAAAAAATAGTTACATTACTAATAGTTTATATTTCTTTATAAACCTTAACTTTACTTATTGATTGAAAAGTAACATAAAAGATGGACTTATTGCTTATTATCATTATCAACCCTTTAATCTCCTACTGCTGGACATGGGTCTTCTTTTAAAATGATTAAGGTTTAGGCCATAGTTTTCTACGTTGATCAAGTGCAGATTGGATCCCTTTTCTGACTCGTAAAATAGACAATATTTCGTGATCCAAAACATAGTATCAACAGAACATATAACTTTCAGATAGCGCATTATTCACACGACACAAACCACAAAAATGTGACTATTGGTGCGTCCGGCAAATTTCAATAAAGCGAACGACGATAATTTACTGTTATTACCCTCAGTGACCCCGCAAAACACCCACCGTAGCGTCCAGGCTGTCACAAAAAATAACCAAAAGAACACCAAAATCTGGTATGACCAGAAAAAACTTTAGCACCACAGACCAAAAGCGACTTTACAGATGGAGCTTACACCTTAAATTTCTGTATCACAGCTTCGAACAGTTGGCGCGTCAAATCCGTAAAAGGAGCTTTATTTCAGAAGCGAGAAAGTCCAAAGTGAATTATGGTATTGACATATTTCGTTTGCATTTCATCTTATATCCTATTCCATAGGAACTTAAGTTGAAGTTAGTTTAGTACTGAAGTTATTTTTTTTAAAAAAGGAACAATCTCGTTTGGCGGGCGTACCTACCTGCGCTTGCGCAGACGAGCTGTATTTATGGCGCCTGGCCAAGGTACCACGTGGTGCGGGTATTAAGAATCTTGTTAACTGTTAGATTCCTGATCATTAAATTCGTGGTTACGTTTATGAACTTGTATCTGTTCATCTAGGAATCTGTTTATATAGTAAACACTACATGCATCTGAATATTTTAATTGAGTAAAATTTTAAACTTACAAAGATTCCCTGAACCATTATTGCCATTTAACTTTTTATTTCTGCTAAATATGAACAGTGTTAAGCCCTGTTGTGTATTTTGAAGGGAGTGGTAAGAAAAGCTTACATATACGAGGCATCGTAAATTAGCATTTTCTTTAGGGGTAGCATGGCATCTGTGGTCGACCACATATAGGACTAAATTGACCTTATCTGGGATAGACTATAGACGTATATGGGCAGTTTCTAGTTGCCATCAGATGGACTACTTGTTAATTTACTATTAGAAATATATTCATAAAGTTAGATACACAAATACCCTGACCTTAAATTAAATTTACACAAATTTATTACATTTTTGCCAGGACAGGGAACGTAGATCCCTGTGTGTCGGACTGGTCCTTTTTTTATTTGAAAGTTAATTTTACTGTATATTTTACTACATCATAACAAGATCCTTCTAGTCTACATAAGGTTCCAAAATATATCACATTAGGAGTTTCAACAGAACGAAACCTTTTAACATTGACAAACTTTCGCGCGGTTTCCAAAAATTGACAATCGAGTGAGATGCCAAATGATAATTTCGGAAGCATGTTTCGCGTGCCAAATCACTCATTTTCCGACGCTGTTTGTCTATCCGTCATCATTAGACAAAAGTGTTGAAAATTCTGAGTGTAGCGTGGAAAATGGCACATACCGAATCTATTAATAGTAGATATATTTTTTTAATCCAGCAGCAAACACGTATGATCATTAGATGTTAAGCGGCCAACGGCACCCATGATCATTTAAAGTCAACGACAAATACCAGAAAATCGGTCATAGATGCATTGCTACCCCTGAGGACAAAGTTGCATCAAGTCGTGAAGTGGTCACCTGATCACATTGTATTGATGATATATTTCTAAAAGGTTAAAGTGGCAAGTGAACATAAAGGTAGTAGTTACCTGCTGCTCAAGTAACCAATTCCACATAGATCAAGGATGAATCCAGATCACAGAAGCATTGAAATCTTGAGGCATAAGATGTTCGCTTCATGAACCTAAGCCAGCCGTATATGGAAAGTCTGCCTAGTAAAATAATTAATTATGGATTTAATTATCCATTTGATGATATCTGACTGAAGTAATAAAATATTAATGTGCCAAAAATATATCAAACGAAAGAGTTTCATCACGATACAAGTCTATCGGCGAAAGATCAAAAAACATTAGAAAACTATTTAGTATAATATAATATGAATAAAATACGCAAGCCTATTAATTACCATTCGAAGATCCATGTACTCAATATCCTAAGGACAGAAACGAGTTGGATAAACCAATAAATCATTATGGACAGTTAACAACTAATTAAGGAAACAATTTGCTAAGACACTGCCCGGAGCGAACCCGGGACCGCTCATAAATCATGCAAACTGCCCATGCTTCCTGCTCTATGAAATGCACAAGTGGAACGAATTTGTGTCAGCTTTAGGGGAAACGCAAGGATAGTCTTTAAGATATTTTGTATATTTTAAAGATAATTAGAAACTGCTCTTAATGATTTTTCATATTTAAATATTAGCGAAGATACTATCGATACCACGAATTTGAAAAGCTATGTAGCTAAATAAAATATGTTTATTTTTTGCGATGCTTTTAAGATATCTAGAAACATTAGTTAGTCAGCGGCCTTGCGTTACCCAATCATATAGATATAGAAAGTAAAAGACTCAGGTTCAAACCCAACTAGTACACTTTTGACATACAGTACACTCAAATTAGTACTTTTTTATACGGATCCATTAAATTCACAATGCTAAGAGTCACGCAAATACTAACAAATACAAATATAACAAATTATACTTACAATACCTTATCAAAAATCAGATTATGAAACTGGTCCTTTATTTGCATTTATAAATAACCGTGCAAAATTCAAACGAACACCAAACGCATCCAGGTAAAAACATTAGTCCGAACACTTAACCACAAACAAATATGACAAAAACATAGATTTCAAAACGATATACAAACAATTCCGCATTATGTCATTGAAAAACAATGAAAAAAATCGCATCAAACAATGACACCGGATGGGTTCACTCTGTTTACCTTTATCTGTTCCAAAATAAAGAATTATTTTTGGAGCAGATAATTCTTTGCTCCAAAATAATTCACAAAAAATAAGCCGAGACGATTTGGAGATAAGGCGTAAGGACGTCGTGTGTTGCTTTCACAATGTGGTAGAGGTGACACGATTATTTTCGTCAAATTTATAATACGTACAAGACTATAGTACGTGATTCGATCTATTTTTAACAATGTGCGTGTGTACAGAGAATAATTTTGAATATATATAATTCGTCTTTCTTCGTTAACATAAAATTCCTTACGAAGTCATATTTTTAAATTTATTTTCTTTCATTATTTCCTTTCGGTATGGTAAGTAATAAAGGGAAAGTAGGGTATCTTAGACAACAGTATTGTTTTAATTATTAGTTCTATATAATAATAATCAGAGACTTACGGGAAAAACTTAAATATATTTCTGAAAAAAAAGGATAGGCACATAATTAAAACACACATTAGACACACATTACATATATGGAATATACATATATATGTAATAAATGTATATTCCTGGCATCCATTAAACAGGGGTTTTAATTCAAAATCACAAGCAATATTTATTACGGCTCCATTAACCAAGAAAATGTTATCGTCGAAAGTTTTACAGGATTGTCACCTCTACCGCATGCATAACTCTATGTAATGCCAAGTGCCCAAATATTATGCCTTCAGATAGCCGGGACATGAGCAGGCGAGCAGATAAGCCTTGAGATTGTGGCTGAGAAAAAACGTGTCCTGCTTAATCACTAGCTTAAAGCCTGATAAAAGAAAAATAAGGCTTTTGCAAGATCCAGTGGGAACGAGACACTATCTGTCTACTTAGACACTGTTAGAACCTGGGAGGTATTAGCTTTTTACAACGAGGTAGTAAAAAGACAGAAACGTTTTAAGATTACACAGAAGGTTAATTAATAGAAAGAATTGGATTGGAGTAATTTATCTATACACAGTGCTTTTTTAGATTTTACCCGACTGCGTCAGAAGGACGGTAGTGTTTTTCGAGTTTATGTATGTGTGTGTGTCCATTTCTTTGGCACGCGCTACAGCCTAAACGGCTTGACGGATTGTGGCGTATGACATCATCAGAATCGTCTCCGTTAGGAAAGTGACATAGGCTATATAATTTTTAAAACTGGCGCCTGAAATAAGGTAACAAGAGGGGGAGTGATGACATTTTTTTATTATTACGGTAATATTCCATTCTAAAATTAAATATATCATTATGGGCGAAAACAACGTTTTAAACAGTCTGGTTTTTTTTTAAATATTTTTTACAATGTTACTAGTGGTCAGTTTCACAATTTTTCGTACAAAGGTATGAAAAAGCAAAATTTTATAACACATTCATCATGATGGTGATAGAAAATTTGAACAAGCAACTCACTTCACATGTCTTATGAAATTATCCGTAACACAAAAGTTCTTAAAGCATATTATTTATGTATTATTTCAATAATAAATAATCCACATGCTTAGATTAAAGGATAAAACCAACCACAATATCTATCTTTAAAAAAATTTTTTTTCTCAGTGAGAAATTTAAAGATAAAAATGTATATTAAATTTGAGCATAAAGCTCAATATTTGTTAAGAAACTCGAAAGTCCCATGTGAATTATTTTGAGGCTAAAGAGCCCCGAATACGAAGTCAAAGTTCGCTGTTATGAAATTCCAACAATGACATTACGTGTGCCAGGTAATTCCAAACAAAATGTTGAATGACAAAAACTCTATTTCTGAGAAATAAAAGCTTTTATAGCAGGTATCGTTAAAGAAAGGTTCACTGCACTTAAATCCTAAAGTTTTCGCGAAATACTCCACAAATGCCGGGAATTGCTCGTTTTTACCGCGGGAAACTATTTCAGGCAATGAATAGAGATTTTTTCCGACAGAGAAAAGAAAAAATCACAAATTTCTCACAAGTGGACGTTTTTAGTTTATTACACTGCCTCTTTTATATTTTTCCCGTGGAGTTTGTATTTTTCTGCTGTAAACACTTGAGTCCACTCGAGATTTTGAAAAAAGTTTGGAGAAGCAAACCACGAACACGACACTTTTGGGGTTTTAAAATGGGTCTTATCTCTGCTGTTAAAAATCCAAATAAAAAAGTGAATGCTCTATTACACCTGTTTACAAACAGTTTGCTGATATTTATTCGAGACTTTTTATACAAAACGAGACAGAAAAAGCGAAACTATGAAAGACAATATAATACATGGATCATAAATCACGTTTTGTATAAAAAAGCGTCATCTAAAGAACATTACTTCATATGTATGTTTGTCAGGGCTAATTTTAAAAACATTGATATTGAATGGAACGTCACTTAAACTCTTAAAGGATTATTTGTATGAACTAAAAATAATGGGATACCAAATACTTAGTAAAAATGTCTGAATAGCAAGTTGCATACAGTCTCATCTTATGTATAATGTATTACATTAATTTTGAGTATGATAAGTTTGATTAATATTGTCCCATTATTACGGATTATTTAGCGCTAAGTTGCAAGAAAACTAACTTGAGAGTTAAATAATTTGAAAAAGTAAGCAATCAACGTCTTCCGAAAGAAACAAAACTTTTGTCAGAGCATTCTTAGCTGCAAAATTTTATCTTTTGTTCCGACCTAAGCGAAGAAACGCCACCTCTTTAGATCCGTTTAGACCTTTCAAGCAACTCGGAAACTGGGGCCATTATAAGTTTTCTCGATCCATTCTTCGCCATTTTGAAACAGAAGTCGCTCAAAGCCGGAATAATTAAATCGGAACGCGTTTCATTATTCGAAAGAAACCCACAACATAAAAGGAAACCTATAGTTCTACCAAAACACTGGCACAATGGAAGGGCAAAGCAAACAAAAGTATACCTGTAGCTATATAAAAAAAGTCTGACGTTCGTTAGGGTGCATGACTGGCAATCGGATAACATAACGACTGGATGCTGGATGAGTGTGAGCGAACTAATGAATATTTCGGATATGGCATCTGTAACATTAGTACGAAAAACCTTATACGATTTTTTTTTCATTTTTTTATAGTTTTTAGCCGACTT
>MOOZ01007840.1:279870-292648 GCA_002930495.1 Cecropterus lyciades | reverse complement strand
GCAAACTTCTCGACGCATCCGCTGACATAGATTGTGCTTCGATGCCACTTGCCAGTTCAAATTTGATGATACGGCTAAAAATATCGCGGCTAACAAAAGAATGGCAACATCAACAAAGGGTAATAAAAAATATATTAAAATAAGTATATATAATATCTTAATTTTGTCGTTATAATATCTATAATTGGCGTCATAATATATACATTTTAATGATACAATATATAGAATAATTGATTTTCTTAAGATACTGGCCATATAAATATATTCGAGGACCTACATTGCTTCCTGACTAATTTAAAACAATTTTAAGACGGAAGAACAATCACAATCTTTGTCAAAGATATCTTTTTTTATTTTTGTGAAGTGTTTACCATAGGAGGAGTTGAAGGTCAATATTTTCATCTTATATCTCTGCATAATCGTAATCATACTACGTATCGTATTCTTACTGCATATACGTAAGCATCAAATGGCCTACTTCTATGGTCTAGGTTCGAAGTACCCCTGCATCATCAGGGTTGAGGTGTTGAAGGTTAAATATTTTATTGTATGTCTCTGCTTATTAATCCAAATTAAAATGGGACCCAACGAGAAGCACCAGATTTCAAATTAAAAAAAAAAAATCAAAATCGGTTCACCTATCCACATTTTTCGATGTATCAAACATAGATGTACATATATATCTATATATACATCTATCTTTATGTTTATAACATAAAGATATATTGAGAACCACCTCCTTTTTGGAAGTCGGTTAAAAAAAGACATTATTGACTATTTTTCACTCATCAAATATTTCCAAACCTGGTTCCAAAAAAACAATATCTAACAATACATTTACATGTACATATGTATAAGCTATCTGTCCACATCAATCGTATATCCTTTCGTCCGAGCACAAACTGCGCTATGTAGATAGAATGCGTTTGTTAGTTGGTATGTCACACAGGCGGTGCACGGCGCAATATGAATAATGTCGACACGGCGAGTCGAGTTATGCATGCCAACGCTCTGGGAAGGATTAGGAAGTCGTAGATAAGTCCGGATTTGAATGGGACGGTTTAGAATCACGAATTTTATGTATTTATTTGGATATCTTCGAGTTTATGTGTACTCGTGTGAATCAATTTGCATGTTTCCGAGTTTAAGTATGATGGGTACCAGGGTTAGGCATGCTTTTACTGTTTAGATTTTTCGTTTATAAATATTTTTTAAACGAAAAAGTTCAAGAGATATAAAAATAAGCTGGTATGTTACACAAATAAAACTTCTGTGTTAGACTAATCATCAAATAATAAAAACCAACCAATCGTTGACTGGACTCGGTATAGACCTAACGTAATTTTGTCACTATGTTACTTAAAACACTAATAAGGGGTTCCAATTATCATAGAGTATTATCAACGGCAAAGAAACGTTAAGCATATTTGCATATTAAAAGGTTGAACAAGAGAGTACCTAAAAATAATAGAAAGCTTCATATTATAGGAACTCTCAATTATTGATAACAGGAATTAGATTGCAAAATCCATATCGCGCGGTCTATCCCTAATTAATTATTCCAATTACTGGTATAGTTTATTTAACTGCGAAAATAGTGTAGCATTAAAATATAGTTTTACTGGCGGCAAAATATACTAAATCATTAAATTACCATTAGTGATTATGATTTTGAGATTAAAATAATAGTTTAGTTTGCAAATGAAAGCTTTCGGTATCATGTTAACTTTTTGCATAACAAAATTTAATCTAAATTATAAATATAGTTATGAAAACTAATTTTGAATGTATGAAATAATATCCCTGTTGTGAAAATATCTAACTATATTTTCAACGTAAACAGTATTGGCAAAGGGAGAACTCCCGTCAGGCTAGGTGATCATGTCTGGGGAGCGGTCGTGCTCCAACAGTCTCTGTTCGGAACTTGTATATATGCAGGATGTTGAGAAATCTCTGATAGCTTGATTCAGAATACGGTGATATTATCTTTTTGATGAGTAGCAGGAGGTCGCTACACCGTGAAAACATTGTACCACGGCTGAGCACGGGTCCCCTTCACAATCAGAAAAAACTTCACGCTGGTCAAATACGGATACGGACGGAGTAGACTTCACACACCAAACTCAACAGAACTTTTATGAATTATTATTATTTACCTAGCTATGGACAATCTATTACAACATTGGGGGCACAACCTCTATACCTCTACTGCTTTCTGCTTTATAATCAGTACTGGTGACTGAGATACATTTACAAGAGACGTTCTAACATAGCTACGAGATAACAACACATCTGTGGGCGATCTCGGGCTAATAATCCTCTTTAGAATTGGCAACAGACGCCCAGGCAAGCGGGTAGATTATATGCTCTTTTGCTACTTTTATTTCTTTAGAACAGGGTTACTCAAAGTGGGGTATGCGTACCCCTTGGGGTACAATATAAGGGGTATGCGACGAAATTTTCGCAATTACGGCTACTTAGATAACTGGCGCACATTTGACAATTGAAAGTAAAGTTAGAAGCAACTAGAAGAACAAGACCAAATATCTTATTAATTAACAAAACATATGTATTACCTACTGTGATTGTTACTTTAATACTTTGTTAGTATTCTACTCTACCTGCACCCTTTTTTTAATGGGGTTCTCCGTTGTTTTCAAAATTGAATAGGCGTACGTGGATAAAGTTTGAGAAACCCTGCTTTAGAATAAATAAAGTAAACGTCACTTCTAAACCTTCTTGCGATGGCACAATTATAATCGGGCGACATCGAAGCGCCCATTAGCATCGCGGAACTATCACTAGTGAACGTACTGTTACCATACCGTAGACTACTTAAGGACAACTTAAAGTACAAATAATGTTATAATAATTGTGATGATATAAAACACAGGGTTTTTTTTTGTTATCTCCCGTTTTGCTGTGATATTGTTGGTTTGAATTAAATTGGATATTATTGGCCTATTTCGGGTGGTTTATCAAGTAAACAAAATATTTGAATTGGTGTGGTTTCAGCAATTAAGTTATTTAATAGTTACGAGGCGTGATCAATCGTTGAAATGAATGCCTTTTAGAAATATAATGTTAAATAAGTCACCATCCAAATATTGATTTATTATTTTTTTATTATTTTTAATCTACGTTTTTATACTGTTTGCCTTTAAAATATTTCGAGAGGAAATAAAAATAATAATAGCTAAAATAGTAATAGCTAAGCAGTCTTAATGTTAGAATTGTGAAATATTATTTTCACGCCAAAAAAAATGTGAAACCAAAGTTAAATAACGATGAAGTTAGACAAATATGGCCCAAATATTTTCAATAAATGGTAACCCTACGCATAGAAATGCAGATGTAAGCAATAGGTGTGTCCCGAAGCCCGCCACTAAATCACGTTGGGTGACGGAAGTGGATTCAAATGATCACAATTGACTGGTAATCGGTGTCGGTGCTCGTCAATGTATGCGACGGCAATGACTCCCAGAGTCCGGTTTTCGAAGAACTACAGTACTGCGAACTGCAGTTCAACCTTTACTTTGTTTCCTAAACCAAGTTTGTATCACTCTCTCTGTACCAGACGTTCATAATGAGCAATATGAATAGTAGGATTCCACTCAAAATTATGTATATAATAGTGGAAAAACACGAACATTGAATCCTCAATAATATCCTGTCTACGTACGTTTAGCATAAGCATGTATCATAATTTAAAGAAAGAAATCTTACTAATATTATAAATCCGAATGTTTATGAGGCTGTATGTGTGTTTGTTAATGTTTTACGCAAAAAACTACTGATTTGATTTCGCTGAAATGTGGCACACAGATAGTTTATGATAGGATACTTATTACTGTGGTAACAAAATTAGTATAATATATATTTGACGATTCGTTACACTATTATCTACATAAGTATTATAATCTATTACCGAGTAATAGTGTCAGCAGATTTGTAATGCCTCGTTCACACGTTCATGTTTCACATGTATCTACCCCTCAGGCATATAGCTTTGGCGTTATCAGCATGTTTTTTAAAGCACCTGATAAATAATTAATTCCTAGTACGTTACCCAAAATTTACACTGTTTTATAAAAAAAATACATCCGGCAAATTTAATGTACATTCAGCACTTAACATTAAATAAATATATAAAAGGGACCAACATTTGTACTAAGGAAGCTGGTAATAAAACCTAAAGGCCAAGTAAGGAGGAAGAGCTTTAATATAAATTGCATTAACAGAATTTTATGATATTCATCCGATCACGCATCTAACAAATGCATAAAACAAATAAAATCTTTCACGCATGTAAGGCTTGTGACTCACATCCTTTTGTTTCGTGCGCACTGAATTAAAGGACATTTTTTCCAATTTAAATAACTTGTCGTATTCATAAGGCTTGCATGGTATTGACAACGAATAACGAAGTTAGTGATAAGCGATAGTTTCTGTAACTCTTTATACAAAAACTACTAACAATCAAATTGCATACGTCAGCGGTATATAAATTGAATAGTCAAGAGTACATTAAGAAACTAAATATCGTTAAAATATATTGCACTCTACACTCACACTAAGAATCCCAAGGGTTCCTGAACTTTTGTGCGAGCAGTTTTACATAGGTTTTTTTTCATATTTTTTCCACATTTTTTTATTATATTAAGCTGTGATCTGTGCATAGCGTTGGTGCTACGTAACGTGCTATCCGTGCTGCGGTCTTAATAGCAACATCAACAGCTCTTCCCATACATATAAATATAGTCATAGGCGGCGACAAAGGTACAAAATCCAGAAGATAGGCAGCAGTCTTGCTAACTTACTGTGAAACATTAACATCTACTGCGGCCACCAACACGCATGCCAGGCGCGGTGACTATTAACTAGCGTCCGACCGAAGGTCTATTCTTGGCCAAAGCCGAAGCGGAAGCTGATTATTCGGCTATTCATTTTTAAACCTTCGGCCGAAGCCGAATGTTTAAAAACCTTATGTAAATCAGTAACAAATTATCAAAAAGTGAATAATATACCAAATTGAGAAAGTTTTTTACATAAATGTTCATATTGTTTATATATAAATGGTGCTAGACCTGATTACATTTACTTTGCAACTTGTCAAAATTGATAACATTTCAAAATAATGTACATTTTAAACACAAGTGGGAAAGCAAGCCCGCTACCGAGTGTGCGTCCACCTCTGTGCTTTACCATCTCGATTGCGTACTGTACTCGTTACAGTTTATTCAATTTTTCGCTTGCTACTAACCTTCAGTCTCGGCCAAAACGTCGGCCCTCTTTAGCCGGAATCCAAGGTCGATTTTTTGGCCGAACGCGGCCGAAGCCGAAGCTTCGGTCGGACTCTAGTTAAAACCCTTATTAGGATGGTTCTCAAAAGGCTGACGGATGTATGAAAGCTATAATCGCTTCGCTATACATTAGCTTAGTTCCAACAGTGAGACAATTCCGTGAAGATATAACTTGGCGTTGTAAACAGACTGTTAAACAGTAAAGTTGTAAATGGCAATAACGTGGAAGAGGTTTGTAATGGGATCTCGGTTAGGTATCTGTTTTATGGGTATTTTTACGATTCGCTACGTGAAACCTTGGGCGAGGACTCGGGCGCGGCTGAATTCACTTAGTTTTCTAATTTTGTGTTTCAGTTGAAATAAGAAGGAAACACTTTATTTTTTTCTATAAAAGCAAACAGGCATGCAGCCCATTTGATGGTAAATGGTCACTGCAACCCATGGACGTCAATTATTAACAACATATAAGATAACAGTCCTATCTATCCAAGGTTTCCCATGGATTCGTTACTATCCCTGAGCATAAAGTTGGAACGCCTCAAATAGGATTCTACCAAAGCTTTCAAGGTGCCTCCGGTTCAACCCTTTCTTTAAACAAAAATGTAAACAAATTTGTAAAAAATAGAGAATATAATACTGAACCAGAGACGGTATTTTTTTTTATTTTTTTTATAGTATGGAAGTAGCAAACGAGCATGCAGCCCACCTGATGGTAAGTGACAACTGCCACCCATTGACATCTGTAATCAACCGTAGGTAAGATCAAAGTCTCACCTAAGGTTAGCCACAGATGCGCTGCTACCCCTGAGGACTGAGATGGAATGCCTCGGAAAAGTATGTCTCCCTTACCACACCCTTCAGACCAGAACACAGCAGCGCATAACACTGCTGTTATAAGGGAGAAATTGGTGTGGTTGGGTGGTGCTTCCGGAGTCGAACCACAACGAGTTCTACCACCTTCAAATGATGTAGCTGCGGTAGCTATAATGAAGGGATCAATATCTTTACGGATAGGTGTTGACAGCCAATGCATTATTTCTCTCCGCCAATGCTCATTGTAACTCCAAGAATCACTTTCATTAAACATTTAATACACAGTTTACAATTAATTTTTCAAGGATAGATCCTTCATACTCTCTTGGGTGGTAAAATTTTATGCCCTCAAACACCTTTCTATAAAAGTTTTAGTGTATTTTAAAAGTTTCATTATCGAACTATGTATTAGTTTTTTAATATTTTTTGTAATTTACGGTATTACTTTTATCCTGACTGGGATCAAATCTGGTAAGGTCCGTAAAAGTAAACTAACTTTGACGTGGTATACATTAAGTATACAAGTTATTTTGTTGTACATAACGATACGCAACAAACCCCGTTTTTGCATTAGATAAAACGGATGTTACGAAAATACTCTCTGTCAATTGTTGGCTAAGGTAGGGTTATTAAAATTATCACCCAGCTTCCATTACAGAGATAAGAAACGTCAATATCCTAGCATGCATGCAACGTCTGAAGCAAAATTTGCATCCTAACTGCTCGTACACGCTAGGTAGCTGAATTGACAAGATTTTGTACCTTGACTTTACAAGGCATAGTTTCTTATACATTATCACAAGTAAAAACCGTTTTTATTCGTATATCGTATTATATCGATATACTAAACGCAGCCAAACGTTCTTACAACGCATCTGTGTTCGCCCTCAAGTAGAACACCAAATTTACTCGTGTATGAAGCTGGTTACATACAATCGGATGAAATAATGCATTACCTACTTCTTATAAAGTAACCATAAAACGATAATTGCGCGAAACTAAATAACCTAACGCAATAATCCGTCTCATTCTCATATTTACTGTCTATGTCTGACCTTTGATGCTCGCTGAGAAGTGTGTTTGTTGACAGTATGCAAGTGAAATTACCACTCGATATGTAACTGTGCTTCATTGATATAAGAAAACGATTTTCAATATCAATATAAACTAAATGTTGTAGAAGTAACCATAAATAAAACTAGAAACAATCACGTTGAAACTACCAACTCTATATGGAATACCATTGTGCTTCTAATAACGACACATGAAAACGGTTTTCAATATCGATATATAAATAGCAGTTGCGTAACCGTTTTCAAACAAGCTAAAAGCGATCACGTCTGATCCTTGAATATTCAAGGATATCCAAGATAAGCATGTCACAATATTCAACACAGGGCTGCCCACGAGCGTTAAAATATTCAAGAATGTATGATAAGGCGTCAGATTGAAGGAAACGCACGCTCTTATAAGGTGAGTGATTAATCGTATTTGAGGACGGTGATAGCAATTACGTATGATGTACCACGATAACTCCGCTGTTTTCCTATCTCGCCCGATAACGTATGTCATGACAATATATTTTGAAAGTAATATAACATGTTATTACAAAATATATTTTCTCTTTCGCTTATTTTGTTACATAATGCAAGAGAACTCCTAGTTTTTGAACTCACTTAAAACCAACATAATATTTACTTTTGTTTTACTCTTTTTTTTAAATAGTTATTTTGATTTTGGCTTTGTTATTTTAGTTACAATTATTTATTAAATTTGTAAAATTGATAGCCATACCTAATGCAGGTATGGCTATCAATCAAGGTAATCGGACCTTGCCTATTTCTTGCCTATCATCGTTTTTTGTTACTAAACTTACTTACTTATAATTAACTAAATCAATAGATATTTATAATACCGAATAAAATATTTTTCAATTAATAACATTTTTCAGCTGGTGCCTAAATGTGAATTATAAACGTTTTAATTCCGCAACGAAGATATAACTTAAATAAATAGACGACATTTCACGATTCATTACCTTTTTTGTGCCAAAGGTAATAATTCTAAATGAGTTATTCAGTATTATGGGCGACCGGTGCTAATGCGAATATAAAATTGTGCATGCCAAATGGATTTTAAGTCAAATAAAGTTATAAATTTTACGATTTATGAGCGGATTTATGGAAATTATGAATGTTCTTGTAATAAAGGTAGAGACAAAGTTTAGGTAAGTTGAAATCGAGCAGATGTCAACGTACGTTGAAATGTTAGTCCACCATGTTACCGTTGTATACAGGATGAGTTTTAAAAGCACGCGGACCCGCAAAAAACCCCACACTATAAGGAACACACCCAAAAATGACACTGGGTCGGTTGTTAGAGAAAAGACTAAAACGTTAAAATTGTATATTTTTGAGATTTCGAGTACAGCTATATTTCAAACTAAATTGTAATAATATCTAATATCGAACATTTGGTTAGTTAAGGCTTAATGCTTTATTTATCTTTCTTACAAATGTAAAAAATTGTATTTTAGCGTATCATTTGATTGACATTATCGTATAGTGTAAAAATATTTTACCTCTTTTTTTATTAAAAATAATTATCTTACTATTATCTTACTATTACTATTATATTACACAGGTTTAGTTTTATCAAATTATACCTACAACTCAAATCATTTTTCATTATTTTTTTATATTTTCAGTTATCCATGCGTTGTTTAGGTGTGCCTACTTAAAAAAAAAAGAAACACCATTCCTTACATTTGCAAATTTAGCCATGTTGGGCATGTATTAGACATACATTTAAAAAAACATCATGTATAGCTGTGCTAAACGACGACCTGTTTTGTATGAATGGACAAACTAAAACTTGGTTTACTACGTACTTAAAAGCGGATACCGAAATAACTCGTGCAATAAATGCAAAGTTAGTGATGTGATGTGGCCACCATTTGGAGTGGGACGGGTCATTTCCATTAAGTGTAGCTAGCCAGGCTTTGCATGTTAGTTTTATGAAGTCCTTGTTTAAAACTTGTAATATTTTAGTTATATTTAAAGTTGTTTTTTAGGTCATAGAAGAAAAAGAGTGAACGTTAGTCCTACTTGAATTAAAGTAAATTCTACCAGAATTAAAGTGAATTTAAGTGGCTTTCGCTGCAGGTTAGGTGATAGGTATTGAACGTGGTATATGATAATGCTTGGAGTGGCTGGCTTATAGTGTCGTAAGGGAGACATACTTATCAGAGGCGTTCCAACTTAGACCTCAGGGGAAATCAACGCATCTGTGGTCAATCTCTCGTGGTACATATTTCATATCCAATCCAATTTCATATCCTTAGTTACTATGATTTAAAATTCGAGTCTTATAGTTTATTCGATGAATCTATTTGCAAACAAACAGACGAAATACTACCAATATAAAAATTGATGTAAAAACTTTTAGGCGTTTAGTTATTTAAAAAAGTTTAGTTAAAAAATCCTTAAGTTATAAAATGCCTTAGTTTTTACATGACAGTCACGAATAAACTAACAGAACTAGGGGTTATTAAAATAGAGATTGCTGGCTGGTGTGCCGTTAGTCGCATCATTGATCTTCGAACGGCGGGTGTTTCCTGCGCAACAAAGTAACTCTGTTTCCATCGCATTAGCCCCTGTATACCACTTGATCTTCGCAGGATATTTTATTGGATTCAAATAATGATGTTACTACACGTAATTATTAATTAAATCCCTACTCTTTCAAAAATTACCTATTCATATCATCGGGAGGGAATCATATCAACCAGAGGGCAGTTCTTTTTGAGTCTCCATTTCGCAGGCCTGTACTTTTTTTAACGTGACATTTTTGTACTACTATATTTTAACGTATGTAAACAACCGTTTGCCGTTTTTTATTTACAGCGTTTTAAAAAGCACCTAAAAGTCGGCCCTCTAGACTAAAATAACCCTTTAAATCTTTTAATTTAAATTCAGTAGTTTTGGTTTGATGCAAATTTAACGACACAGACAAAAATATAAAAAAAAATCTATTATTTATTTCAGTACTATTATTTCAGTAGCAGTAATAAAAAATATGTCACGTAGAACTATAATTTTTATTAAATGTATATGTATATAGATGAGTCTAGTTCATGGGGACAGAACATCACCATATCCCACGCGTATGGAACACGCCGTCAAATAATCATGTTGTTCTAGGCATCTTTGTATAACAAAGCATTCAAACACGTGTTATTACAAGAAAACGTAAGAAAGCACTGACACAGATGAGCATTTCGTGTCAAATTACGGATTCATTGCATTCCTCCAAACGTTCAATATTCCACTCTACATCTATATGTTAAGGTATGGATTAAATATAACAGTCTTGTCCGGAACTAATATAGGTTCTATGTGTATTGTCTTAAGGGTTATTCGACTTTGGTGGGCCTTCGGACTAGGGTTGACGTCTTTTTTCAGATAGCTTAAATTTTTTTTCTTCGGTGGTGGTGGTCGGTGACAAAGAAAAAAAGAGAAGGATATCTAGATCTTCCTTTCGGGAAATCTTTGGACACTTTTACCGGGAATCTTCTCTCAGGAAATCTGAAATTTGACGACCAAAAAAAATCACCAAAGTCAAATATTCTAACATCCCTAAGGGGGCTGGCTATGGAAATCTTGTAATAATAGAATGTTTGTTTCACGCGATACTTACGACCAAGACTTTTATTCAGACCAAGCAAAATAAAGTATTTTCGCGTAATTAATGTTTTCATAAAGTATAAAAAAATACAATTACCCCAAATAAAGTACTATTACAAAGTACGGGTAGCAACCCTAGTTCAGACCCAGTTTTAGAAGACGGTAGCAACCAGTATCGTGTTACGGGTACGGGTCACGTTGGTATGTGACAACAAATGCATAATTTACATTTAAAACTGTTCCCACTCGTGTGAGCAAATTGTATGTCTAAGTGTATCAAGTTGAGCTGTTTAACTGATTTGATCAAACATCTACTAGTAATTTGAGAAAGTATCCTTCGACTTCAACTTCTTTACTTGGGAAATCTTACATGTCAAGCAAAAGTACCATGCAATAAAAGTGGTAGAACTCTTTGTGGTTCGATTCCGGAAGCACCACTGCCATACCTATTCCTGCCTAATAATAGCAGTGTTAAGAGCTGCTGTGTTTTGGTATGAAGGGTGTGGTAAGGGTGATACACTTATCCAAGGCGTTCTAGCTTCATACCCAGGGGTAGTAACGCATCTGTGGCTAACCTCAGGTAAGACCTGATCTTATCTGGGGTTGTTTATGGATGTCCATGGGCAGCAGTGGCCATTTGTCATCGGATGCCAAATCACATGCCAAAGCCGAAATTTGCATTTCGTTAAAATAATAAATCTATGTTCGTATTTTGGGATATTTTCTTAAAGTTGGCGATTATAGAAGACAAGTAATATATATGTTTGGCCTTTTACTAGCACCAAATCTTCACTTTTTTCGCAAGACCTGAGTCTACGTTCAACTATAAAAAAGTGAATTTGCCAAATTTTGAGTTCACTAAATTCTGTTCTCGGTGAGCAATATCGGTATTTTGTGGTAAATGCATCTGATCTGATGTAATGTCATCACAACCACCTTAAACAAAGCCCGAGGGAGCTGTTATCCCAAAGGACTCGGCCTCTTACTAGGATTCAGTCTCCGTCCGTGCCCGTTTGCATGTATGGAAACTTAGGACAAACATCTAAAATTTTCAATAATCTTTCTGGCGTAGCAGACCAAATAACAATAATAAACACCACAATAACCACTTGAGTCGTTAAGATTTCCATTTACTTGTATTTTATTTAGTTCCAAAGAAATATTATCCTTACTTAGATGGTGGTAGAACTCTTTGTGGTTCGACTCCGGAAGCATCACCACACCACACCTATTGTTATGCGCTGTTGTGTTCTGGTCTGAAGGGTGAGGTAAGGGAGACATACTTTTCCAAAGCATATCATCTTAGTCCTCACGGGTAGCAATGTATCTGTGGCTAACTTTAGGTGAGATTTTGATATTACCTAGGGTTGATTACAGATGTCCATGGTCCTCTATTTTTGGGATAAGATTAAATAAGTTTAATGTAATTTTAGTCATAAAATTTGTTACACAACTTTTATTTTACAAAAATCGTAAACGACATACGAAGAACAAAATTGATCGGCTTATATCAATTTCGCATTAACGGAGCAAGTTTAATTGCACTCGAATGAACTAAGCCGTATTAAAGTAAGTGTTTAAGTGGTAAAGTAATTCTTGCACTTATAGTGCCTACAGTGCAACTAGCATAAGTAATGCAGAACTGAACTCATAGTTTGCAGATATTAACTCCCTGACATTAGTATGAAACACTTCAAGTCTGCTTGGACTTTAGGTATTAAATAACATATTATAGTTCGCTTGTTTGTGTGTGTTTTGAGTGCTACAAACACACAGAAGCTATAATAATTGTAAAATATGAATATCAATCGAAATCGGCGATACTACTTTGTTGATATCCCGATCCATTTAGAATGGAGCTTCTAAAACAGATATCTTTAGGACTAATCTGGAACGCCTAGTTGTATAGATCTTCCTAGCAACAACCTTCAACAGTACAGAACACTACTTTTGTAGAGAAGAAAAGGTAGACATAGG
>MOOZ01007840.1:267728-279701 GCA_002930495.1 Cecropterus lyciades | reverse complement strand
CAAGAACAAACTCACACAATCACAACATTCACAACTATAGGCCGAACGAATTCAACACGCCAGTACAGGCGAAGCAAAAAGTGTAACGATTTAAAATAATGATATCCGAATTATAATTTATAAACGCACCGCGATCGCTTTATTTACATAGCTAAGTGTTACAATGGCGATGATTTAATTACATACGCCGTCACGCCATGCGCCAATGGAGTGGGTACAGTCGAGGAATTAATGTTTTATTTATGCGTATCTGATATGTCGGTTCTCATTAGCGTGCAATGTTTTTTCTCACTGCTCCGATTGTTACGGGTTTGTAAATGTCAAGAAAACTGTAAGGAAATTGTAAACGTGACTTTACAACTGTTACTGTTAAGGAGCATACGCATTAAATACTTTGTTAATTCTATTTTAGTTCTGTATTTAATATGCACACACAAGACTAAGAAAAATATAGTGCGACAGGTAAGACAGACATCGTAACATACTTAAAATCGTTTTTTCTTCTAATACGGTAATTATTTTGAAATAACACTTCTTTAGAGGTTTAGGAAAACAAATCAGTGTTCTTAGAGAGGGTCGTAGTTGTGCGTGCCGATGTAACACATAATTATATTTTTAATTAAACCAAAGAAGTATAACTTCTTAGGTAAGCAAAGTGCAGACGGCACTCTTTTAAAAAAAAGTATTGATTTAATTTAAACTGTTTAATCTTTAATGTGCAACAATATTAACACCGTGTTTTAATGTGGGGCGAAGTTGCGTGTGCCAGTGTAACACATGATATTATTATTTATTTACACCAAAGAAGTGTAACTTCTTACGTGCACATAAAAGTTCAAAGGCGCATTTTGTAAAAGATACTTATTCAACTTAATGTTAACTGTCTTTGATGTTTAATAATAGTAACAATACCTACTATTATTTAATTTTGGTTCACAGAAACCTTAAAGAGGGCGAACGTTTAATAATGATTACTCGAATTGGCCGAATTAATTTAAAATAGGTTCATAGATTAACGAATTTATTGCGCAATTTATTTCTAAAGCATAATACCCTGTCAATGCCCTGGTGGGTTTTTATGGGGTCATTAGCGACCCTGTTTGCATCTCGTTGTACCCGCCCCTCGCTAACATTAAGCTTTTTACCTCTACATAATAATATGATAAGTTTATTTCTGTTTTTAATATATGATACACGGAAAGCATGTTAGCATAAATGTTACATGGCATGTTTTACTGTGAATAAATATGTCTATTTCTGTAATTTAATTGTTACATACTTTTGTAATTGTTTTTAAAACAGTTTTTTTGTCGTTAACCTGCATATAGTTGAAGCATTGGTATGATATATGTTTATGAATTACAACTACAGAAATAATAAAGAAACGGGGTTTCTACGTATTAATTCAACGGCAATTTATACTTATGATCTTTTCAACATATTGCATGCAGCTGTAAACATTGCATGACTCAATTTAGTATAATATCTTCGTGTTCTTTGTAAATAATTCTACTTCTCCTATATGGAGATGTCTTCATTTCTTAACGATGTACAAAAGACATTGTTATTATAAATATGCCGTATCAATTACTTCCTCGAGTGTGCCAATCGTATGCTTTGGCAAAAAATACCGCCCACCGCTGTGGCACCGCCCTACGACTTGTTACGCCATATCATGCAATTCTGGCATCTTCGGAGCATAGCATTACCAGTTTTTTTAATAACTTGACGTAGCACGTGGTGGACTGTATGAAGAAAAGGCTGCGAATTCGATCCCGGTCAGGTAGACATCTACATAACGATTTTGATGTTTTTTTAATGTGAGTGTTTGTGAGTCTATCATTCACAATATAAGGAACCCTTAAGCTATGAGAAGGTCTACAAACGTGCTAATGAATTGCTGTTCCGAGAGTACAGCTGAAGTTTTTTTCTATTAATTAGCTTGAGAACTTGGAGATAGATTACTAATGGGCAATTTTAATTAGTATTATATACTAATTTAAAATTGCTTTATAGAAACAGAAAACGTATCTATTCTGTTTAATTTGTTAATCATATGCTTACGATAGACGACGCAAAATAAATTCAATATCTGACTAAAAAAATCAAGTAATTATTAATTAGAACAATTAATGACTTAAGGCAATCGAAACAATTAAGGAACTCGATTTCTTCAATTAATTAGCTTCGATCAAGTGATGGATGCAATTAAAATGCGTAATGTGATTCTAAATATAGTATTATTCATAATTGAAACTTGACTGAACCTGTCCTATTGAAAGATACTGAAGGTATCTTTAATATTCTTCAAGATGAGTAGTACTATAAAAAGGGACAATTTCTTACAGAGAGAAGAGAAATAACATAAAGCTAATTTTTGTAAGGGAGGCGTATGTTTACCCGTGTAACTTTAAGGTCTGAAGGTTAGGTGCAGAATGTTAGATTACCGGGACCGAAGACGAATACTACAAGCACACCAGTAGTTCCGACAAAAGAACACCGTGGGCTTTTAGCTGGTTGGAGACCAGCACATCCTCCTCCCCAAAGGTTACCACTGTGTCGTATTGGCTCTCCTAACTAGATTGAAACTTTCACAGTTAAACTAAGCTGAAACCAAAACTGTACCTAAGTATTACTGCTTTATAGTAATAGTGTTAAACAGTGGTGTGTCCCGGTTCCAAGAATATGTTATTACAGACATGCATTAAATGTTTCTGCTTAGTGCTTCAAAGTAAAGAGTAATCTAAGGCCTAAGTTAATTTCGTCTCCAATAACGCGACGACCCGCGCAGTGGAGCAGTCACCATACCGGTCTGACACGCATTGGGTCCCGGGTTTGATCCCCGGCCAGACAAACATCTGAATGACGAGTTTAGATTTCTGGTTTGGGAGTTTGTGCATTCGTGTTTGTGTGTCCGTGGCACCCACGACACAGGAGAAAATCCTAGTGTGGGGCTATGAATCTAGAATGTAGTGTTTATGTTTAATACTATTTAAAAATAGAATAGAAATAACATGCTGACGCGGCGTACAAGCAACTTTCTTAACCAAGCAATTCCCTTGGTGGATGCAGCAATATCATTTGAAATAAATATCAGTTGAATTCAGATGACAGTAACCTACCACTAGGAACATTGCATACCCATTTCCTAAATAATATAGATTGCTTTTAATTTTCGAAGTTTATCTAAATCTAAGATTAGTTCCACACACAATCGTAATTAAGACTTCCGTTTCTGCTAGTTAAGAGTCCTTGTTAGAATAAAAATAAAATTATGACAAAGGGCGATAAATTATAAGTTTAACAGTCAAAGAACAATGGTATTCTTTTTTGTGTCCCCAGTGACCGTTAGGGAAGAGCAGGTAGTTTGACTTTGGTCTTTTTGGACTCGCTATACAAGAAGGTTATACGATATGGTTTCGCAAAACAGATTTCGGAATAAAGTGCGCGAACTTTAAACATTTATGCGTTAGAAATAATTGTGAAAATTATGCTGATTTATTAGTAAAAAAATTACGGTTTGTCTCTGAATCCTGTGTTGTAGCATTAGAGAAACTAGACTCCTTTGAATTTTATCCTTAATCTTGCCTTTTTAAAAAATTACAAATACTGATACTAATAATTAAGCAGATGAAAGTATCTATTTTAAATATACACTGCTTCAGTTTTTGCGTCACATTTTTATGGATAAATCTAACCTACAAGACTATAGCTGACAATGATGTAAAAAACTCATATATATGTAATCGAAATATAAAAATCTGTATGTAGTCAAAATAAACAATAAAGTTCCATAGAAATAGCCAATCGATTATATGTTTATTAAAATTAAACGCTAATGAATTCACAGGCATAAAATAAAAAAAGCCACACCAAACATGACCTTCGAACTTTAAAAGGCGCGTAAATGGACACTGGTCAAACAAAAGCCAGTAAAATGAACGCATTCTATATTTGAATTAAATTTAAAATCGGAATAATCGCCTCCCGCCAATTTACACCACATTTGCTAACCTATTATGCCCAGTAGCCCACAATTATAGACCTCTTCACGCTCGGACCCGCACTACGTTCAAGGGGCTGCATTCACTGGAGTTTTTAGGGCTGCGATTATTTCGCGCTGTTAAATATAATTAAGTTGTATTATGATATTTAAATATCTTAAGAATTGGAATGTGTTTCATTTAGTATTGTTCCTGAAATTTTACGTACGTGCGCGTACTGGAAATAAATGTTTTCAATTGTTTTTTAAACTTAATAAATTTGTAATAATAAATATAATATAAATAAATGTATAAATTAAGCATAATTACTTTGTATATACATAAATAATTTAATATAATTATATAAACACAAACATATAAAATACAAAAATAATATTAGTTTAAAGATTTTATTGGCAATAAAAAAAACATACGAGAAGATGCTGATCGCGGTAAGATTTCTCGATTCCGACGAGCACAAAAGCACGATAGTCCGAAGAGTCCCGTATTCGATTCCCAGACACAAAAAATATTACTTTAGGTTTTGAGATCTGAAATTCCTGCAGCCCTCCCCTAACGCTCGGTAATCCGCTGCTTTGATCCAGCCACTACCACCAACCTTCTTAAAATCGTCGGTCCAGGGAGCCGGAGGGCGTCTATGTGTATATGTACATAAAATGCTGTCAAGGGATTTATAAGAAAAACATACTATTTGTGATTGATATAGTATTTCGGTAAAAACAGCTTACAGTTCTCAGTAAGCAACAAGTTGTCGTGATGTCGTGCAGTAATTTCAAACTTATTTGCGTGTTTAATACCAATTAACGTCAAGTTACTAACTTCGAACTAAATTTCATACAATTACTATCGACAAGTAACATATCAATTTGTCTAATAGAATACGGTAATTACTTAAAATATGTATTACACCACGAAGAAGTCATTATTTAAAGTATTTTATTTAAATGACAAAACAAGTAATTAGTAAAAAGGTGTATTACACGAGACTAAAATTAAACAAATAAATAATTGCTAAAAAGAAATATATCAACACTATACCTATTTAATATATTTTTTTAAAATAACAATTAAACTTAAAAAAGGCAATATTTTAGAAGTATATTTATATAAGGAATAATTATAAATAAACAATTGTGATTATAAACCAAACCACTTATTTATTTCGTGTGCTTGAAGAAATCTAAATACATCATATCATAGTTGTTAGTAATGCTTGCAAAGCGAAGTCGAAACGAAGTCTACTAACAATTTACAACAGGCCAAATGGCCTAAGGTCTAAAAGAGGAAAATTGATTCTTTATTATATTCTTAATAATTGATGTAGGGAGGAAAGTGAGTAATAGAGGCCACGAACCTTGAAGAAGACAATATAAGGTTCATCAGGAATGCTTTGGAATGCAAATTGTCATTTTATACCGGAAAAAATATTTAAAACATTTTTGAGACAATTATAAGACCTATGAAACGCATATAAGTCATTTTATTAATCTGACCCACCGATAGTTCCGAATTTAATCCGCAGCTAGGCAATCTGAATAATGAATTCAGATTTTCATAGGTCTTTTTGTCGATTTTGAGAATCCTTGGCTCATGGTCGCTTAATGTAAAAAGTGTTAGTTTGATATTGTAAAAAAAATAATCTAGTGGTGCTGACATCCCTAAGATAATTGGATAACCCGACTTATTTCCAGGCGCAGACATTATCATTGGCACTATACTCAGAGAGCTCCATTTCGTTTTGACTGATTAATTGGTAACATTAGACTGGCGCGCGGAGCTGCTTGTCCTACAAAAAATAAACAGAATATTCTTGGAAAATAATATATGACCTGTTTCTCGAAGTGGGTAACTTCATCAATTAAAATGTATGAATATTATTTAATAGAAAATATCAGTTCTGGATGTTGTCATAATTTTTTTTTTTACCACTGATACCAAACTCATTAGTGTTATTTGAATATGTACAGCGACGTTATACATAATATTCATATATCGTTTCTATATCTTGGCCGTTGCCTAAGAAATTCCTGCATAAATTTAATATAAGATTTCTACTGAAAACGTTAAGCAAAGTCTATAAATATTTCTTGTTGTATCTATTGCAGGTTACATCTTGTATTGTTAATGTTATAGCATAAAAGATACAAACAAACTCGCACCCAATATGTTTACTATGTCCAAGAGGCGATGAGGTCTAAATTATGTATGGTGGTTCTTGCACCTGTAATTAAGGTCGATTTTAAATCGCCCCGAGTTTTTTCTCAACACGTATCGTGGTAAGGGCCAAACCGGTATGGATGTTCTTGTTGGGAAACCGATTATTATTATTATACCAGCATAAGCCTCGGAATAAGGAGGGTTGGCGAGCCTTTCGAATGTTTCGAAAACTTCAGAAATTATCCGATCCGTCTCGAAGGGCTAAGTGTTAATGTAATTTTATTATTTACGATCTCAATTATGGCATTTCTTCACACCTAAAGCGCATAGCTTTCTCATTTTATTACAAGAATAAGCTTCAAGTAAGCTGAAATGTTCGAAATACCTATCGCAAGTTGGTAGCCATTGGTCAGCGAATAGGAAAATCGTACGCTAGCCAATAGAAGCCACTGAAACGGATAACTCTACACAATAATTGGTTGGTTCAATAAAAGGTATAGTAAAGGTAAGGAATAAACTACCATATTTTCACATGTTTTTTATTTACTTGTAACCATCGTATCAGGAATTGAAAACGATTTTTTATAACAACTAATGTTATACAAAATTAAAGTGAAGTTAATAGCAGTTTCGACGAGGTCATTAGTACAGTCACAAAAAATATACAAAACGAATCTGTACTCGACGTACTCACGTTATAGAATCAGTTGTCAAGCGACTTTCCGCCTTATTTCCTTGGCGTACATACAAGTTGAAGCTAACATCTAGGCAGGGATATTTATAGGAATTTATCCTTTGGTATCGCCATGCGATATTGAGCGGAAGAGCGAGAGGTCCGATATGAAAGTGGTGCGTGGGTTGAGATATGAGATCTGAAGGATTTAATTCTCGAGCAGAAAAATGTGAATTAAATTCTAGTTGATTTTCGTTAAATACTTTGGAAACGTCTTATATTATTCTTCTACTTCTACGTCGTTTAGTGTACTTTAATTGTTTAGTGAGCGATTATAGTGATCTGACACGAGGGTCTCGGGTTTGATGCCCGGCCAGACCTCATCTAAATGTTATTTTTTATATCGCAGAAGTAGCAAACGACCATGAAGTTTATTCGGTGAAATAGACATTTGTAATTAACTTTAAATAAGATTGATTTCTGCCTGAGGTCGGCCAAATACTACCCCCGTGGGGTAAGATGGACCGCCTCGTACAAGTCTCTTCCGTACAAAATCAAACTAGAACACAACAACGCTTAACACTTGTTGTTATGAAGCGAAATACGAAGAATACTTATCTAAATGGTGAATTAGATTTGTGTTCTAGGTCTGAGTTGGTCTGAGTATTTTTTTGTATTTGTGTACGCATTGCACAAGTGTAGTGAGTGTAAATATATGCAATAACTAGATATTTGCAATAATAAATGGTTTTATTTATAAATGTCACCCACCCGTGTCAATGCTAACGAGCTATTAACACATCGACACTTAATTATTGGACAATTAACTTAATCGATTTGTTTTACTTAATTACTTATTTACTTTAGGTTTTACTAATTTGTATATTTAAAGTAGAGTAAAATACAGGTTTTAAAATACGAAATGTCCAAAATTACTATCTACATCAATAATACTAGTACGTACTACTACTATCGCATAATTGCATATTACTGTAATACTGCTGTTTTGAAAAAAAAATATGGTGTGTTAAAATAAAACTTAAAAACACATAAGGATTTAAACTATTACCTACTTAAAAGTAGACTAACTTGTATATAAGCGACTTACCTCAGATTGGCAACGCACTTGTAATAGACTTCAGGTAAAATCAAACTACAGATTTATATGGCGGTGATCACAGATATCCATGGGCGAGAATGACAACTTACCTATCATCAAGTGGATTACTCGTTTGCTCCTTCTACATTATAAAAACATAATGCTTAGTACTCAAACATTACACTTTATACGTTACATATATATTTTATATACTATTACCATTAAAATAAACATTATATAAATCATACAATATGTGGGTAGTTAGAATGTTAATATCTACATACATATATCCACAAGCTACAATGACTACTTAAAACGTATTCTTCTACACAAAACAAAAACAACGCTCAGTTTAACTTAGACCATTACATCGAGACAAATCTATCCGCCATTCAAGAGATAAAACCAAAACCCGCTCCCGCTTATGCCTTGCGCCGCTTGCTCGGGAGCGCTGTCGACGCGGACAGACACGCCATGCTAATTATTATTATCATAACATGTGCCACTCTGTAAGCGTGTACGGTTAAACGATAATTCGTATAATCGGGTTACACTTTTAGTTTTATGCCTGAGGACATGCAAGGAATTAGAAGTTGAAGGGGCTTGCACTCACTTGAAGTTTAGTTATTGCCTTAAGACGGTGAAGGTGAAGGTTTGAAAGTTATTGATAGAACCCTTTGTGATCCGACTCTGGAAGCACCTCCGTCACAACTTTTTTGACCTAATAATTGCAGTGTTGTTGCTATGTCCTGTTTTGAAGAGTTTGGTAAAGAAGACGTTCTTATCTGGGCGTTGTAACTTAACTCCCAGTGGTTGCACAGCATCTGTGCACCTAAGACTTTTTCACTCTTGATCTTATCTGGGGTTGATTACAGACGACTTTGAGCGGCAGTAGCCACTTACCATCAGGTGGACTGCGTGTTGCTACTGCAATATTATATAAAATAAATTTAAAAAATTAAAGAATATTAGCACCATTCTATCTGTGACGTCAATTTGACGTCACAGATAAAATGGTGCTTAAGAACATGTAAAGCCTCATATTGTGCTGTCTTTTGTTCTATTACAATCAACTCCATGACTATTCCATTATAAAAGGAAATTAAGTAGATTAATTAAAATTAAGAGACCCAGAACCCATATTCTATATTACCATGCTCTTCAATCCAGAACGCCGTGAGATACATGCGCAGGCGCAATTATCAAACGGACTACTAAGTTACTACCTGAAACCAAATTTTGGCTAGTTCCTACAGCTACATAAGTAAAGAAAATGTTAATCTTGTGGTAAAAGCTGCTTTAAAGTAGTTCTATTTTAAGCTTTTTTGATGGTGATAGAACCCATGGTTCGTCTCCAGTGAGTCAAACGCAGAGGCGAACATTTTCTGGTTTGAAGGGTTTGTGTGTCTAACACAGCATTATAACTTAGTCCTCAGGGGTAGTAATGCATATCACCATTACTTGACTTAACTTGATTGACTTATTATCTCGGGTACTTCATTATTATTTGCTACTTCAATTTAACAATAAAAAGCGACGGTAAGTTATGTGACTTACCTTAGACTTCGGTATGCGTGAAGCATGCGTGTGGGTTGTATTTAAAAGACAAACGACCATGAATTCAAGTAGCGAATTCATCGCATTCAGATTTTGAAGTCGATTCGCTATTGAATGATTCATGATTTAATAACCGTGAAATTTGTAATAGACATTTGACGAACCTACGCAACAGTCTGTGTGGTTTCGATTGTAAAATTTTAATTTCAAATATATTGGTTTACCAGTACTAACGCGGTTAATTGGAAAATTCACCGACAAAACCGGTTATTTCAACCGTAACGTAATATATTTCGTTCGGCCCGCGATTTAATGAGGCATTTGTAGAAAAAAAAAAACGGGAGCAAACTACGCGTAGGAGTTGAAAAAAGTTTTCTGTACATCCGAAGTTTTGTTACCTCATTTCTTTTCTAAAACTGGAGTAGTAAAGGTTGGTCGAACTGATGGTAAGTGGTCACTGCCACCCACAAAGATCTGAAACCCAGTCCATATACATAAATAGAACAGGACCGCTATCTGAAGCCGATCACAAATATATTCTCACGACTGAGAACCAAGATGGTCGCCTCATATGTAAGTCAGTCGGCATCCATTACCTTCAACCGAAACACAAAAACTGCTTCAAGCTATAAATACATGACGGTAGTACCCGGTCAAACTATAGGTACAGGTACTACAAACTTTCAGACTAATCATCAGTTCTATTCGAACCTTAAGATGTGATACTTATGACTTAAAAGTTAAGTTTAAGTAAAAAAATACATATGCCACACACACGCCATGTGATTTTTTTTCTGTTGCCGTCCCTCGTGGATTTGTCATTGGAAATCGATGACTAATGTCTACAAAAGGGTATTGTATTATGCTCAATGACTAAGCACTGTTTGGTTTAAAACCAATTTAAGGAACATAAAATAAGTCTAGTTTAGTTTTAAATTAGACATAAATTTAGTGCGGACACGCTAGATTTAACTGTTAGTTCTAGGAATTACACTTAGGCATAAAACGAATTTTGGCGTAACTAGAATAAATTGCGCATGGCCCGTGAAACTTTTAGAAGGATTTGATCTATTTAATTAAACTAGCATCCATTTAGTTCGTGCTTTGTAGGTCCTTAGAGGGCCTAGGTCGAGGTCCTGAGAGGAGTACAGTAACCTACGCACAGGGAATTACTGGGTAATGTCCAAAAACCTTAGTATAAAAGTGACCTTTTGTACATACCAAAATTTTGGTGTCAGCATTACGGCTAGTCACTGTACTTAACACTAATGAAAATTAAGCATATATCACAGAATACTATTTCGTTATCCATACATATAAATGACGACCAACGTGGCGGAGCGGTCACCATACCTGTCTGACACGCAGTGGGTTCCGAGTTCGATCCCCGGCCAGACAGACATGAATGATGAATTTAGATTTCTGTTTTGGGTCTGGGTGTTTGTGTATTCGTCTTTGTGTGTCCATGGTACCCACGACACAGTAGAAAATCCTAGTGTGGGGCTATGAGTGTACAAAAGCGTTAAAGCGTTATAAATAAAATAAAATTTCGCCTCCTACTTCGTATACAATAATATAATATAATACAATAATAGGTACATAGAAAGTCGACTAGATAAGCTACAAGCTAAACCCGTATCTAAGACTTAATACTTAATGTTATGTTTAATCGAATGCGTAAGATGCAATTATTATGCGTTTGTCGCGTTGCTGTAATGATTACAAATTTACGCGAAGTTACAAACTCTTGTAATGGTTACATTCAACGTCTTAAAGCAATACAACCTTAATTAACAGAAGTAATAAACGTAATTTCTTAGAAGCTCGAATAGAAAATAACCTGATACTTAATTAAATTACCATAATAAATAAATTTGTAAATATCCATAGTTGGAAACTAATATTTCCGTTTACAAAAGACTTGGTATAAAAAAACGTTAGGATTTAAAGTACCACGTGTATTAGTGTGTATTTAGATCAATTTATATCAAGCGCTTTAACTTAGAAGTGGAAACCTTTGCAAATGAACTCCAAAGGTACCATTGCCACATCTGATTCTGTTTAATTTCTAATGTGCTGGTTTATAGCTCGTGTGCAGGTATGTGCAGGGTGTTAATGTATTTCTCAGGTATTCCCGGAGCGCTATGACATGGGGCTCTTCAAAAAAGGTGTGAAGAGAGCTCTCCTTCAAAGCCGGCGATGCATTGGCGACTCCCCTGGTGTTGCAAATGTCCATAGGCGACGGTGACTACCTTCCATCAGGTGGCCCGTCTGCCTTATCGTTAGGTTCAAGTATAAAAAAAAAAAGGCTAGCATGGCATTTGTAAGAGCTTCGGGTAGATATAAAAATCATTCCTTTTTGGTGATTACACCAAGTTTCATGAGCAACAGTAACTATTTTGAATGTTGAATTTTTGAGTATATAATAGTTCTAACAATGCCGTAATATCTGCTTTCTTTTTCTTTCGTATCTTATTTTTTTT
>MOOZ01007840.1:250580-261259 GCA_002930495.1 Cecropterus lyciades | reverse complement strand
CAGATGCGTTGCTACCCCTGAGGACTAAGATGGAATGTCTTGGAAAAGTATGTCTCCCTTACCACACCCTTCAGACCAGAACACAACAGCGGACAAGACTGCTGTTGTTAGGCAGAAATAGGTGTGGCGGTGGTGCTTGCGGAGCGAACCACAAAGAGCTCTACCACCTTAAAACTTATTAGTAGGCATAACGGTTTAAGCTCGTCAAATTTATTTTTCACAATGAAATATATACATTATGTAATATTAATAGTAAATGTATATTTTTTGTCACGTGATTTTTCAGTACGTACACGGTAATCGATATTAACTTATCAATATATTTTCCGCTCCATTTTCGCGTGACAATTTGATAAAAATAGAATTAAATACATAATGTGTGCCCTTTAATCACACCTACATCCCTTTATCGTCGTTAACACGAATTTTGACAAATACACAGGTAGATAAAAGCATTCCACTGATTAATATTTTTAGATATTGTCAATTGTACGCTCCTCGATGATTCTAATAATAATCAATAAAAAATATAAAAAATGTTATGTTTGACTACATAGTAAATTCCCGTTTTTTCTTACAACACATTAATCGCGTGTTTATGTATTATATTATTTACCTGACGTAGCAAATAAATATATCATTATTTGATTACTTGTCATAATTGTAATTTTAATTGCACTTACATTAATTACATCACATAGATACATAAATAATTTAGATTGATATTTAAGCAACTTAATTCGATTGCAGAATTAAGTTACATGTAACTCACGGATCCGTGTATAAAACATAAGATATTTATACCAATTAGTTAATAGTTTCGAACTAATTACTTACGGACCTAATTAAATAATTATGAAGACTGGGCGTATTTATTAAGTTTATAACATTGTTTAAAAAAAGTCTAGATTTTCGCTAGAAAACTTCATACCTAATTAGTACGTTTACATGAGATATATTTCTGGTATTTATAATTGAATTAAAATACAACTATAATTAGCTTAGTTTTATAAAACGATAATCGTGCGCGGTACATACCGTTTACATCCCCGTAAATGTTTTCTTTTTTGCGCTGAAATCTTATTTATTATAGGGATACAGTATGGATGTCCTGTAAAGACCTCCATCTTAACAGTAAAACGTCATCAAAGTGTTTTTAGTAGCGTCCAAGATTATCCTTGATACCGGAACGTTTTTTCTGAAAATATTTTCTGTTCAACAATGAACCATCCCTTCGCAAGGTGTTTCTTTAATAGGGAAGCGCCGAAAACAAATTCCATAAATGTTTAAATCAAACTATATACCTAAATCAGTTTGACTAACACAGGCAACTTAATTTTGTTATATGGTATTTAAAATTCATTTCCAGACATTTAAAGATGTAATAAATGTGCAAGATATTTTATATACCTTATTGTAAATGTTTACTCCAGTACAGACATGTATCAATTACATTTTAATATGTTACGGGTGTATCAATTACCTATGGGTAATGTATCAATTAACTATGGGTCGCGGACTGTTACTAATGAGGAGTTTGAACCCTTCATGTAGTTTTGATATAATTAGTTCATTTCGTCTCGCGAATCTGTATTTCCCTGAAAACACATCCCGCTTATTGTCTTAGCTTCACAATATTACGCAAATAAATCAATAGTTAATTTAAAATGAATAATAAAATATGTTTTAGTGTGATATTTCGTAAATTTAAATTAAACATAGTTTTGAAATAAAAATTACTTACGTACATAATTTTATGAGGAAGAGGTAAAGAGAGGGATTAAAAAGCAAAGAGATACGAAGCAGATGATCAAAATGATTTTTCAAACTGTATTGAAATTTAATTTTTAATCACGTTTGTGCTAGAAATTTCTAGACGGTAGCTACCATAAAGACGTAGAATTATTTGCGGTTCGACAATTTTCGCCGAACTGTCTTATATTCGGAAAACGTTTGCAAATTACACTAGGTACTAGGTTATAGGTTACCTTAGCTCTCATACGAGTTGATAAGATGATTAGATGTCATTAATATATATTTAAAAAAATTAAGGACTACATATCGTGAGTACCCGTAACATATTAAAATGATCAATTCCGCGATAATATCAGTCTAAAAGCCATTAATAAAGTACGATGTATGAGTAAGATGTACTAAACGTTACTTTTAAATTTCGTTGATTTATAAAATGAATTGTAAATCGCAAAATATTCTTTTTATACAAAACCCGACAAAATAACCCATTATTTAAAAGTAATTAAAATAATGAAAAGAACAATTCATTATTTCCTTCTCTATAACTATCGCGTTGTCTTCAAAAAGGCGGGTAAAATTTTCGGCTCTTTTGCATTTTATTGCTGTTTTTGTTTATTTATTACAGGTAATTAAGCGAAGTTACTATTCTATTATCATTCTACTTTGTAATGTCTCATTGTTCTATGGTATTATAAACTTTTTCTTGTCATAAACTTTGTAATTTAGGATCATTTGTAATTGATAAAATATTTTAGTATTTTCCCGCGCGCGTTCCATATGTTGGCTAACGTTTTAAAGTAGGTATTTACTTAGAAAATAGTTTTAATTATTTTGTAATTTAAAGAATTTTAAAATAATTTTTAGACACGCAAATATAATACGATAAGTATTATAATAATAGGTCTCCGGCATATAAAACCTAAATACCTATCAGAAAACATAACACGATTTAAGATTATCCTACGCTCTGAATTATTTAGTGTCTGAGCTTCACGAGAATTTGTCTTGGGATTAAGTGCATCACGTCGGGAATCACAACTTCGTTTTTTAAATTCTTGGCCAGTGCATCGCGTCTCAGATGGATGCAAAGTTCACCGTTGACTCGGCTCGTTCAGTTCACGAGTACCGATAACGCATTTAATTACATTATAAATTACCCGACACACTTCCCAACCTCTGATAACACCACCGCCGGCGCCGAATGCACATAAAACCCACCAAGGAATTGCAGTAGGTACTTATAAATGAGAAATGCTCACGCCTTGTATGACAAGAATTGAAGAGACTCAAGTTTCAGACACGCGACACTATATACCGCATACATTAAAAAATACGCAAACACGGGGCGTCTCAGTAGCCAACGAGGGCCAGCGACCCCTTAAACACCGATGGGCCATAATTAATCGGTCGGCACATACCTAAACACAACGGGCATGGCGGTGACCACGCGCCGCCAACTCCAAAACACGTTCAAAAACGCACTCCGTTTAACACAACACGCACGTTACATTCTCGTTATCACACACTGTTGTCGCTTGTTGCACTCGCGATGCACGTAATATGGTACACTCATTATTTTGTTTATCGCCGGCAGTTTTGGTCGCTGTGAGCGAACGTAAAACGAACCACGGCCGGCCGAGCGCCGCGAGTCTACTGCAAACAACAATGGTGCGACGCGCGCGAGAACGAACCGCCACGCACACAGCCGCGTCGACTCACACTGAGGCGACTCCCGTGCACCGACGTGCGCATATAAAAAACCAACGATCGGTATGCAGACGTTCGGTTTGAGCAGGTCCTCGGCTTGACGCTGTTTTCGTCTGCGGTCCAGGGTGGCCGCGATCGAACTAAAAAATTCCTAACGTCTTCGGATCGGGAATAAGAACATGCGCTCAAGTTAAACAAAGTTTTCTATGTTATTTAAGTATAATTGCACTCACTTGCTTGTCCACTGTTTTCTCTCGCGTTATATTATTTGTTATATTATTTTATCTTACTTTAGTTTTGTACTCGTAAACAGCAATTTTTATGATAAGATATTACTATTGTAATGTTCTATATCAAATAATCTTGTGATTAATTATGATAATCTTTGCTACAAGTACGTTGTGCTATGATTGCAATGGTAATATAGTTTATATAAGATATTTTATATAAGTACATACAATTTTAATTTCTCGGGTCTTTACATATCAAATAGGTATTGTAAGCGGTAGCAATATTTCAAAAATAATTTCTTAGAGCATCTACTTATAAATAGGAAAATACTTATTTTTAATTTACGAAATAATATCTATATTATTTATGATTACTGCATTTTCAAAGCTTTTTTTTTTTAATTTTATGGATTTATAAACTAGATGTTCGTATCAATTGGAATTTGGTTTCATATTTTTGTTTTTTTTTTTTTTTTATAGTTTTACTTGCAGTTATTAAAATTATATGAATATTTCAGAATCTTGTCATGAATATGATATTTTTGACTTTCTAGTTAGCCATATTTCATATCATTAATTGAATGTAATATTGAAAACATATTCATAAGTATGATACAATTTAGATAAAGCCAGATCGTGCGTTAATGGGTAAAATTCGAGGTATGGCAACATTAAAAACAAAAGAACGGCAGTCAGCGAACCTTGAGTGGGCAGGCGATACGATTCGAGCCTGCGCCCGAGTCAGCGCGCCATGTTGCCAGCGGCATGAACGAGATAACGCTTTACAATCATATCGCCCTCTCGCTCCCCCGCTTGTTAGCGTTATTGCGTGACTATACTCTACCGTAACTATACTCGTCAGCGACTGTACCACACACCCACACGCACATATTGTTATCTTACACGAAATTTATAACGAGCAAGTCGGATTTCGTCTCAGCGGACACTCCTAAATTCTTTGCGGAAGGATTTCTTTTTTTCGAATCTTACGCCTCTGCTGGCCCGGAGCGATATAAAATTATAATGCACGCTAATATGTAGTTTGTTTTACGAGAATCGGTTCGTTATTTTGGCAACACTGATCTCGTTTGCGCTAGCTGACGGGCGATTAGTCTTGATTAGTTGTTTTTATAATTTTTTTCAAAGCAAAATTAATGAAACGCTTAGTGAGCACATTATCCTGTAAAATTTATGATAGCTACTCGATTTTGGAAGGAATTATTTTGTCTTAAAATAAATACTGAAGATGGATCGCAATGTCTTCCTGCAAAAGTAAAATTGCGCGTTTAACATACCAAAACTTCCCATCGAGCATATCTATGTAGGTCAAGAGTAGAATGTGCTCTTTTTTATGAATATGACATCAAAAAATAGATTATATTTTTTAGTCTATTGAAGTAAAAAAGAAGTATGTAGTTCACATGACGGTCAGTGGCCATTGCCACCCATGAACATTCATATCAAGCTCAGATAAGTTTAGTGTCCTTAATGAAGTCGGCAACATTTCTATTGAGGATTAAGATGGAACGCCTCGTATAAGTACGTGTCCTCTACCAAACACATCAAACCAAAACAAATCATACAATAACACTGCTGTAGTGGTGGTAAGCATGTAAGGCGTTCCAATTTTTGATGGTAGTAGAACTCTTTATGGTTCGACTCCGGAAGCACCACCGCCACACCTATTTTTGCCTAATAACAGCAGTGTTATGCGCTGTCGTGATCTGGTCTGAAGGGTGTGGTAAGGGAAATATAATTTTCCGAGGCATTCCATCTTAGTCCTCAGGGGTAGAAACGCTCGTCCTCTGTGGACAATAGTGTCCGACCGAAGCTTGGACTTTGGCTTCGGCGAAAAATTTACCTTCAGTCGGACACTAGTGGCTAACCTAAGGTAAAACATGAAATCCGGAATCGATAAGGGATGTCCACAGGCGACAGTGGGCACCCGTCATCAAAGGGATTGCACGATCATATGCTACTTATATAATTAAAAAAAAGAATTGGTTGTCTGTAAAGTCGGTTTACGGACGATAGTTTTACGTGATAACGTCATAAAGAAACATTGATGAAAAATTGCATACTTTTATGAATTGAATTGAATTATTGTCACTGAATTTTCATTATTTTGTGTAATAAAATGAAGGAGTTAATTCAAAATTATAATTTTTCGATAGATTAAAATCAAGAGAGAAGAGAGATAAATGTGTACAAGCCGACGCTGGGGCCGATCGTGCTCTATCGCTTGTTCCGCGCTCAGGCTCAGGCGGAACGTGACACTTTTTCGTGCGTGCAGCCTGTGTTCATCGATTTATAAGTCGTTATCACATCAAAAACCAGATTAATTGCTCATAAGCATTTTAGTTTTCTAAACCCTAAATTTTAATGTCTCATACATAGCTCTTATACACTAAAAACCTTATTCTGATCAACGAGAACATCAGTGCACATAAATCAGTAGTTTTAAACGGATGATCTTATAGAGGTACGAAGCAACAATTTTGCTTGCATGCGAAATTTAATAGCGGAACGTTAGCAGTTCACGATAACCGTGTCAAATTCGTTGGTGGCATAATTGAAATTTTATACTCGCTGCCAGGTACCTTTTAAAATACTATTTATTATAAAACTAGTACTTTGTAAATATTACCAATTACCTACTATGCAATCATTAAAATGCTTTAATGATTGCATAGTAGGTAGGTAATATTAACAATGTACTAGTTGTTACCCGCGGCTTCGCTTCGGTCATTTACCATAGTAATGAGTATCCTATGTGTTAATCTAGATCGTAAACTATTTGTGTGTCAAATTTCAGCGAAATCCGACCTGTAGTTTTTTGCGTTTAAGAGTAACAAATACACACTTTCGCATTTATATAAGTAAGACTAGCATTTACTCGTGGATCCGCCCGCTTAGTACCAGGATAAAAAGTACAGGATAAAAAGTTAGTACCCTGTGTTAATCCACTATACTTGTGTGTCAAATATCAGCCAAAAAGCAGAAACCTTCAAAAGGCACCCGACGTCTAAGGAGCGAGGCAGGGTTATATGTGATATTTACCGCACTATATCACCGTTAGGCGTCTTCGGCGCTGCAAAGAGGACTTCGGGATCTCCAAAGGGACACAACCGGAGTCCTGCGTGTAGCCCCATCGAGTCCCAGGTGAGCGACTGGGCCAACCGTACCGTCTGGTCTTTACGTATGCGATCATAAATATCGCATATTCTTCCCCCGGTCGCTTGACAGGATTGTTTTAAAATTATTTAAATAAATCGGATAATGGGTATTTGGCATTTATATTTATAGTTTTAAGAAATGTGCAGAACTACTATAGACTATTATTCAAATTTAATTATTATATCTTTAGTAGTTTAGGCTATGCGATTATAAGTCAGAATTCTTTTGCTTATAGCTATCAACTATCAATAAATACGAAATTTACCAGGGCCATCGCAGTCCTCGGGATTAGCAACGCATCTGTGATCGACTTCAGATAGAACCCCTATTCTATATGAAGTTGCTTACAGTTGTCCATGGGTGGCAGTAACCACTTACCATCAGGTGGACTGCATGCTCGTCTGCTTCTTTAATCTGATAAAAAGGGCTTGTAGGTACTACCTTAATAGTATGCCATCCTTCAGCACTTTGAGGTCCTCTGCTGGACCTTCCCTAATCAGGGTTTTGCTAACAGTTACCGCTCTGTGCACGTGTGTTGGTGACCGCAGTGGATGTTGTAACACACACGCTGCTGCCATCTCCTGAATGTAATCAATGTTGCCTACAACATCCATGAGAAGAGAGAGAGTGGTGCTAAAGACCCATACGGCACGCTACAATAATACTTATCACCTATATTTTATAGCTATATGTAAACAAGTTATAAATATTAAAACATAAAGCCAAATGCTAAACTACTAACATCGTTAAAAACAAAAACAAGAAACCCGACTGTGTAAAACGAAATTTTTGTTTATAAGGTCAAGTTGGGTAACTTTGAATGATTATCTCATATTTTTAAAATATATAAGACTGGAATAACCTAATTACATGTTTTGTTGAATAATAAGTTTCCTTTTATGCCGAAATAATGAATTTTTAATTGCATATCCGAGTATTTAGAAAAAAATGAGAGAAAATTGGGCTTTAGAGCGCATTCAAAGTTACATTAAGTTTTGGGTAACTTTGAACGGAACTATTTTGGAAAACAAATATTCTTGAATTTTGATAGCTTTAATATCATGGTTAAGATGTATTTATTATTTGTTGCTGAAACTGGTCTATACTAATGTAACATTGTTAGAAAACATAAGTTAATTAAAAATTAAATAAATATAAAAGATATGTAAATTATAATACCTAATACCTAAAATTAATTAAATATAATAAGCTTCATTCAAATTGCTAGCCTTGGGAAGCGTTCCTAAAATGCTGGCGACATTGCAACAATGTGGATGATTTACAACTAGTCCAAGTCACAGACTGGCAGCAATTGCAAAAGATGTATCATCTAAAAGTGTACCTAAATTCTAAGAAGGAATAGCGTCTAACCAAAAACCCGATTCCTTCGGAAACGGCAAGAAGACGAGCACGCTCTGCAGAACAAGAACTTGAATTAAGCAAAGTTGTGTGTAATGTTCTATAAAGCGGCTCGTCCCAAAGCCTTCGAATCGTAAGGTCTACGGGGAGGGATTTATTGTGGCAAGCCGTGGACCAAGCATTCCTAGCTTGAGCACAATACGTGATTTCTGAGGGGCCTAAAGATGCATTCGTATTTTTTTCAAAAAGAGAACTAGTACTGTGCACAGAAGACAGGAATGCCGGTAAAGCAACAGATGTAGCTTTCATGATACCAAGACTTCCAAACCGTATGGGTAAAGATGCCTGGGACCAAGATCGATCATCTGAGTTACAATTCAAAATATTTGATAATATTTTCAGTATATGAGAATCTACAAGAAAGTTAATTTAATAATTTCCAGGCAGGGCAACAATGAAAATACAAAATCGAATTGTATGATACGCCATGTGAACTTAAATTTTGCACAAACGATCAGATATCGTTTCAAATTTTAAATGATATCTGATCGTTTGACCAAAATTTAAATTCATCAAAAAATAATCTTCTAAAGTCCCATAATCCAAATACCACATGTTCAATATATGTGGATCCTCCTGTTGACATCCGACTGAAGACTCAATTAAATTGCTCTCATATAAAAGATGGGATGGAGCACCGTAACATAGCAATAAATATGGAAATATCTCCGGAGCAACTGTTTTAATTTTGTTAAGAAGAGTACTGCTGTCGACAGAGTTAAACGCGTTTTTAACATCAACCTTTAAAATAACATCGCCACCATCCTTGAGTAAAAAACTTCTAAGGCTGAGTACAGCTAACTCACACACTCCTTTCGAACCGAAACCCAATTGAATAGGTTAAAATTTTTGTTTCAATGAAGGGAGGATATGCTGACAGCAAACCTTAGAAGCTAGTCTTCTTATTGTGTTTCCAATTGCTATGCAAGGTCCTACCGGAGTCACCAGTTCCGGCGCATGCAAGGTTCTTAAAATGTTGCGGCGTTAGAGCATCTAAACCACCGGCAGAAACATTTTTAAATGAAATAATCGCCCTGTAAACGTCTTTAGGTAGAACTACTAAGGGTCTAATAATATTATTAGTAGCAGAAAGTCCAGCAGGTAATGTAGAATTACTCGTAGGTGGTGGGTGTTTAAGACAAAGAGCTGACAGTGTTTCCGGGGAATCGGGGGCGACAACATCGTTTGAGAAGAGCAGCGAGGAAGCACCTTTTATATCTCCATCACTTATTTTCATCCTCATCCTCTATACAATATTAAAAATAGATGAAGGATGAAATGACTTCTTTACTTCTTACACATTGTTATAATTGATAGGGTTAGTAATTGCTCTTAATTTTTTGAGTAATAGAAATTTGCTTTGCCGAAGGATCTGATGCTGCATGCGGAATATTGTAAGAAAAGGTGAAATACTGCTCCTAATAATACTTAGAGTTATCTTTTAAAATATTTTTTAGTAGTTGGGATAATTTGGTTGCAACAGAAATACGAACATCCATTCCTATTATGAAACGCATTCCAAAAGAATGCGTTTCACAATAGGAATGGATGCTTTTCATTTATATAAATATTTCCAAAAGGGGAAGAAGAGATTGAAACTGTATTATTTGTTTGATAAACTTTATGACATTTGCCGATATGTATATTAAGACCTCTAAGAACTTTGAGAAATTTAGATTGAGAGCAGTATGGGCATTGAACAAAATCAAATGAAGTGTCGCCGGAATGGTTATCAGACTTCGATGCATTGCTTGGACCAGGCACCTGCGACTTGAACTCAAGTTAACTAGAAACTAATAATAAAAATAATTATATTAAACGTTAATAGCAAAATATAACAGTTATAATAATAAAACTAGAAGTAAATAAAATTAAAACTATGTTTATTAATAATAATACTAAAATAAAAATTGTCCAACACTGAAAGACCTAACCAATTTTGCGTATAAAATATTTATTACTAAAAATTATTCAACGGCTATCATACAGATTACGAACATATTGTTTTCCAACAAGACAGGCGAAAAATTACAATGTAAATTCAGGAGTCTTCACATTAGTGAGCCGTGTACTGTTGGCTTAGAATAGCGCCACTTCCTCTCGTGGATGTCGTGGTAAGCCGCTGAGGCACAAAATCTAGCCAGCACACGGCAACAACAAATTCTTGTGAATCAACAACACTCACTGCGGACATCGATAAACACATCAGGCACGGTGACTAATGGCTAAAACCCTTATTACGTGAAGCCTATGTCCAGCCACATAATTTCAACATTAAGAATAGCGCAATCTCTAACTGCAATCGGTGCATAGTGATTAAAATATATACACTGCAGACGTGATATTTTATTGCATTTTAAAAATTATACAAATCAAATACGCCCATATTCA
>MOOZ01007840.1:221086-235462 GCA_002930495.1 Cecropterus lyciades | reverse complement strand
GACTTGTACCCACTAACGTATAAAGAATGTTGAGTCTAAGTCTTATCTAGTAAATGTTGAGACTCAATACGCGAACGTGCCCCCAGATTTGCTTAAGCAATGAACTGTAAACATATCGTCATTTAAGTTCTAGCACCGCGTAAGTCATTTTTTGGCGGTAATGACATTTTGAAAATCATCGTCATTGGAATCAAAATACGCGACGTTTTGTCCAAACAAAATCAAGGTACGACACAAAAATATCTTTAAATTATGGAAAATTATAAGTACAAAATGGAACTTTAATTGCGACTATGTAAAATTAATCAGTTATTGTCTCTTCAAAAAAATTGCCAAAAATGACTTACGCGGTGATAGAACTTAAGCAACGATATTTCGAATTATTTAATTAAAATTTTGTAGTTTTGGTTTCATGCGATTTGAAACACACTGACAAACAGAAAAAAATATTACTCATTCTTAGGCCTCCAAATTATTTTATATCCAAATATGTGATGTACAGACTTGCTAAGGATTCATTTTTATTTTGGAGGTTGGGTTTGGTACTTTTATATTGTTAATAAAGTTTCGTAATGATACAAATAATAATTTAGGTTTAAATTGATAAACTATTACCATACAACCGCGTGTCAACGCATACAACCGTAAATCATTTCGTACCAAGGAAATATTGACTGGTAAAATAGCCACCTGTAGAAGTAGGTAAATTGATGTTTATTGATCTAAGATTAACTACGGTCATTGCTACCCTATAAGACAGGAGTAAGTACGTAGTTTGTGTAGTAACTGATTTACAGTTAAAAGGTGGTGGAACTATGGACCTTTTTGGAATAAATAACTTTTGTGTTTCGGTGAAAGGGTACTTACGTAATAATAACTTACGTATAGGCGGCCATCTTAGTCCTCTATAGCAGCAACGCATCTATACGGCTCGAGGTCGAAACCATAATCTACATAGAGTCGGTTACCGATGTCCATGGGCGGCGACAGCCACTTATCATCAGGTACACTGCTTGCTTATTTTCTACTACAATCCGATATCTTTTTTTATAAATTTGAAGTATGAAACGAAAATACAGTCCCTTTTCGTTTCATACTTCAATCTTGTAAAAAATAAATTTTGCTAACTAAGGTCTGACTCGATCGGCAGTGAGATAAATGACCTCTATTTGGTCAATTTCATTGTGCATCCGTGCTTAGGAGATCAGGTAAGGCTTTTAATTGGAACGGATAGCAACAGCTTGTTGCTACCCGTACTACTACCCGTAAGGCCTTATGGGCCTTTTAAAAACCTCGAAACCGGCTGGCCAATAGCCCATACTTTTCTCCACTGATTTGTATATGATAACATTGTGGGTTATACTCCATTTGCCAGCAGTTGAGGACTAAAATCCATATCCTAGATCTAATAAAGAGGGCATGAAAGAAAATCTCTATCACAAATGGAAGTCGATTCGTTTCCGTGAAGACTGCGGAAACATTACTCGATGTGCCATGTCACTTACGCATTCCTGCTTTCGGGACGCTAAAACGGCGCCTATCTAGGACTTAAGTAAACTAAATCCATCCCGGCTCTTCAAGGTCCACTCTTGGAAACAGGCTACCGTTAATGTTTATTTTTGCCAAAAGTCATATTCCTTGTTATTTATGTGTGTTGGTGGCCGCAGTGGGTGTTAGGGGACATCCATTAATTACGACGAAATGACATTACATGACATAATATGGCATTTGAAGTGGGGAGGAGTGGGGAGGAGGTCGGGTCGAATCTCACGTATTTTTTTCTGCATAAAACCGTGTAAAATTGTGAGAAAACTGGATTAAATTTAACAAAACATGTTGTACATTTCACCAAGGGGGAGGTTGAGTCGAAAAATCGCTTAAATCTCTTTACGTAATTAATGGACGCTCCCTTATATGCTACATACGAAGATGCTGCTGCTTATCTTGAGGATTCTGTTCCTACGATATTCATAGTAAAGGAGAGGCTGAAGCTATACAAGACCGACTCCAAACGGCAAGGTTTTTTTTATAGTGCGGTAGTAGCAAACGAGCATGCAGCCAGCTTGATGGTAAGGGGCTACTGCCGCCCATGGACATCTGTAGTCAACCTTAAGATCAAAGTCTCACCCAAGGTTAGCCACAGATGCGTTGCTACCCTGAGGACTAAGATGGAATGCCTCAAAAAAGTCTCCCTTATTACACCCTTCAGACCAGAACGCAACAGTGCATAACACTGCTGTTATTAGGTAGAAATAGGTTTGGCGGTGGTGCTTCCGGATTCGAACCACAAAGAGTACGTATCTTCAAGGTATTTAAATTGTTACGAATATCAGATGGTACTGAAGCTAGAACCATGTTTGGATAATAGATTTATTTTATTTTGTGTCCAATAAAGGATTTTCTGACATTCCATCCCTAAATTGTTTGAATTGTGGTTAAATGTTTGAATTACTTTGTATCTGTAAAGTCTGCGCGTACGAAGTTGCGGGAAACAACTAGTATATGGTATGAAATCAGAATTTATGTATTTATTTATTTATTAAATCAAAATAACATCTACATATAAAGTTTATAGAAGCAGTTAAAGCTAGTTTGTTTCGATTTAAGGCGTGTAGTAAGTGAAAACTGTTACTATAAACCAATTAAATACATTTATACCAACAAATTCATACGTGATGTATAAATAGATGTATTCCATATATTTAAATAAATTTTGCACGCTGCAAATAACTAGACACTAGGTACTTTCAATACAATCATAAACTGTCCGTGGGAGGGCACTGGTGACTTGTATCACAGGCTTGAAAAAGCCTACAACAGGCACCAGGCTCTCACTAAGGAAGGTTACTATATTGTCCTAATATATAAGCCTAGTTGTACATAAAACCTTCTGTGAGAGCAAATAAACGTTATTATTATTATTATTTTAGTCCTTACGAGTAGCAAGGCCTTATTACCTCTGAGGACGTTACCGACGATGGGAGGGGCTCCAAATCTATTTCAGGTTGTCATCGTCATCGTCAATCCATTATTGTCCCACTGTTGTCTTCTCTTACAATGCGAGAGTTTTAGCCATAGTCCATCGTGCTGGTCAAGTGCGACTAGGTGTGCAGGTTTCCTCACGATGTTTTCCTTCACCGTAAAGCAGTGATAATTAATTTCTTATATTCACACCATTTTAGAAAAATCTTTGGTGCCAGGGATTCGAACCTTAGACCCTCGATTGAGAGGCCGAGTTCAACCATTAGGCTATCCCTGTTATATTTCGGGTTGTATTTAGTATTACTCTTAAAAGCTATCAATGTAAATTAAATTTTACAAAAAAAGGAATTTGACGAATGAGACAAAAATTCTTTGAAAAGTCTGTTAATAAAAATTCGTCCAATATAAGATTGATCATTGATACATTTCTCTTAGGATTAATTTAAAGTGTTCCACTACTAACGGTCTTCAACGAAGAAAAATTAGGAAGTAATTTAAAACGAGTGTGATATTGGGCAATAGGTAAGTCCACCTGTCAACAGCAACATTTTAGTGGCCATGTCATTAAAAAAGCGCTCGTGAAACTAGCCCTTACTCGCGTCCGTGTGCCCGCGACCGAGTTTGAAAGTGAAGCGGGTTTGGTGCGCAGGGGTTCACAACATTTTGAATTGTAGTACGTTTTTTCATATTATTTTTAACACTGATCTGATCTGCAGAAAACATATTAATAGTTGTTATTTTGATCAAATTGTTGTCATTTTTACGTTACATACAGGGGGTCTAAGAAATTAATAAGTAATTTGCACTGAAATCGGGTATAATCCAAAATTAAAATTAATCTGATGATAAGATAGTAATAAATTATTTTGTATTAGTATTTTTTTCACATTCACATCCTTCTCATAATAATTTCACTCCAAAACAGTCTGTCAAACAACAAAGTAGTGGGTCAATAAACAGTTGCGAACACCTGGTAGCGAGCGTACGCTGCGTGTGCGCTGAACCGTCAGCTACCTTCTCAGTTAGCCGTCGACCACCGACCCGATAACATCAACCTTTCACTTCGCACGAAAATGCAAAAATAAACGCAATATACTCTACAGTGCAGTGTTGTGTCAAACTCTACCAGACTAATGATAGTGTGAGTGAAAATGCTACAACCGAGATTTCCCGGATGTGCCCGCAAAATGGGAGGTGCCCTGGGATGGGGCGTTATCGTCGTCATAGTCCTAAATGCCGTGACATGTCAAGGTAAGCTTTTTCTAAATGCCGACCGCATGATAAATCACGATTCTCTTGCGACATGTCTCATTTAATTTTTTTGTCGACGTTCACAAAGTACGAATGTAATTTTCAGTTCAAAGCGCGTACAATAGTATGTAGCGAGTAAGTTTTACATTTACGAAATATGAAATATGTATTAATGAAAAGTGTATTAAACATTAAGAATATTTTTTATCAAAATAATTAAGAAAATTTTTAACAAAGTTTTGAAGCTAAATTTTATATATGGAAGTAAATACAGATTTTAAGTTAGAAATTACTTTAAAAGCTCTACGTAGAGAAGACATCAACGCGCGCAGAGCGAACTTTACTCGTGATAATTTAATAAATATGCCCATAAATAAGGTTAAGATCAAAATATAAGTTAATTTAAAATTTTTTTATATATTTCGTTAAACTCATATGGGTTCCTCATTACTACTTACTAACTTTACTAGAGATAACAAAAAAAAAAAGACTCTTTGTAGTTTAGTGGAAAAATTATGTACATTAATATACAATCATGAGTACTTCGTTAAATATGTTATGAACGGTGTATACGGCTATCTACGTTACGTATCTGTGTCAATGTAAGAGTGAATGAGCTTTTTTGCGAACTCTATTAAGAAATACATATTGAGATATACCAACACCTGTTATTAAATGACGTAGAGTTAACAGTGTAGAGTCTGCAGAGTATAACGTTTTGGTAAAGTAATGATGAAATTTGACAGTAATGAGTTCGTCCAAAGTAAATGTTAATTAAATTATTTTAGGTATTTTTTTAAACTAAAAATTATACATTTCGATTAAATGCTACATATGTATATTGTTGCTAATAAAAATATGTTAACTTAGTCAAATCAGTTACCGGTTGATTAATCTGAAGATATATTAACTAAAATATAAATGAGGGATTATGAGTATGTAATAAAAATAAGTTAGTAGCGTTCATACAAATACCTATTTGATAGATTTTAATGATTTTACCTAAATTATTAATTCACTATATGAAATAACTAGTGATTGTAAAGTTGTTACTTTGTGCAGTTATTAGGTTCGAGTCTCCGGCGACGTAAATGATCGTTATTTGATACGTAATCTAAAATTTCCTTTCACTATCCAATAAGGAAAACACCTTTTAAAACTTGTAAATTTAAATATCAACTACCTCTAATATGAAGTAATAATAGCTAGTGATTATTATATCACCTATTACTGCCTAATAACGTAGTGTTAACGTAAACGTAGTGTTAACGTGACTGTGTTCGGTCTAAAAAGTGTAGTAAGGTTCCAACTTCAGGCATCTTCAGGGGTAACAACGCATCTATGGACAACCTCAGCTAATACTGATCTTACCTGGGGTTGATTATAGATGTCCATGGGTGGCCGTAACCACTTATACCGGTGTTGCAATCCACAATCAGATGGATATACTTGGCTCATTGCTTCGTCTACATTATTTAAAAAACATAATATAATGTTCTTTTGTAGTTTGGACTTAATAGTGTTTGTGTCGATATGCACTTGAAGTTTTTGCAACATCAAATTTAAAATTACCACTTACCACTTCTTTTAAACCAGACTGAAGTAGCGCTTAACACTCCTGTTTTTAGTTAAAAATAGGTGTGGCGATGATGCCTTTCAAATCTATCAAGTTGTACCCCGTATTTGTACATACATATTATATATGTAATTATGAGATACTAAATGGTTTAACTTGTTTCATTAAGCTAATATGTAGTATTATTCTGCCATTCATTCTGTTAAGCAATATCTAAAATTATGCAACTAAATTTGTTTATTTTGTAGGTCTTTTTAATGGAATATATATTCAAATTTCGATTAATTAAGAAACACTAGCTAATTTTAATTATAATACTAAATTAATAAAGATTGACAAACTTTGTATATATTTTTTGAAACATTGTTGCTAATCAATTATTTTCGAATATATAATTGTAGTACCTATTTGTCCAAATCTGTGGATTTTATTAAATAATAAACAAAGTTCAACTGACTTTACCACTTGCCTTAATGATGTTCGATGTTGACACGGATAATCCTTGGCAAAATGTTCCTACCGTAAGTTCAAATACAAATACCTAATTCATTCAAATTAATGCATTGAAGACCTTACCCTGCAGAGGTCAACGAGACTAAAACGACTATTACTAAATTACGATATACTATACGCACTGTAAGCTACGATAGCCTAGTCATTTCTATTTATAAATTTGACCTCTCAATCAAGGGGTACGAGGTTCGAATCAAAACCTCTGATTTTCCGAAATTATGGCATATTAGAAATTTGGTGTCACTTATTTAAACGGTCAAGGAAAACATCGTGAGTGACCATCCAACCTGAAAAGTGTGTGAAGTGAAAGACTATCCGTGTTTGACAAGTGGGGTGGAATATAGCAGAATATATCCTTGTGATAGGAGACCTAACGTAGGGTTCATAATTAATATGGCAATAAAAGATAAAATTATATGAATAAAAAACACAAGAATGTTCAGTACATTGTTTATTTTTTGTCAATCGATTTTCTTTTTTTATGTACCCAACTTTGAGATATTCACCTATTCACTATCTTTAATTTATCGATAAAAAATAAAGAAAAATTGATGAATTGGCCCAGTGATCGTATTTCGAATGAAGTATTAATAAAAATATTAACATTTAATGAAACAACATGATCAATCTTCACGTAAATAAACAAGGCAACAAGTTATTCATATTAAGAAGTAGTCATACGAATTTTAGCAAACAAATCGCTAATTTTGTGAAGAGGATCATTCCGTATACCTAACATTATAAACTTATAAATCAATTGGATGTGGCAACTTCTTGCATAAGCCGGTGAGCGGTCAGCTAAATGTCACTTGGTGACTCTATGTTTCCACAGATAAACCCAGTGAATATTTGTGCTTATTTTGATCATATAAAGTCACAACACTGATATACCTACATACACATACACTATTTTTGTCTATTTTTGGTTAAATAAACGAATATTTCAATGTGATTAAGATTAAGTATCCATCTTTTTGTCTTATTGCAAATTTTCCCAAAAAAGTTGATTCATTTATCAGTGTACAAAGCGTTTATCTCAATCCGTATTTTTTTAGTACCTAACTGATAATACTTTGTTCTGTAATATATAACCTTTAATTCCGATAGCGTGCTTTAAGAACTCCAGTAACTGCACGAAATCGTTTTAATGGTAGCCGTTACTAATCCTATCGTCTCTAATAACCTTTATGAATTCGCATGAGGTCTGTAGACCTTCATAGAACTAGCGTACGAGCGTACAACCTGTTATAAAGTACTCATTATCGCCCATGGAACGCAGATGTCCAAGTCTGAATAGGCCAAATATTTCAACTGAACAAACTTTTTCCAAAAATTATTGGAATAACAATAAAGTAAATAAAATATCGAATTACAACTAAAGCTCTTATAAAAATCGATCCTGAATCTTCCATTTATTATATTTCCGGATTCAGTCATCGTTGTCTAGTAGAAAACTTGAACATGTATTCAATAATAAACATATTTGAGGTCGATAATTAAGACGGTTGAATCAATGCTAGGATTTCTAAAAATAGAGCTGAGAACAAAGTGTTCTTCTACGGATATTGGATCACTCTTCCTACTACTACTAACCTTTTTCCTTATTTGTAGCGTAAAGTAATTTTAGGTTTCCGTGGAAGGGTGTGGTTGCCGGCTCCCTTTAATGTAAGACGATCGTCTTAGTCATCGGGAGTAGCAACAAACCTGTGTTTGGCTTCCGATAGAATCCTTGTTCTATATGAACTATATAGATAACTGAATAACAACGTCAAGTTGAGTTGCATAGTAGTCTAATTCAAGACGATTGCTCTATCGAGAGGTCACGCCTATTCATGATTAATGGTTTAACTCAATGGTTTAACTGATCGAGTCACGAGAATCAAAAGTGAAATGGATTGCATATTTTTTTATTATAATTCTTTCATTATCCTAATGCAGGCCTATACTCCAATTGTATTTGGCTATGGAACCCTCCTTTTTGACGAAACTCTAGCTGATTATGTCGATAACTAAAGTATTAGTCTTGTTTTTTGAATATTTTCACGTAACTAAATTATGACTTATAATGTATCAAGTACAGAATGATTTTTTGACATATTTTCTAATAATCTATAGCGAAGAGTCGCACGAATATTTTATTTAAACCCCGTCAGAGCGCGGAGTCCCTGTGACCCTTCTACAGAACGCTAGGTTTCCGCGAATCACCATTTTATTTATAATCATTTAGTAAGTGAACTGTACATAGATATGGCTTATCTATACATAGCCAAACAAGATAAATGTGACTATAAAAGTTCTTGATTATAAATGTCTGCAAAGTATTGTTATATACCAGTTGTTTGAATAACCTTTAAATTAAAAGCAGTCATTACTATTTAAAATAAAGTTTACAATTGCTTAACATGTTGCCTAGTCGTTTAGTTAAATCACAGTCTTTATTTAATGAAAGATCTTATTGAAGTATTGCCATTTAATATGGTATTTATTTTTATATTATTATATATACATTACAACACTGTCTGCACTTTTGTGATTTAAAGTTATCTAAAGTATTCGGTAGGCTTAAGTTATTTAACTTGTTAAGTAAAATAACTTTTATGATGCTGTTCTTTATGTTATTTGTTGCTTATTTTCATTATGTACGTAATAATTTTATTTTACTGCAGAAATGTAGGTTCATAGTAAAAAAATGACTGTCATATTTTGGATTGCTGTTTTTTGCGTTAACGTACGTTTTATAGATTTGCGTCAATGTAGTAATAACCATAATTGATTGACATATATAATCTAGGTTTCATTTCTAGCCAGACTATTCGTCTAAGATCTAAGTGATTATTCTTTATTGAAAGTTTTCTCTCTGTTTGTGTCTTTCCTTGTTCATGGTATCTATTTATGATGATCCTATTTTGGGGTCATGTAGACATTTCCGATATTTTAGACGACCTGCGTGGCGAAGCGGTCACCGTAACAGTCAACACGCAGTGGTTTCCTGGGTTAGATCCCCGGTCAAACAGACATCTAAATAATAAATAAATTCAGATTTCATCAGTTTTGGGTCTGAGTGTTTGTGTATTCGTCTCTGTATCTATGGCACCCACGATGCGAGAAAATTCTAGTGTGAGGCTATGAGTGTAGAAAGTATTATTATTATTACTTAACAAAAAATAAAGAAAAAAAAAACAAAAAGTCTTACTAAAATATAAACTCTCATTAGTAAATTTAAAATATAGCTAATATACGTATATCGTAATCAAACAGGAACGGTCAGTGAGTGGCGATCGCCTACATTCTATAATAATTTGCATAGCCGGTGCCAACTGTGGTTAGCAGTTGGTTTATTACCACAGGGGCCATTAACAAGTAGGCCTGTATGTGGGATGACGGCGAGTCTGATTTGTCTTGGAAATTTTATAAAAATATATCTTAGTTATATCATAAATGCTAAAGATTGTAAGGATGTGTGTTTGATACTCTTTCAAAAACTGCTGGTCGAAGATCGCTGAAATTTGGCGTACAGAAAGTATTTTTTTATTTATAGTATAGAAGTAGCAAACGAGCATGCAGCCCACCTGACGGTAAGTGCCGCCCATGGACATCTGTATTCAACACTAGGTAAGATCAAAGTCTCACCTAAAGTTAGCCACAGAGGCGTTGCTACCACTGAGGACTAAGATGAAATGCCTCGGAAAAGTATGTCTCCCTTACCACATCCTTCAGACCAGAACACAACAGCGCATAATACTGCTGTTTTTAGGCAGAAATAGGTGTGGCAGTAGTGCTTCCGGAGTCGAACCACGAAGAGTTCTACCATCGTCAAAACATGTATTAACACATGAGATGATGAGTCATTACCGTGGTAAACGTGAATAATGCGGGCGGAGCCGCGGGTATAATCTAGTATTAATATAAAAAAAAAAAAACAACTTTTAAAAATGGACACACCCTGTATTTTTCTTTTGTCAAAGCAGCTCAAGAAAATTTAAATTATGGTTCAATGGATTAATCGAAAAACTCGTATGGCGACGGGGAGACTCCATTATATTCAAAAATTACCATGGTAAACGTGACCAAAGTGGGCGGAGCCGAGGGAAATACCTAGTATTAAATAAAAATAAACATTACAAACTAAATTAAATATTATCTCATCAAATCTTAACCTTGCAATATTAATAATTATATGATAAATATAAGAATGTCACAGATGTTAAATTTTGCAAGAAAAATGTTAATTTAATTGTTTCATTACAATATGTATTAACTTTTCACGTGTTATTTCAATGTTAAAAGTTCAGAGTGCAAAATTAGTTATTCAAATAAGATAATTAAATTTAATCACTATTTGAGATGTTGTTTATAAATATGTAAAATAATTTGAAATATTTTAATGTATAATTCGTCATAAATTTAAAGAAAAACTTAAATAATACTAAACCAATTTAACAGGACTTTATTTTAGTACCGAAGTTACAAAATTACACTAGTCCCCAGTTTAATCCGATAAAGTCTTATATGTACCGACACACGGATAAATAACGCCTTCAAAAGCTTGTTATAAGCATAGCATACACACACAGAAACAGAGGTAATACTCAATACACATACCAACTAATCGACTTAATACAGTCTGTATCCATCAGTGTTCCCGGAATCGAATTCGGGACATCTTGTGTGGTAAAAGGTCGTAATTATCACTGCGCAAAGAAAAGGTTTCTAAGGTTTTTTTTTCTCGTGATTAATATTTGAAAAATTATTTACACGTTTGCCTATAAAGAATTAAGGTAAGTATTTATTTATCTGTAGGCTTAAAACCTCGTTTGAATAAGTTGCGTTAAATCTTAAAGAAATAAAGCCTTATTGGTTGGTATCACTTTCAAAATCGCCACATTCAAACGGCCTCTATCATTGCATCGTTCTAAATATTTTCGTACGAATGTAGTATTCGAGTGGAACTTTCGCATTTTCCTACCATTTCCGTCGTAGCGTACGTGATTGAAATTAGTTTAACGACATCAAAACCTGATTTACTGGGTCAGTTCTACGCAGGCTGTTAGGTGTTAACGAAGGCTTTTTATAATAGTGTTGTCATTACATTAAGGTCACTCAGAATGGATATTGGAGGTCTATCCGTCAATAGTATTTGGATAAAGGCGGAAATATTCGATAAAAACTGTCACAACAATTCCTCGGATGTAATGTAATTTACAGAATAGAGGTCATCTAGTGACTAGTAATGTTTTAACGTTCACTATGTACTGGTTTATGAAATCACTTTTCGTGAAGATCACAATTCTAGTTCGGTTCATTTTTATGTGAGAAGATCTTAGTTGCCGGGAGTAGCAACGCATCTGTGATTGACTTCAGATAGAACCCATATTCGATATGAAGTTGTTTATATATGTCCATGGGCGGTAATCAGTTACCATCAGGTAGATTGTTCTTTGTTACTCCAATGTGATAAACAAACATCAGTAGCAGATGGTTTTATAACTCTAAAATATACTTAATTAAAGATATGCGTGATGTGGGAATACACGAGGACAAATATATAAATGCCATATATTTCTGGCCGGAGATCGAACCCGAAACCCACTGCATATCAGACCGCTATGGTGCTCCGTCTCGTGGGAAAAAATCGATTGAGACTACTCTCATAATAGACTTCATTAACGTAATTAAACAAATTAATTTCAACTTTGGATAGCTTAAGCAAGTCATTTTACTACCTATGTAAATGTGAAAACTTACAAACTTTACTAGTTACAAAATAACATTAACCAATAAATTCTTAACGTTGCGTTGCATCAGGATAATTTTCACACTTTAAAGGCAAACGTTTGCTGCAAAAACATGTTACAACTCACTAACTTTTAGTACATTAATACTAACTTTTTACATAGCTATTGGTAGTTGCATATTTCAGCATAATACTAAACATTTCATCGTGTTTTTCTGTTTCGGCTTACGCTCGGTAAGTGATTTTCGTAATTAAATGCTGGAACTCCTCGTAAGTTAACTGCGGCATGTTCGCTACATCTATTTGTACTATAATAATAGACTTCGGATTAAGTCTAAGTAGTATCAGTTAGACATTGGAGGCATCATTGTCACACAATATTTTTGCCATATAACATTGGCAATTGCATTTACCATCAGGCAGGTGGAATGTATGCATGAATTACCTACGTTGAGAATAACATTTAAATATATGTACCCTATCAAAAAATACGACAATTTGAATCTCTGATAGGTTTTTTCAGCCAAGGAAAACAATGGAGCTCAGTTAGTACTAACAAACAAAACTAAGTCTAAGTGTGATTAATCTAATATGTATTCCGAGTAAACTAACTTCCGTCATACCGTTGCGTACGCATCCCGCTACGTGTTCGAAATGGGACCACATACGCCACTGGGTCATCGGATCCACCGTGGCGTGTACTCATTACCTTATACAACAATCCCTAGACAATAAATGTGTTACGTTCGTTTTGTAATGAGATTGAATGAAGATAGCTGAATTAGAAATTATTGTAATATTGTACTGTTATTTGTACTAGTAATTATTAATTTAAAGGTTGTAGAACTCTTTGTGGTTCGATTCCAGAAGCACTACCGCCACACCTATTTCTGCCCATTAACAGTTATGTTATGCGCTATTTCTCGTCAGAAGGGTGTGTTAAGGGAGACATAATTATTCGAGGCATTCCAACTTAAGGGTAGCATCTGTGGCTAACCTCCATGGGCGGCAGTGGCTAATCACCATTAGGAGGACTGTATGCTCGTTTGCTACTCCCATATTATAAAAAAGAGTATATCCGTGTATTCCTCCTTTATATTAGGTTAAAACTAGTTTCATAAATTAAAACTATCTGTACATTATGATGAATATCCGAAAAGTAAGTTCTTACTGTTTAAATTTTAATTAATTCAGTTTTTAATTCACTCAAAATTAATTTATATTTTTTTCTCAACATCAATATAAAAATGGCAAAGGCAAAATACTTATAACATTTTTTATTTGAGGTAATGGCGATTATTTTAAAACCATGAACAGAAAATTGTGTTAATACATTTGAAAGTCGTAAAAAAGTTAATCTGTTTTAGAAATCTCTTTAAACATTATTTAATCTACGATTGTGTCAAGTTAATCCCGCTAGGTGATCGGAATGGGCTCAGTAGCTTCAAACCTGTCACTGGGTCAATGAGCCGATGCGATGCCATATACTGTTTTTGTAACGCCTTGCTCAGCGCTTGTGATGCTTTCTGTTTATGCTGGCCTGGTACTCGGATGTCGTCTGATTGGTTCCGGGTTTGATCCCATGGTACGCAAATGAATAATAATAACATTAATTTTGAAGATTTTTTTTTACTTTCATTATTTATAATGTTTTTTTTTATATTTAAAACACATCTTGGATTAATTACTACAGTAAACTAAAAAATCGAATATAATTTCAATATAATTTAACAATTTCTTTCTCTGTTTATTAAAAATAATAGTGGTTGATTTTTCCAATGAATAAATAATTAAAAGGAAAACTGTATTTATGTGCACGATTTAACTAATGTAATTTAACTAATGTAACAATGTAAACTAAAACCGTATTTTCAAAATTCAGTAGAAGATATTTGGGCAAAACGTACAAAGATAAACCAAAAAAATACTATAAATCAAATGGTATAATGAAAGAGGAATTTTTAAAAGACTACCGTATACGTAAAGTTACGTTTGTAATAATGTGCTAATAATAGTCATTAGCACAAAATTCACAAATGGCTTAATAAGAATTAATCTCACGAATAATAGCAATATATGTAGAGTCTATTAACATACTTAGCGGGTAACCAGTGTAACCCAATCTTGTGCTATTAATTTTAAGGTAAAGATGAACGGATAGGACTAAGTCATAAGAGGTCGCGGGAATATTTCTATATACGTAATAATTTGAAGTATTTTTACTAGTATTTACCTTATACTTTGCACATCTATACTTAATATTATAAAGCTGAAGAGTTTGTTTGTTTGTTTGTTTGAACGCGCTAATCTCAGGAACTAC
>MOOZ01007840.1:197590-211501 GCA_002930495.1 Cecropterus lyciades | reverse complement strand
CTCAACATCGTGCATATATACAAGTTCCGAACAGAAACTGTCGGAGCACGTCCGCTCCCCAGGCATGATCAACTCGCCTGGCGGGAGATCTCCCTTTGCCAAAGCAGTATATCAGTACTAGGTGGTAGAACTATTGTAGTTCGATTGGAAAACTATTACCGTCACACCTATTCCAAGCATGAAGCAGTTCTTGTGTTTCGAAGGAAGGGTGTGGTTGCCGGCTCTCTTTATTATAAGGTGACCTCCTTAGTCCTCGGGAGTAGCGATGCATCTGTGATCGACTTCAGATAGAACCACTGTTCTATATGATGTTGTTTACAGATATCAGAGATCAGGTGGAATGTATTCTGAAGGTAGTGGAACTCTTTGTGGTTCGACTCCGGAAGCACCGCCACACCTATTTCTGTCTAATAACAGTAGTGTTATGCGCTGTTGTGTTCTGGCCTGAAGTGTGTGGTAAGGGAGACATACTTTACCGATGCATTCCATCTTGGTCTTCAGGGGTAGCAACGCATCGGTGGTTAATCTTATGTAAAACTCTGATCTTATCTGAGGTTGACTACAGATGTCCATGGGCGCAGAAGCCATTTATCATCAGATGTACTGCATGCTCCTTAGCTACTTCAATCTGATACAAAAAATCAAGTAGAACGATAACGGGAATACAGAAATCAGTACCAACCTGACAATATCATAAGCCACCCAATTGTCTATTTGCCAACCGTAATTGCATATAACAAATGGCATTATTACGCAAACAATGAGTACAATAACGAGATCATTAACGAACAACCGCTCGTTAAATTAAACGCAACAATTTTCAAAATTTCACTTACGCCATTCTTCATGTAGTTAATCTTTAGACACTTGTTATACTTATGATACTAGTTATGCCCTGCGGCTTCAGACGCGTTAAAAATGTTCTATAACATTTAAATTGTAATAACACATAAGTTATTCGCCTTTATTTCGATAAAATACATCGACTATATCATAACAGAGTCGATGCATTTTATCGAAATGAAGGCTAAATGTTATCTCAAGATATGGACTATATATTTAAATCCTTATCATTAAATTTAGTGGGTTGTACTTGATACGTTTCTATAAAAATGAAAAAAAAAAATAGAAATGTGTCTTTAATGAAATTCATAAAAAGAGTTAAATTCAATATATTTTTATAAAAATAAAACACCGACTGCTAACAATGAATTAAAACTGAAGGTAATCGTTTTTAATAAATTTACTTGTTTGTTTCTCGATTTTCGTAACGTACTTCAGAGTCGTCAATATGTATATCTTTTAATATGATTATGGTTGGGAATACCTATATTGATTAATTAAAATATGATATTAAACGTGTAATTGTATGCCTCTAATTACGTAAACTAATGCGCCTAATTGACAGTTCAAGGTTCATAATATTTGACAAAACCTGACAGGAAACGGAAGTGATAGAAACACGGGCATCGCCGTGGGCAATACCTAGTTTCTCGAAGGCCACTACTACATACTACAATGACACGCGGAAGCCGACAGACGGACTTTCTACAAACAGTTTTGACTGGTTGGCCTCAGAGGAGAAATGTTGTACAGGCAAGGTAATTAAGAACATGTTTGTAGGATCTTGACAAAAATATGGGGAAGGAAATCGTGAGAAAATGCTTATTCTTGATTTGCCAAATATAGACTTCTTTGTGTTTTGAGACGGTGACGCCAATACCAAACCTATTTGTCTTATATCGTGACATCGTATTAGTGAAATATCGTGATGTTGTGAGATCAGAAACATAAATTTGCTTTTTAAGGCTTAATGCTCATGCATACAATATAGATCGATCATCGGTTGAAGCGAATGCTTCGTGGCTCTCGGTTTAGTAGTAGTGCTAAGTACTTGATGCTAGTTTCAAAGGTGAAGTACAGAGAAAATATAAAAATAATACGTGATGCCTCTGATCCTCGGGTTTAGTAAATCATCTATGGCCGATTTAAGAACTCCAATACCATGTGAGTTTGATTAACATACGAGTATGATTTTATTTTAAGTTATTATTGTTGTCCGTGGTCTGTTTTCTAGCCAGAATACAGTAGTTTCTATCGTTACAACTTATGATAATAGGTCATAAATAGATAAATCCAGCTGCGATCGAGTTTCGGAGAGACGCTTTTAATCTTTAACCCTTTAAAATTGGCCAGATTCATTACACTGAAAAAATACTCATCCTATTGTCTACCAGTCCTCCCTTATCGTGAAAATCATTATTCAAATCTAAAATTCAAATTCATTTATTATCTGATAACAGGGATCCATTTGGTTAGTAACAATGTAACTTATAAAGTATGTTAGCACAAAAAATACAGCAAATAAAGATATGTAATATACTATGCGCCTGCGGGGCACCCCTCGCAGATGACAGCACCAAGCCACTGATAGCTCCGTCTCAGTCTCAGCCATCGTCCTCACTAAGTGCTTCCAAAAAGTTGTTTTTAGGATGATGTTGTGACTTCCCCTCATTCTTTTCACCAGGGATGCCACTTTTTCCTAATGACAGCTTGAAAGCCATCAGTTTGGGTCCGAGTAAATATTTCGGATGCACTGCAGAAGCGTTGAAGTCTCAACATCATCCATTATGTGGATGATATAAATTGCAACACGCGTTAGATATTGCACGGTTCCCACGACTAGCGCTACGCCCGACCGCGCCTGCCAGAACGGAATGCTATTTAGCAAGATTAATTAAATACGATCTCTTGCACCTATGTATTACAGGTAATGTGATATTATAATATATAACGAATTTGGCAATTTGATCTTGATAGTTTCGGGGAGTTGATGGAGGGTAATTAAGGTCGTAAGAAATCTGGTGTTTTAGGTTTATATTTTGAATTTAACTTTTCGCACTTAACGGTGAAGAAAACCTATCTTCAGCTTCCAATTGAAAAAAAAAAGCTTTTTTTTTATTTAATTTAATTATTTAATTAAAAAGTCTATTTTATTTTAATTATTTAATTAAAAAGTCTATTTTATCTTAGAAAAAACAAATGGCAAAAATTCTCCTAAACCTGTTTTAAATAGTCAGAATTGGTAGTTATATTAAAATTGCCAGGTAATATACATACATATAAGGCGAATCTTTGAAAAGTTATCTTAGATTAAAGAAAAAACAGATTCGCCTTTCTAACTATAGGGGGCAGATTAGGTGTACGGCATGTTCTTTCATTATTTCAATTTCATAATTTCAATTTAGAGGTGAATGCGAAATGTTTTTAAGAAATTGTTAACATAAAATCAGATTACTAAGACGTAAAATAATTAGAACATCTTAGGCATACGACCATCTGTATTAAATGTAATTTTTTTATTCATTCACCGTTTAAATCTCAGTAATTGCCGATGCACCAAAACCAGGTCATGGAACTTATTTTGACCTGTAAGTATAACCAGGTCTTAAAGTTCACTTGTTTCTATAAAAGTGCTCTGACGAGATAACTTTTATTTATAGTTTCAACCTTCACAAGTATATTACCGATGACTAACTCTATAGTAATGATTTCGCCAAAAACGTTATTACAAGTACTACAAATAGAACAAAGTGTGATATGTTCTTTCTACATTTTACGTTGATAGGAGTAAAACTAATAGTTTTTCCACGACTGCGCCAGAAGGAGGGTAATGTTTTTTGAGCGTATGTATGTATGTTACTCATGCGCTTCAATCCAAACGGCTTGATGGATTGTGACGTATGACATATCATTATATATACTTGACTATAAAATATATTCTAACTTATGCATTTTTATATCGATCAAATAGTTAAGTTGATATGAGTAACGATTTTAATGACGATCAAACAATTTGGTTAACGATAAACATAAACGCTTTCTACACTTATAGCCCCACAGTAGGATTTTCTTCTGTGTCGTGGGTGCCATGGACACACAAAGACGAATACACAAACACCCAGACCCAGAACAGAAACCTAAACTCATCATTCAGATGTCTGTCTGGCCGGGGATCGAACCCCGGATCTACTGCGTTGCAGACCGGAATGGTGACCACTCAGCCACACGGACCGTCAAATGATAATGCGCATATCAATCCAGTCGTTAATGAAGTTTTCTACTTTCGGCTATTGACTGATCGTCTGTGCATAGTAGCGGATAGATTGCATAGTCGAAGCAAGACACATTGAACTGTCGGTCGATAGTTGTACAGCTATTTATCAAAATCCGATCGATGTTTTTTGTTTCTTTAGTTGAGCAATCTAGTTGATCTTATGTGGATCTACTTACATATTTATATATATTTTGACGTACAAAGAGCAACTGATAGAGTGAGATATGTTAGATGTTTGATATGATGATGTGTCGATACCAGGCACGCATTACAATTTTTTCTAAAATATGTGTATTATAAATTAACTCTGCTTCGCTCGTAAACATCGTAAGGAAACTTACTCCTGAGATTTCTCAAAAAAATCGCAGGTGTGTGAAGTCTATCAATTCGTGTTTGAACAGCACGGTCAATTATGGCCTAAAACTCTCTTATTCTGAGAAAAGAGCCGTGCCCAGCAGCAAGGCAATAATGGGGTTGAACGTATAACTCAAAAGCTGTTCAACTAAAATTTGTAAATATGCGGTAGATCTAAACTGTAAAGTTGTCGTACATGTCGCTGTCTTTGCATGAATAATATAACACAACACAAAACGCAAATTTAACAAGAGAGCCAGGTAAAAGTTAAACTATATAAAAATATATTAAATGTTTTCAATTTTAAAAATTTTCAACTCTAAGCCTTTTTTGGATAAAACTGTAACTTTTTTGACGACCCACTTGGTGGAGCGGTCATCACACCGGTCTGACACGCAGTGGGTCCCGGGTTCGATCCCCGGCCAGACAGACATTTGAATGTTGAGTTTAGATTTCTGTTCTGGGTCTGGGTGTTTGTGTATTCGTCTTTGTGTGTCCATGGCACCCACGACACAGGAGAAAATCCTACTGTGGGGCTATGAGTGTAGAAAGCGTTTTTATCTTAAAATTGATAAATTTTGAATTGTGAGGTGATTCACGCAAAGTAGCGAGATATGCGCTAAGCCTAAGCTATAGCTATTGTTCATGTGAGCACTGTGTTTACGTGTGTTGAATGAAGCGTAGCCAGCAAGATTCGCAAGGGCCTACTTTGCCCACATTTCACCGTACAAAGTGGAATTCACTTTCACCGACGCACCTCGTTTGCTCACCTTGCGTTGTTTCTCATTTTGAAGGTCGATGACCGGTGTGATAGGACGGCCTTGTACGGATCCGGGTTGTATCCTAGGTTGTTCTTCGAAGTCATTACCAGTTAATTATATATAAATAAGTTGTCATTATAAATACTTAATTTTAATATAAACTATTTTAATAAAGCAGACATAGCATAATGGATATTAATTATGGAGACTCTTTAGGTGGTAGAACTCTTTGTGGTTCGACTCCGGAAGCACCACGGCCACACCTATTTCTGCCTAATAGCAGCAGTGTTATGCGTTGCTGTGTTCTGGTTTGAAGGGTGTGGTAAGGGAGACATACTTCTCCGAGACATTGCATCTTAGTCCTCAGGGAAATCAACGCATCTGTGGCTAACTTTAGGTGAGACTATGATCTTAGCCAGGGTTGATTACAGATGTCCATGGGCGGCAGTAGCCACGTACCATCAGGTGGACTGCATGTTCGTTTGCTATTTCCATACTTTAAAAAAAGGTATGAATTTCTTAGTATATAATTTATAGGAAAGTTTTTATTGGTAGCTTTATTAAGAAAATGTTCAACCCACCAGTTTAAGTTACAGTATGCCAATTAGTAATATTTTTTTATACATTTGAGGTAAGTTGACCCTAGGGCCAGGTATCATTCGCTTCAAGAGTCAAGTGTTAAGCATAAAAAAAAACACATTTGTTTTTTTTGTCACTATTATTTAAGAACATACATTGTATGTTCTTAAATAATAGTGATATTTCATGTGCAAAAATGATAATAAAAGTGTATAAAATCTAGCTGTAAATTGTAGCGAATTCTTCTGAAAATAGCTAAACGCTGATGCATTTTATGGCCCTTGGTTAAGAAAAAGAATCATGTCGCGGAACAATTTAAAAATGATAAAAAGATATCACTATCGCGTTACGCTCGGTTACATAAACTGTAAAATAGTTTGGTAGGAAACAGTACGCAATAATGTATAGAGAACGGCCTAAAAAAATTAACGCGCAACGTTCGCGTGGCTTTCCTTATTCTTTGCAATTAGACTATCATAGACTAAAAAAAAATAGACAAAGCGTTTACAAGACTTGTATTCATAAACGAGAAATTTGTCTGCGTTAATATCTGCGTACTTGCACTGAAAGGTCCGTATTTAGAACGCTTTTTTGAAATATTGATTATTTTTTTATGAATGTATTCGATTATATATAATGCATATATTCACTATCACTTGTATTATCAAGACGAATGTAACAATGCCTCATTATGTTTATTTTAGCGACTCTTAATCATAATATAATTCTTCTGTCTTCATCTTAATTATAATATAATTCTTCTTTCTTCTTTCTGTTTTAGGAAATACTCGAATTCTCGAAAATCTCGAAAATATTGAACATATTAAGTTCTGATGGCAATCCCATTTTCAAATTTCGATTTTTGTTCTGGTTCTGGGTGATTGACTATTCATCCTAGGTAAAAATCCTAGGACACGTACTAGTAAAATTACTATCCTAGGACTAATTCTAAAATAAGTACAAATTGTGTTTAAAAAAATGTAATACAAAGATAAGTGACGTCTTATTTTTCGGTCTAAGGAATATGTATTTAAATAAGTGGACACGAAATATTTGCATGTTTGTGCAAGCATTAACTATTAACAAATACACGTATAATATGAGAAACTTTCTATGTTAATGTTTTAAACTATACAAATACATGAAGTTCGCTCATTAAGAGATTAGAAAATAAACGAAATGTTAGGTAGTAATAAGAAAGTTTTTAACTGCACATTATACTAGAAATATGGAGTAGGTTTTTTTTATAGTTTGGAAGTAGCAAACGAGCATGCAGCCCATCTGCAACCCTAGGTCAGATCAATGTCTCACCTAAGGTTAGTCACAAATGCGTTGCTACCCATGAGGACTAACATGGAATGCCTCGGAAAAGTATATCTCCCTTTTCACACCCTTCAGACAAGAACACAAAAGCGCATAACACTGCTGTTATTATGTGGAAATAGATGTGGCGGTCGTTTAATGCTAATAGAGCCATTTATGGCTTAAATCCGGATAACCACAGTTATTCCTCCCTTATAACAGTAGTGTGGTGCTACTGTGTTATGGCCAGAAGGTATGGTAAGAGGAAGATGACACTCGACGTAGATACAACACCTCAAGTAGGGTAACGCATCTTTGTCGAATACATTAAAAGTATTTTATACTCAAATATGAAAGATAAATTAAAAAACAAATCTTTTATAAAGTAAATTCAAGTACGAAACATATTTCGCAAGGTAGTACACGAGTATGTTTTGTTCGAAGAGGTTTTTCAGTAGTAGTAGGACGTAAAGCAGTACTTGCGTTTCGGTGGAAGGGCGTGGTCGCCGCCGGCTCACTTCCATATACCATTTTAGACCTCATTATTAGTAACGGATGATTAATTACAAATAGAACCCGGTTTTATATGTAGCTCATAGATGTCTAGGTAGTGACTACTTGCCATAAATTTAACTGCATCCTCGTTTGCAACTTAACCTTATAAAAATACCAAAAAAAAGGTGCGAAAAGAGCTCTCCTTCAATTTCATGCATTGGCGATTCATCTGGTGTTGCAAATGTCCTACGGCAAAAACAAAAAATTATGTTAATAATTTAAAAAAAAAATGTCCTACGGCGACGGTGACTAATTTCTATAAGGTAATCCGTCTGCCTTATCGTTTGGTTTAACTATAAAAAATACGAAAAATTAAAAGAAATTAACACGTACACGATTGCGTAAAACCTAAACCATTTATACGGACTATTGATCGGTACGCAATTGTTCAATTAATGCTGTAATTAGTGGGATTACTTAGCTACACTTAACCTTTGTGAAAACAACCGGTTAGTGCTCTGGTTAACCGTTGCACTAACGATTCAGTTACAAAAGTATGTTGCGTTGTCAACGAGGAAATGGGTTCCGTTTATTTCATCTAATACTTTCATCAATATTCATTATTAGGAAACCAGTACGGTTTGAGCGGGGTAGTTCCATCGTCTCACCTATTTCTAGTCTAAAGCTGTTTCATGCGTTTCGTTGGAAGGGGGTAGTATGGTTTAATTGAGGAGGTACCGTCATATCTATTTGATAGGAAGCGGTTCATGCGTTTCGTTGGTACGGTGTGGATACCGGCTTTAATTAGAGGCGAATATCTTAGTCCGTACGGGCAACGCATCTGTAATTGACTTCAACTACAACCCCTGTTCTATATAGAGTTGGTTACAGATGACCATAAGCAGCAGTGACAATCAGGTGGACTGCCTGCTCGTTTGCTACTTTGATTTTATTAAAAAATATGTATATATTAACCCGTTATTGTACATCGGTTTCCAGGATTCACGGCTAGGCTCGCGTTTTCTTTCAGAGAAAGACAGAAGAAGACTAGAAGAAGTACTACAGATATTATAAGATTTTTTAAGATGTCTCTCAGGTATTCAGAAGTTTTCTCTTGTCAGCTTCCATCATTTAAGCAAGGAAGAAATAATAGTAATGATATGATATCAAAAGATCACGAGGATGACTAGTTCGAATCCCTGTCTTAGAGGACAGTAGTAGGAGATGAAAATCTTACTAATACTATAAATGCGAACACACATACATCGATGCGTGTTTGTTACTCTTTGACACAAAAACTAAAATACATGTCCGATTTCGCTGAAATTTGGCAAATAGTTTATGGCCTAGATTAACACACTGGATACACATTATTATTAAACGTGTCTGAAGCGAGCGAAGCCGGGGGACTAAACTAGTATGTATATATAATTATAAATATTCAACATACCAAGATATATTGTTATGATCTAAAAATGTTTATACATTTATGTATGTATTTATAACTTCGGATATATATTATGTAGTATTATTATTTCTTTTTATATTACTACCTACCGCAAATTTTCTAGCCACCCAGGGTTGACTGGTAGAGAATACCATTAGGCATTAAGTTTGCCCTATTGTATCTTTTATTTGAGGTGCAATGAATAAATAAGTAAATAAAATGTTGGATAATAACTAAGTAACCCTAAATGGTTATTTTTCGTACCCAACACGTCTATCATGACAATTAGGTGTTAAGTTCAGGTAACGCACCAATAACTAAATTCTTTATACAGTAGAAATTGTTTCTGTATATGCAATCCGAAGAATTATAGCCAATAATTATTACGTTTATATGAATCTATTCACACAAAGACGAATATACAAACACCCAGACCCAGAACAGAAATCTAAACTCATCATTCAGATGTCTGTCTAGCCGGGGATCGAACCCGGGACCCACTGTGTGTCAGACCGGTATGATGACCTCTCCGCCACGCGGGTAGTCAATTGTGTGCGAAGTCTATTTATATTCACTTGATTTTACATAACATTTTCTTCAAAATTTGGTTTATTTTTTTTATAAAATGAATTAAAAGTTTTATCTAAGTTTCTGGTTTTTAAAGTTGTTGTTAACTGTGCCGTGCGAGAAAAATTATAAGATGTCGAGATATATTCCTGAATAAAGAACTATGAACAAGAATAAAGAACTATGAAGAATAATAAACAAGAGATTGCCTCCAATTAATATGTCTTACTCACCACACCCTTCAAACCAGAATGGATTAGCGTTTTCTAATGCTGTTATCAGAAATACGTATGACGATGATGCCTCCAAGGTACCACAACGAGTTTTACCAACTTCAAAACTTCGTCCAAATTTCTGATTAAAGAAAGACAGAAGAAGAAATTCAGTAGTGGGATGATTATATACTGAGGAATTTATCTACTTGTATTATTATTACATAGAGATAGAATTAATATTAAAGCATCGAAGAATCCTTAAAAATAATGTAAAGACTAGGTAACGTAACAAGTTTTAAAAATCGAATACTGCATATTTATCTGGATCTGGTTTTGACAAAGAAAAAATAAAGAAACCAAAGAGCAATATTAGCAAAGCGATGAACAAAGATTTTAATAATACATTGGAAAATGAACGTTGTTATTATTTTATACGTGTTAATGTAGACAAACGTGTATTTGACTTGAGTCGTTTTGATTGTTTCAGGTAAATCCGTTCACCAGCGAGGAGCCATTGACATTATGGACAACATATTTAGTATCTGTGGTATCGTAGTCTTTTTTAAGAATAGTCTAATTTTGGCAATATTTTTCAGCCAGCTTTATTCGTGGTGTTTTGAAGTTTATACTCTTTAAGTCTTAAATATTTTTGGATTACAGAATAGTATATTCTTTTCCCTAAATTATCTGTTCCATCTTTTACTAGTCTTGGACCAAGATTAACTGATAGATAGGTTTGTTTTTGTGTTATGTGGGCTTAGAAATTCATTTTAATATTCTTAAAATGAATTTCTTAGGTAAAAACTTCATAACACATTTAAAATACAACATAATAAAACATACATATGATTGATAAAATAATAATTCTGTTCCTACCTACTTACTATATGGTCTATAGGTAGGTTAACGTCAATTCAATCTATTTTTTAAATAAAATATAACAACGGCAAAATAAATAATGTTATGAATGGATAATGATAAACGCGAAATTATATTAAATCACCTTCATAAGTAAATATATCTATGTAATTAATGTATCAAACCAATATAACAGTCAATGCAATATCATATATATATAAATTAAAACAAAGCGGCGTGTTTTTATAACAAATAAAAAGTTAATATTTACGTGAAATTAATGTATATTGAGGTCAAGTTCTGTCTCGAATTTGGCTGAACGGGCATGCTACCTTGCTCCATCTGACATCGAAAAAAATTAACTATGGCGCGGCACGGCCGATTACTTTCTCGCGGAGAAAGCGATTTCGTCATTACTTCTCCGGTTCTTCACTCGATTCTTGTCATTATAGCCTTTGGGTCGTTAGCATTAGCCTTGGTTTTAACACCTAGCAAATTGACCTTGACTTTGCAGTGAAAAACTGATAATGGAATATATTTCTTGCCTTTACACCTTACCTCAAACATCGTATATTTACAAATACAATGTTATTTAACAATGTAACTCGATAATTACATAATTGCTTAACAAATATTATAAAATAATAATTTTCTATTTTGTTATATATACATATATTATAATTCAAGTTTATAATAACTATTATTTAAGAATTTTATTTAAAACATATTAATGAAACTGAAAGTTAGGCTGAAAACCACGGAGCTAAGGCTTTCAAATAGAGAATTAAAAAAGATATAGTTTCAACGGTTACTTGTGGTTATAAAACTAAAACTTAGCCGCAATTTCCATTATCCACATGCCCGTATCTGACTTGTTAAATAGGTATTGATAAGAAATAGATGAGTGACAGTTTTATTGTTATCTGTGATTTAAAAGTAGTAATCGCGCCAATTTCTTGACTTAGATGAATGTATGCTCACTCTTACTTGTAAAATTAATAGTTGCCACGTATCTGAGGTTGACCTCATGTGAAAATTATTCGGATATCTATAAATATACACAGATTATAAATGAAAATTTAGTTTAAGACTTTCGTTTTTAGAGAACTCTTCGTATGCTGTTCATGAACTTTGGATTAATAATAATCAATCGCAGATAGATCTATGGACTTATCTGCCACCATAGATGCGTTGCTACTAAAGATGCCACTCGTCCTTTATAATATAGTATTATACTTTATTTACGGTAATTGTAATTTATACTTTATGAAAAAAATAAAGTACGCGAAAATACTTTATTTTGAATCATCTGAGATTAAAAGAAAGTTTGATCCTACGCTTTTCTTCCATCCTAAAAGTTGTCTCGGATCAATAAATTTAAGCAAATAAGTCGTATTTATTTTGAATTTACCTCCTTTTTTATATTTTTTACGAAAGCTGGTCCAAGTCGCGTGTAACTCAGTATCTTACTTCAAACTCCAATACAGCAGTGCTTAGTGTTATAAGGCAGAAATGTGTGGTTGTACTCTACAGTTACTTTTACTCATAAATATCGTATAAAATGTTTTTGTATTCTAATCAGTGCACTTTCATTTGTGATTTGAAATGAAAATTATACTTTTGTGTTTAATCTTCTTATTAATATTATAATATAAATATAATATTAATCTTACGAACATTAATGAAATTCGGTTTGTGAAGATGAATGTTTGTTGCTCTTTTACGCAACTACTGATTGGATTAAATTTAGATTAAATTTTGTACAGTGATAGTTTATGGGGTGGATAAAAAATATGATACATTTTACGCTGCTAACTTGATCTAAGCGGGCGAGAAAAAACTAGACATAGACAAAGCTTCGGTATGTCTATTCGTCTCTAAAAGTAGTCGATGGACTGAGTTGATATTTTTATACATCTTTATATACGTTTTTTTACTATGTTGCACATATATGTTATATAATAGTTATCATACAGTTCCTACAAAAATGATCTGAACCTTATAAGAAATTGCATACTAACCACAGTATGATCGGATTTATTAATTAGTAATGTGCAGAGACATACTTATCTGAGGTTCTTCATAGTTCTCAGGAGTAGTAACGCATTAGAGGCCAATTGGAGTAAAAACTAAGCTAGGGTTTATAGATGCAGTAGTTGCTTACCACCAGTAGACTGCATGATCGTTAGCTACTTCTGTTTTAAAAAAAGTGACTTTTAGAATTCATTGCAATTCTTGAATAAGAAATCAAAAGACATAATAATGTCCTAGTTTCAACAAAGCTACCAACACAACTGGATCGGTGTATCGAGAATTTTGATAAATCAAATTTATATATTTACAATAATAAATGAATGCCACCTGCTTATAAATAAACAATGAATGCAGTTGTTAATATTTAATGTTAAATTGTTACATCTAAAATAGGTCCGGTTCCATTATTAACGGGTTTGTTAATTTATATCTGTCCTTCAAGTATCAAATCAAATTAACTGGAAGAATTTATCTGAGGTAACGATTAAGTTTAACTGACTTGTCATACTGTGCTCTTACGAGTATATAAGGGATCCTCTAAACAAGTGTTTGGCATACTTTTGGTATTCAAGGTAAACTTAGTCCACTGGTTGCACATCACACTTAGGGAAAAATAAATTCATTTTCTCTGCAATAAGCTTCAAGTGTTTGACAATCAAAGCCTGTACTGTTTTTTCTGGATTAGCTGTCATAACATTTGCAAACATTTATCTATACATTACCATTGGTAGCGAGACTGATCCATAGATGATCGAAACAAAACGACTTGCTCGTGCGCTCCATGATTTACCTACCTATATAAGTATTTTTTGATTTGATTTTTCCTATCCTTAGTAAAAATAAGGTTATCTTATAAACCTTATTTTTTCTAAGGCACACCAAATTATGACCACGGTACACACTTTGTGAAAGACTGCCCTAAACAATAACTGTTTACGTTCACCCATCATTGTACATTGTAAGTTAATGACCGTAAACGAAAATGTAAACGTGCAATATACATTTTAAGGACGTAAACGGAAATAATGATCGTTGTGAGGAAACGTAAAAAACTCGAACTAAGGCCACTGTTGTCGGATAGTAGTATTTTTTTTTTTTATAGTTGTAATGGAATAGGCGTTTGTCTTCCATCTCACCTGATGGAAAGTGTAGATGAAGACGAAGGTGGTACACGCCCATCCA
>MOOZ01007840.1:184216-197578 GCA_002930495.1 Cecropterus lyciades | reverse complement strand
CATCCAAAAGAAACCTGTTCACTCTACTCTTAAAGGCTCCAGGGTTCAATTTATCAGGAAAAATAGACCCAGGCAGTTCATTCCAAATCTTAGCGACTGTCACCAAAAACGAGCTGTCAAACCGTTTAGTTCGACTTATGGGTATGTCAACAACATATGGATGAAACTTTTGCCTGCGCCTAGTAGTCCGATAAAGGAATGGAGATGGCTCAATCAGTTCGAAAAGATTCTTTATGGGTCCATTATGGTGGATCCGCTGTCACTGTTCTTCCATTACAACAGTGGTATAATGCTTCAAAAGTACCTAGATAAATTAGCGAGGCGTTCCAACTTAGTTCATAAGAATATTTATTTAGTAATGCATAAGTTTATTTTGTAATTAGAGTATTAGTACTGAATATATGTAGAAATTACGTATTAACATATTCTATTAGTTACAGTCTAGTTACGAAGCATATATTAATATTTTATCGCTTCTCTGCGTTTATATAACAAGTGCCTTAATATCAAAAGCGATTAATAAAAAAACCGTGAGCGTACTTAAATTACCTTTAACTGCTCTGTAATAAAATACGTCTGTAGTTTAACGATATTTAAGACAATATTGATTTTTATAAGAGAGGCAAATGACATGGAATTTATTAATGGGAGTCATATAGGAACGATTCACACAAAGGAGATGCATTATATTCTTAAATATATCGCTACTTTAGATATACGATTAATTACAAAAAAAAAATGCCATCACGGGACGTCTGGCAGATGTGAAACATCGTGTTTGTACAAGTAATATGCATAAAAAGCATGATTGCGCCGCGCTAAGTCGAACTAACACCGCGGCCTACTTAATTTTGTTCGATACTTAAATCGCCATGCCAACGATTAGGTTAACGTACGCCTATGTTTCACATCAAAAATCTAAATAAACAAGTACGTATACATAGCCCCGTGACTTGCGTAGATCTTAACTGATCAATTATGTAACAGTTATGTGACAGCGAGCGCCATCGAGGGTTGGATGGGTGACCGACCACATAGTAACTAAATAAATGCATTTTTGTTGAATGGAAGGCTTTACGGGCGTTCGAAATTCTACATTATTAGGCCATTTACCACCATCAATCTCCGTTAAAGTAACTTGGTCGTTAATCCAGGCCTTTCCATAGGGTCAATTCCAAGCCCAGCAGTGGGCAGCAGAGAGTGAGAGAGATACAATTGTAAAGATAAACAGAAATTTTCAAAAAAAGAAAACAAATAGAAACGTGGTGGCATGAAGGTGGTAGAACTCTTTGCGGTCCGACTCCGGAAGCACCACCGTCACACCTATTTCTGCTTAATAACAGCAGTGTAATGCGCTGTTGGTAAGGGTTGGTAAGGGAGACATACTTTTCCGAGGCATTCCATCTTAGTCCTCAGGGGTAGCAACGCATCTGTGGCTAACCTTAGGTGAGACTTTGATCTCATCAAGGGTTGATTACTGATGTCCATGGGCGGCAATAGTCACTTACCATCAGGTGGGCTGCATGCTCGTTTGCTACTTCCATGCTATAAAAAAAAAACAAGAAACTCGAGTGTAAGTTCGTCTGTTAAAAAAGGAGACCAAACATTTTAATATCGATGGATAAGTACCTACACAAGCATGTCCTCACATTACGAAGGTAAAAGTAGGACATATGCTCACTTAACAACAAGCTTTTCAATTATATTGTTCACGGCCATTTCGTAATAACTCGTTTTTGAATTTATCTACGTGATAACATTCGAAACATGGATATTATTCTGTAGTATACATAAACACGACTGATAAAGTTATTATCTTAGATATTCAAGGTTTAGAGCGGTTCGATCTGGGCGATATCGCCACTACACCATTTTCTAGGGTGAAATAGTTCTTGCGTTTTTATTGAAGAGTGTGGATGTCGGCTACGTATCTGAGGTTGGTTTTAGGTGGAACCCCTGTTCTATGTGAAGTTGGTTAAACATCCATGGGCGGCAATGACCACGTACCATCAGGTAGACAGTATGCTCGTTTGCTACTTTAATCTTACAAGAAAATCATATACAAATACGGAATAATTATTCCTTGTAATATTATATAAACATTCCTTTTCTATATCCTATATTGATAAGCACGTGAGTTGCCGCACATATAACAAAATATGTACTTAACATTATCACTTCCACATTGTGGTTATCCGCCGCATCAATCATGACAGAACAGAAAGCATTCAGGATCGGAAAACGATGATGTGAATAGACTTATCACAATTTTCTGGACCTAAATGACGCCACTTTCTACTTTGAGCCCTTTCTCGCATCATGGATACTATTTCACGAGTTTAATGTTAAGAAAATATAAAGAAATAAGAATAACCCACTAAGTTCCTTGCCGCATCTTCCCAGTTGAGGTCGTGTTCCGATTCGGTGATAGTGTAAGAAAAATATTGTAACTAACAATTTGTAAGTGCCCCCTTAGGCCTATGCAAAATAAAGACATTCCATTTCATTGTGTGCCGTATGGTATTTCTTCCCGTAGATGTCATAGGAAGCGACTAAGGGGCAATCCACGGATTGGGTGGCAGCATTCCTGTGTAACATCAAAATCCATTGGTTTCACCAACAGGCATGTCAAGTACGGTGATTTTTGTCTAAAACCTCCATTGGCCATTTAGAAATGACCTATATATATAACAGAGAACTCCAAAGGTTGTTGGTTGACAAAGTTTAAGTTTGGGACAACTAAGGCTGTGGCTTTAAATATCCCAATCGACGCAAATTTTCTACTTAATTATATTATCAAAACCTTCAAGAGTGCTTCATTTAAAAAACAATCTTATTCTATTTAAGGGATATTTTAGGGGTTCCACGTCACTGTTATGTTTATTACTGCCTTATAATATCATCAAGCCAAGGTGTCTTCTGATTAAAAGAGTTTGTGAACCAGACTAATTGACAGTAAATTGAAGTATCTCTTATACTTCAATTTACTGAATTCGTTTGGTCGACATCTGGTGACCCAAGAACTGGTACGTATGTCGCTCAACGAATTGATATCATTTCGTAATATATAGCTATTCAAAGAGGACATGCTGCTTAGGGAACCTTGCCCAGAGAGAGCAATACTGATATTTTTATGGTAGTGTTTTTTTATTTTTCATCTTAGAACGGACACAAATTAATTTAAACTTGAATATAGATTTGTATGACGATTGACTTATTACCATCAGGTGGCCTGCACGCTTGTTAAACGGCTTTTCTGCCTAATTACAAGCAATTAGAGTATCCAACCAAATTTTCCGTAAAATCAATTCGATTAGCAAAGTTGCCTTGAGGTTACTAGGTCAGCAAAATCATTATTGATGATGGCAGATTTTTCCCACGGAAGTGGACATCAAAAATTACTTTGATACGGGTCAGCAATGCCGTTTCGCTTTTGTTTGTTCTTATGTTATTATTGTTTTACGATTGTTTTAATAAATACTCAATATACGCATAACACTATTGTTATGAGGCAGAAATAGGTTTGGCGGTGGTGCTTCCGGAGTCGAACCACAAAGAGTTCTACCTTGCAAAATTTAAGTTGAAAAAAAGGATGCAGTCCACTTGATTGTAAGTGGCTCCTGCCGTCCATGGACCTCTGTAACAAACCCCATATGAGATCGGAGTCTTACCTGAGGTTGATTACAGATGAGTACTCCTGAGGACTATATTAGAACGACTCGTATAAGTATCTCTCTTACCACAAAGCATTTGGATACTCTTAAAATTACTTGCTTAAGGCAATATCAGAATTATGTGTTCCATAAAATAATATTGTCGGAAGGTCATTGACCTTTGACAGACTAACTTTTTACTTAAACCCAGAAATAGTACGCCACATGTTTTTTAATAAGCATGATCATAACCTTAGCAAATCACTTTAATCAGATATCTTAATTGGCTGTTCGAGAAAGTCACGTAAGTATTTACATCACTCTCGGAAGATGGGCATTAGACCCAAATGATTTAACCAATGTTACGTCAAGGCAATTGGTACAAACATTTGTGTCGGCAATTGGTCAAAATATTTGTGTCGCTTATTAAAGAAGGCATAATTTCATATAATCGCGTACTTCAAATTTCGGTTATTATGTGATGCTCGTACGAACGAACAAACATTGTTATGTAATACAGTAGATAAAATTAATATTTACTTTGTATTTTTAGATCCACTTTTTGATAACTTCTTTTCGGTGACTTAATAAATAAAATGTCAATTGAGGAACAGCGTTTATTTGTATATACTTGGCTAAATGTGAGTTGGTATCAGGCACCTTACATTATACCATTCAGTTATCAGCCTTAAAGGTCCGCTGCTGGACATAGCCCTTTCTATAAGGCATTTATGATTATAGTTACCAGGCCTAGCATGCGTGTTGGTGGCTGTGGGTATCATTGTTAGACAAGAAGACACTATTGCCTACAGTTTATATCACAGAATTTTAATACCTGTGCAAACCCAATTTTACTTAATTTAGCCGCTAATATTCAGTGAATTAGTTCTATGTAAGATCGCTTGTTAAGATTATCGTTTAGACCATGGATTTTCAGAATATTTTTGACTTTTTGACAGAGGCCCTTTTCTTCAAAATAAACTGAGACCTCAGAGCTACATAGCAAAATAACTTTAAAATCGTATGTTAAGTTGTTTACCTATTGATAAAATACTTATCATTTTTAGAACTTTGTGGTTGTCTGGTTGTTGGTTCCCAAAGAGGGTCAATATCGCCCCCAACGGGCCAATAAAGATCACTTTGGGAATCCTTATCTTAGACGAAGATACAAAGAAACACATTCTATCGGGTTTTACATATTGTTTCTGTGTTAATGAGCATTTTAGTATAAAGGTAAATAGCTAGTTTTGAAATGGATGGTCATTTAAATATTATGTATTTGCGAAAATTTGTACAAAACGACAGTTATGTGGCGCTTTAACTGGTCGGCACTCCTCTACTAAGCTCAAAACTAGGTAAGATGAGATAATTCCGCCGTACATTATCGTGAAACGCCTACAATCTACAAGATTGAACATAAATCGTAAGTTTCACTGTGACTAAACCAGAAACTGTCAGACAGAAAGTTGAAAGCGGTTTTTACTTTTATTTTTAAATAAAAGCCGCGGTAAATGCGTTGCTACTTGAAAAACGTTGCTCTGGACTTCTGTTATCGCCGTAAATTACAAATCGAATTTAAACAACAAAATACCATTTTTATATAATAATACTTTACTACTTGAGGTTTATAAAGAAACCTATTTCTTTCATATACTAAATTAATATTTAATATTGTAAAGCTGAAGAGTTTGTTTGGGTGGTTGAACGCGTTAATCACAGAAACTACTGGTTAGAATTAAAAAATATTTTTGTGTTCAATATTCCATTCATTGAGGAAGGCTATAGGCTATATAACATCACGTTTGTTTTTCATTTTTTCCTTATGTAGAAGAGGTACAGCATTATTTATATTAGAACCCTTTTCGGTTCCACTCTCGAGGCCGATGACGCCCCGTCACCACGCCACGCCTCGTCGCCACGTCTATTTCTGACTAATAAAAACAGTGTTAAGCGCCGCTGTGTTCTGGTATGAAGGATGTGGTAAGGGCGATAAGCTTGTTCGAAGTATTTAACCCTCAGGGGTAGTAACAAATCTATGGTCGACTTCAGCTAGAATTTTGATCCTGTCTGGAAATTATCACATTGCAACTGTCGCCTGTGAACACTAGTTACTGTCCATAGATGGCAATGACCAATTACCATTAGGTGGTGCTTGTTCATTTACTATTGTCATATTAAAAAATAGAGACTCTTGTAATATTAAAAATGTAATATTAAAAAATAGAGAATCAAACTCTTCTTCTAATCATATGAAAGTATATTCCCATCTTAGACAACTGCAAAGATGAACAGGTCTTTAGGGAAGTGAATTATCCAGTGATTCAAGTCAGAGTAGCTCTGACGCTCTCATATCTGTAATTCCTGTATAATTAAAAGTACCTCGAGTATTGCGATGCGTGGGAACTGTGCCGTCTGTGATTGTCGCTACAATTAGTTACGAGTCTATCTTTTGAAGTAACCTACTGAACTTACTACGTAACAATTAGAATAGTCTGTCGTATTTGTGTTATTTGTTTAGAAAAAATATACCTACTTTATTTAGGCACGTTAAATTGTGAGAATTATTAAAAGGTTACTTTCATATGAGACGACCATTTTAGTCCTCGGGTGTAACAACGCATCGACTACAGATAGTATCTGAAGTTGTACACGGATGTCCATGGACAGCTGTGAGTGTTCACACGAACCGAGAGAACGCGAAACGAGCATGCAGACCAGACCACCTGATGGTAAGTGTACCATCAGGTGGTCTGGTCTGCATGCTCGTTTGGTACTTCAATATTATAAAACTGTTAGGTGAAACGAAGAATGTATTTAAGGTAATAATAATACATGCTTACTTTTTTGTAGGCTCTTTGGAAGGAGATCTATATGAATGTAGTCTTCGAAATAATTCGAAGTTAAACAAAAAAGTATTTCTAGAGAATAGCGCTTTAGATAAATAACAAGACTATTACGAAAACAAAAACATCGAGTGAAATTGAACTCTTATTAGGTGTTAGCGTTAAATTAGTAATGTCAAGTTGTTGTAATACATATTTTTCTAATGGTCTATTTTACAGCTTACATTTTATACCCATATATGTCAATTAAAAAAATCACCCCTTAAAAATATATAGCCTATTCATAATTCATAATAATTCATAATTCATAATACTTTATTTGTCTATGTCACTATGTCACTATGGCAACTGAAACAATTCGAATAATACGTGACATGTTACAATCCGTCAAGCCGTTTGCGCTGTAACGCGTGCCAAAGAAATGGACATACGCACTTACGCTCGAAAAACATTACTGACGCAGTCGAGTAAATAAAAAAAATCTTCCGCTTATAATATTACCATGTAAGTTCTATGACTCCAAATTTTACTCTTATGCAGACGTTTCGCATCGTTAAATCACGTTTTCAACATAATGTACATTCTAAGACTATTTTAATAATATTAAATAGACTATTTTATAACACCTATGTATAGACATTATACTTTTTACTCTAGTTAACTTTACTTAACAAGTGGCGCCGAGTGCTGAGCGTCAAAATATTTACACCCACTGAAATTGCGAAGTGATTCGTGCTGACTCTGAAGCAACTATCACGTAATATAGTTAACACAGAAACTTCAATGTAACGCTACTATGCTGGGAATTTGACGGAAGTCGATTAAATAGTGCAATCAGTTGATTTTATGTTATGACGACCCGCGTGGCGGAGCGGTCACCATACCGGTGTGACACGCAGTGCGTCCCGGGTTCGATCCTCGGCCAGTTAGAAATCTGAATGATGAGTTTAGGTTTCTGTTCTGGGTCTGGGTGTTTGTGTATTCGTCTTTGTGTGCCCTTGGCACCCACGATACAGGAGGCTATGAGTGTAGAAAGCGTAAGCGTATGTTTTTTACGTTATCAAAGCGTCGTATATTCGTTGTCAATCGGAAATAGGTTCGGGACGGAGTAAGGTCTCTTCCACAATCCTATTCGGGTTTACCAGTTGGTTGGAAGGTTGGTCATAGATGAGGTGATGACTCTTGGCAATATCTTTTATAATATAATAGTTTGAAGAGTGTGACAAGGTCAAGCCTACAGTGAGGTCCCTCGGAAACAGTTTCTCAGAATGGCAATTCGGTTATAACTTTCAAAAAGTTTGATAGAGCTAATTAAAGTCAAGTTCATGTTTCTTTATATAAACGATACTTTACGATGACGCAAACTGCCTATCTGATAGAAAGTAAGTAAGAAAAGTTACTTTGCAACACTAGAGAAGTCGTCGGTGCATCGCTCTATAAAACGACAGCTCTTTTGGACCTCTTTTGAAGAACCATATGTCATAACGCTCTGGGAGTATCACAAGAGAAAGGCATCACTCCACATGATGCCCGTTGGATTAAAGGGTAAAGACAACTGCAATTACCTTCTCCAAATAATTACAAAATCCGGAAACACGGAGTCTGAACAGGGTCTATAAATACAAATCGGCCCTGAAATAAGGGTAATCGCATTTACTAATTTACTTATTTTCTTGATAGGATAATGATTACCAACTCATTAATTACTAAATAATCAGATTACATGGTTCGATTGGCATAATGGCTACGGGATCGTGTAAGATGTTGAAAGCGTGAGATTACTTAACTATCCATAACAGAGCATTATATGTATATTCATTGAGATAAATTGTTCTAGTTCCCGGTAGGACACTGTGGCTAACTTAGCAAGTATATAGTTAAAACTCTTGTTAGTCAACTACGGCGGTGTCGCAAACTTTCTTATTTATATCTGAGTAGCGTGTCCCGCGGTTTTGCCTGCGTTAAAAAGAGTGTAACTTAATATTTTTTGATAGAGTACAAGAATTGTATAAAATATACAATTTTGATTTCGGTTCGGGGCCTGAGTTTTTGCTGATGAAATCATATATTTTTATTATGCATAGGGTTCAATAAAGATAATCAGTTACAATATTTTTTCTCACTGTACCGGATAGGAATATGATATCAACTGAGAAGATCCGGCAAGAACTAAGCGAGTTTGTCTTTTATCTTTAAAATCAATTAATTTGTATAGACGTTTTTCAATTTCAAGTACCACTCCAATCCACGGTCGGCAGTAAACATTTAAGATCATATGAGCTTCATCCATGATTCATGAGAACCAGTGTAGTTCGGGAAGTACCACTGGCCGCACCTTTTTTTTTTTTTTATAGCATGGAAGTAGCAAACGAGCATGCAGCCCACCTGATGGTAAGTGACTACTGCCGCCCATGGACATCTGTAATTAACCCTAGGTAAGATCATAATCTCACCTAAGGTTAGCCACAGATGCGTTGCTACTTCTGAGGACTAAGATGGAATGCCTCGAAAAAGTGTCTCCCTTACCACACCCTTCAGACCAGAATACAACAGCGCATAACACTGCTGTTATTAGGCGGAAATAGGTGTAGCGGTGACCACGCTAGACCTACGTCTAGCGTGAGCAGTTCTTTCATATCGCTGGAAGGATGTGATTGCCGGATCACTTATAATATGAGGCGATGATCTTAGTCCTCAGGAGTATCAAAGCATTTGCGATCGATTTTTGATAGAACGTCTTTTCTATATAAAGTTGCTTACAGATGTCCATGGGTGACAGTGACCACTTTCCATGTGGACTGCATAATCGTTTGCTGTTAAAGTCTGACAAAAAAAAATACAACAAAGTATAAGATAGAAAGAGCATGATAATGACACCGTGTGATGGTACACAAAGAGCTCTACCACCTAATCAGTTAATGTTAATACCACGGTACTGATTGATAAATCAATCGCGGGGTACATCACCATCGGGGCCAGTTGGGGAAGTAGTGCGTATCGGTCAGTCGGCCGGTGTCAATGGGTAGATTGGATTATGAATTACTATTGTTTATTACTTTCTTTTATTTTTGAATCCTCTGAATCGTTTTACGATAATTTTATGGTTCTTGCAAAGTTAATGCAAGATGCATTTTAATGCATTTAATGCAAGATGGTTTCTGTTTGGTGGTAACTACCATTACTTTTAAAAGGACAATCAGTTATACCGGGGTGGTACCACCGTCACACCTATTTCTAGCAGGATTTGTGTTTCGGTGGAAGGGTGTGGATGCCGGCTCAATCTTAGTTCTCGGAGGTAGTAACGCATCTTTGATCGACTTCAGATAAAACCCCTATTCAATAAGAAAAAAAAACTTGCCAAAAAATAACAATTAGTGGACTGCATGGAACGACCGATGTGGGCGAGACCGCGGAAATAGTCTAGTATGTTATAAGTACCTCGCTCGCTGATAAAAGACATTTAGATAAAAGACCCATAACAAACGTATGAAGGTGGTAGAACTCTTTGTGGTTCGACTCCGGAAGCACCACCGCAACACCTATTTCTGCCTAATAAAAGCAGTTATGCGCTGTTGTGTTCTGGTCTGGAGGGTGTTGTAAGGGTATACCTGTCCGTGGCATTCCATCTTAGCCCTCAGGGGTAGCAATGTATCTGTAGCTAACCTTAGGTGAGACTTTGATCTTGCCTAGGGTTGATTACAGATGTCCATTGGCGGCAGTAGCCACTTACTGGACTGCATGCTCGTTTGCTACCTCCATACTATAAAAAGCTTATTCATAACTAAATAGTTCTTAAAACAAAACAACTAGTTAAATTAAGGTTACATTATTCACTAATTAACAAACCAATTGACACACAGACCGACTACCATCAATACATATGACGACCGTTAGAGCCTCCGTTACTTGTAAATGTACTTTGATGATACGGTAATGTAAAATTTTAAAGGGATTGAAGCAGTCTTGACATTAACATACTTATCCGATGCGTTCAAATGCAGTCAGGGGTAACAAAGTATCTGTGGCTTAAGTATGACTGATCTTATCAGGGGTTAATTTTTATTTAAAACGTTTATGGCAATGTGAGTGTAAACTATGAGTATTTAAACACAAACATAAACGCTTTCTACACTCATAGCCCCACAGTAGGATTTTCTCGTGGGTGCCATGGACACAGAAATATGAATACACAAACACCCAGACCCAGAACAGAAATTTAAACTCATCATTCAGATGTCTGGCCGGGGATCGAACCCGGGACCCACTGCGTGTCAGACCGGTATGGTGACCGCTCCACCACGCCGGTCCTTAATTGTGTGCGAAATCTATTTATATTCACTTGATTTTACATATCATTTTCTTAAAAAAATGGTTTATTTTTTTATAAATTGAATTGAAAGTTTTATCTAAGTTTTTGGTTTTTAAAGTTCAATTTATTTATTTATGTTTTGTTAATTACAACGGGTTATCAGTTCTACTAATAAACGCAATGTTAACAAAATTACAATTAAATACAATTAAACATAAAAGATTCAATATAAGTAAAAAATAGTAATAATCAAGTGTGTAGAGTCAAAGTTTAGATAAATAAAATAAAGAACAATTTTCAACATTATGATGACACAATAAATTAATTATAGCGACATTTATTACTAAACTATCATCAGTCATACATCTCGCTCGCATAATTTCAAGCATAAAGACAATATCTTAGTCCAGTCATCCGCGAATAGATCACAATCATAGAGTGAGTCCAGGAGGAATGAGCGCTACGGTACGTGCCGGCTGCACAGCAAATAGTAGGAGCCTCCTGTGCCCACGAGACTTGTCTGGTATGAAGAACCGACACAGTTCATCACTAAAATCTATCGTCTATGTTACCCCCAAAAATTTTGTATGCCGTTATGATCTGGCGAAATTCCCGCCGCACCTCTAAAGTATCATAATTCAATAGTATGTTGATGTATATTGTGTCGATCATATTTTTAGATATAAACATTTTATATACCAGGTTCTGTTAAATGTTCTGTTCAAACATAATACCAAAAAAATCCAAATAAAAACCAAAAAAGATATCATAAACATAACATAAACGCTTTCTACACTCATAGCCTCATACTAGGATTTTTTCCTGTGTCGTGGGTGCCATGGACACACAAAGACGAATACACAAACTTCCAGACCCAGAACAGAAATCTAAACTCAGCATTCAGATGTATGTCTGGCCGGGGATCGAACCCGGGACCTACTGCATGTCAGACCGCTATGGTGACCGCTCCGCCACGCGGTTCGTCAAACATATCATTTGTAAATCTTTTTTGTTGCGTTTATTTCTTTTGTTATTCTCTTACTACAACGTTTAAATCGTCATCTACGTATTTGCAAGTATTTGCAGGCAGGCAGTGGTACAAAATACTTAATGGTAGAATTTTAAGATTTAGTTGTATCAATTACGATTAATAACTGATACATTATATAATTAATTGCGTACAATTGTGCTCTTTTAATTAATTTTCTAACACAACCTTTTAGCAAAGAAAGGAGTATTAACAGTTTTATCTTTCTAAATCTATAATTACATTTTCGTAACAAAGCGATACTCTGAGAGACGCTAATATGCCGCTTTTACGTTGTTGAGTACGATTAATGCCTAATAATTAAACACAAGATTTAATACATAACAAAATGAGTTGCTTACGTACATTGCTAGGAGAATAATTATGGGTTTGTATGTCTTGTGTAATTTTGAAAGTAAATGGATGTACACGAGATGTTACGTTGTTGACCTCATGTTTACACTACGCCGATAGTTATACGAAAACTACACTATTGTAAACTAAAATGTAAGTTAACTGTTATAACTTATGTTTGGTTTGTAATAGTTCCGGAGTAGTAAAAGTTAGTGTGATGGACGCTTCATTTATCAAGTCATATTTTATAATGACCACAATACAAGCCATGTACGGCCAATATTTATATACGAGACAAATATATACGAGACATTCCAACACTAGTACAACTGGGAACTAGTAAAATTGTTAAAAATGTTAAAACAAAAAAATGCTTAAAACGTAATGATATATTTAATTTTACGCTTTATATGAGTTTTCGTCTATTTAGTCAAGTAAAACGCATGCATGCATGCATACGCTCGAAAAACATTACCGTCCTTCTGATGGAGACAGGTAAAAATAGATGTTAATTGGTGTCTAGGCTAAAGGAGCACAGAACATCCCTTGTACGTTGTACTGATAAACTGAAGAATTCAGACGGTAATAGCCTAATAACTGTTGTCAAATAGAAGAGGGATATCCAGCTATGGACTTTAAAAGTAACATTAAAATCGGTAATCACGAACATGACTATCTATTACATAGCATTTGTAAACTGGTAACATATAAAAACCGGCCAAGTGCGAGTCGGTCTCGCGCACAAAGCGTTTCGTACAAACGGCAAAATAATCACGTTTGTTGTATGGGAGCCCCGCTTAAATATTTATTTTATTCCGTATTTGGTATTTGTTGATATAGCGAGAACAGAAATACATCATCTGTGGAAATTACAACTAAGTAGCTATCATGGTTCACGAAATACAGCTTTTTTTTGTTTTCGAGGGTGAAACCTTCAAAAGGTACCTGACGTCGTGGGAGCAACGCCAGGTTATATGGGATTTTTACCGCATTAAACCCAAAGGTGGTCGTCCTCGGCGCTGTGAAGAGGACTGCGGGATCTCCAAAGGAACGTAACCGGAGTCCTCTGGCGCGTTGCCCCATGGGCTCTACCCAGGTAAGCGGCTGGGCCCACCGCATCGTGTGGTCTTTACGGCGGTATGCGACCACACACACTGCCGACCTTCCCGGGGTCGC
>MOOZ01007840.1:160298-174192 GCA_002930495.1 Cecropterus lyciades | reverse complement strand
AAATTTTGAGAGGTAGAATTCTTTGTGGTTCGATTCCTCACCATCGCCAAAGATATTTCTGCCTAATAACAACAGTGTTACGCAAACTTGTGTTCTGGTCTGAAGGGCGTAGTAAGGGATATATGGGTACTTCACCGAGGCGTTCCAACTTAGTCCTCAAGTGTAGCATCTGTAGCTAACGTCAGGTAACTTCGATCATATCTGGGGTTGATTACAGGTATCCATGATCACATATCATAGGTGATCGTGGTCACATATCATATGACTGGACTGCATACTCGTCATTACTCTTATATTACAAAAAGAAAACATAAATTTGAAAGCATTAACGGTAAAAGTGTTATTTTATGATAGGTGTTATTATATGATAAGACTTTTATTTCAGAAACGACTAGTTCTTATGTATAAAGGACTTCGACTTAATCTTTAGTCTTATGACGCAAGACGTAAGCCTTAAAGTCTAGTAGAGTCGAAAAAATAAGATGAGTCTTTTCAATAGGACTTACAGACTGAGTAACTTTTATCACAAAGCTAAGTGTCTAAAATTAAATTGTGTCTAAATTGATGAAATTTCGAGACTAAGCGATAATTCGCTTTCCTTAATCGCTGTGTTTACAGCAAGCGTTTGGTACCTACCGGACCTACTACAAACCATTACGACGTAACTAGATCTTATAAGGCTAAAGTACTAGATACATTGCAGATACGAAGCAAACTCGATTTTTTGCTATTCCTTCAATCTACTCGTAATGTGGATTGAATTGCAAATTGAAGATTTAAATAAAAGTAATTAGGAATTTTAGTCATCAACCTTTAAAAAGATGGAGCCTGATGTTTTTAGTATATAATAGAATGTTCTACGGTATATTATTTTTACAACAGTTATATGTTGAAAATGGCTTAACAAATTTTGATTGGTTTTTGCTAAAAGCTAGGAATAATGGTAGGTAACGATCATGAGGTGTTCCAACTTCGTCATCGCAACGCATCTGTGGCTGAACTCAGGTAGGACTCCAATCCTATTTGGGCTTGGTTACAAATGCCCATATATTAACATAAATATATGTTAGTTATATTTAATATAAATATATGTTAATTATTAAACATTTTTCTTATTTGCAGGTAAGGATACATGTTGATTACATCTACAGTAGGAAACATGTTAATGTAAGTAAAATACTGTTAGTAGTAGTACTAGTTAGTAGTGTAGCGATCTCCTGCTACTCATCAAAAAGATGACGTCATCGTATTCTGAATCACGCTATCAGAGTTTTCTCAACATCCTGCATATACTAGTTCCGAACCGAGGCAGTCGGAGCATGGCCGCTCCCCAGGTACGATCATCTAGCCTGGCGGGAGATCTCTCTTTGCCAAAGTAGTTTTAAAAAAAGTCATTTATATAATTTTGTAACTTTGTAAAACATTTTTTTTCCAAACCATTACTTATGTGCCTTAATTGTATTGTTACTTATCTTCAAGTCGAATATTGTAAACACAATATATGAATTAGACGTTAAGACTAATCGATGGTATATCAAATTTGTGTGATACTCGAGCCGATAACTAAAATAGTTCACCCGTGATTTGCTCCGTGACGTCATAAAATACAGAGGAAAAAAACTGTCAACAAATACCTATTAATTTACTATTAATTTGAAAGTAACAAAAATACCTATGTGACCAAATATGGCAAACTCCAATATTAACTCGTTTTCATACAGAAGGTGAGAATAACGGTAAACACATTATCTATCACTAAATACACCTGCTTCTAACGTTAGTGAGGAAACTATATATTATTATATCGATAATTTAAATAATATTATCGATTTATTAAAAAAAGACAAACAACTGTTTTTTGATGGATCTGCTCAGTTGAAGTCGTGTTCTGATCCGGTGGTAGTGCAGGAAAAATATGTATTATATCAACAATTTGTAAATGTCTCCGTAAGTATGTACAAAAATAAACATAACTCATTTATTTCAAGTCAAAGTCATATTGGCATTTAAGCACATCTATAAAGCTTTCTGAAATCTAAATATATCATTCACATATTCACCTGGTCAGGAATTAAACCCGGAACCCGTATCAGACCGGTATGGTAACCACTTCGCTTCGGCGTATAGCACATAATTATGTTTGTGTCTTACGCAATTATAAATTATCAGTCCAGTTGCTATGACAAAAACAAGCCTATTTTAAAATATAAAGATACTTTCAATTCGATCATGTCCTTGCATCGTTCGTGACTACGAACTTTCAATGGTTACTTGTCAATCGTAATGGAACATTTGGAGTATGGAGAGGTACCATGGTCAAACCACTTAACGTAATTGTAGTTAGTAAATAGACATGGTAGAAGTGATCTTAGCCCACGGCTTGTGTAGATCTTATTCGATTTTACAATGTGAAGCAACGTAAAACGTGGTCAGGTCTATAGGTGACTGTTGGTACCTGAACATGAGCCCAAGCCTCCTCTCATCGATAAACTTGATTGAAAGTGGCAGAATCCTTTGTAAATCGACTTCGGAAGCACCACCGCCACACTTATTTCTGCCCAATAACAGCAGTGTTAAGCGCGGCTGTTTTGGTCTGAAGAATGTGATATGGGATAAATACGAGGCGTTTATCCGAGGCGTTCCAACTTAGTCTTCAGAAATAGTAAAGAATATGTGACCAACTTCAGGTAAGACTTTGATTTAATCAGGTTTTCATTATAGATGACCATGGGTGGCAGTAGCCAATTACCATCAGGTGGTCTGCATGCTCGTTTGCTACTTCAATATTATAATATAGAAATTGTTGTTAAGTTCAACCAAACCAAAAATCAATCAAGGAGGATCATCGGAAATTTATTTATCCTTATCTTATCCTAACTCTTTAAAACCTTGTTTTGGCTGGTCAAGCCTGGTCTGGATCTAACTGTTTTTGTCACCGTCATGACACCCACGATATAAAAAAATCGAATATCGGATTTAAATATAAAAGATGTTATACATTTTAAAAAATAAAAATTTAGTAATACGTCTTATGCAAATCACTTATAATGTTTATTCAGAATATTAGGAGATTGTATGTTAGTAAATTCTACCTATTATTTGTTCGATATTTTTTATTGTCTCATCTTAATTATCGACATCGATATAAATAAAAACAGACATCTCTTAATAGTCTCAGAACAATAGATGATCGTAAGCATCGTAGCGTAGCAAAGCGCATCCGAACTTGTTAGGGCGACCACTATGATCACATTAATTAGGATAAATTCTAATGCACAACGCGATGAGCAAGCAGAGATAGTTGGTTAAAAGTCTTTCATGTCTCCGGTCCGAAATTGAAACGCATTTGATTTTTCAGTGTTTCAAAGTTGCGTATAGTTATAGAAAAATTAAAATATTTTTAGTTGTTTATGTAATGTTGTGTGTATATCACAATTTATATAATAATATTTTAGCAGACATTGTTTTATTAATTTTGATATTTTGATGTTCATTTTATAGTCAAAGTTAATTTATTCGTAATGAAGTTTTAGCAATTTCATTACGAATAACTTAACTTTGACTATAAAATGAACATTGTAAACGCATATCCTAATAATCCATGTCAAACTAAACACATACGAGTACATAAAAAAGTTTCGAAGAAAACACCAATCATGGTCACCGTAAAGAACAGAAGCTCTATGTGTTACGCGGTCGTTCTCATGACCTAATGACAGGCAAAAAGTTACAAAACCACACCGCCCTAGTGAACACTTTGCGCTAGTTGGTTCAGTAAAAGGCTTTTATTCATTTCTCTGGAGGTTTGGATTCGAATCCCGGGCATGCATTTTTTTGCCCAACTGCGTCAAGGTATATGTGTATTGTATATGTATAATGGTGAACGGCTTGACGTATTGTTACATATGACATATCATTAGAAAGAGTACTGTTGCCAAAGCGACATTGGCTACATAATTTTTGAAATGGCGCCTGTACATATAGAAAAAAGGGAGAGAGATACTTTTTTATTATTATGACCATATGGATATCAAATGAAAGCCAGTAAATTGAACATTAGCCTGCAGATGACCTGGCAGACGAATGTTTTCAAGCTATAAAATTATCGACAAGGTTTTAAGGGTTATGGCTTTTTTTGAAGTTTTCATCTTTTTTCAACTGCCTTACGGTTGAAAAAGGGGTGGCGGTGGTACCTCCCCGGTCGAATCACACTTGTTCTACCACGTTGAAAAGAATTACTAAGTTGGAATATATTCATTGATTGATTGAACACATACATCTGTATTAGCAAGTTGAAACAAAAGTGGCTATAGCAAATGTTATATTAATGTATTGCAGAAATAAAGGTACATCGTACCTTATCGTACCTTTCTAACCATAGGTAATGGCTAAGAATGCGGAAATTATTTGTATCAGGTTTAGATAGACATCTGTACATACAATATAATCTACATATATTGTATGAAAGCGAAAGGATACTCATTTCTGACTAATGATCGTAGAGTCTAAATTGGTTCGACTCCGGAGGCACCACCGCTACACCTATTTCTGCCTAATAACAGTGGAGTCATGCGCTGTTGTGTTCTAGACTGAAGGGTGTGGTAAGGGAGACATACTTTTTCGAGGCATTCCATCTTAGTCCTCAGGGGTAGCAACAATGGCTAACCTTACGTAAGACTTTGATCTTACCTAGGTTGATTACAAGTGTCCATGGGCGGTAGCCACTTACCATCAGATGGGCTGCATGCTCGTTTGTTACTTTCATACTATAAAAAAATAAAAACTACTGAAGGTAGGACTATAAAATTTGGATACTACATTCATTTTATATTGCAGGTATCCACTAAGAAAGGATTTTAAGTCATTTCATCCTGTAATTCCATAAGGGAATTAAATGTTGTATTATAACCTATGCATGCGAAGTTGCGGACAACAGGTAAAATTTTACAAATTAAAGGGCTAATACAATTTTAGTACCTATAATTAATTTAGCTCAATCGAGTTTGGAATTCCAATAATTATTCGTTATACACCATTACAGACTATTATGTAAGTTGCTTATAAAGGAATAATTTATGTGCTTAGTTATAAATTTATTACGTCGGCACATACTTTAGATTGGATAAGAAATAAGCCTATCTTACGCACAATTTCAAATATTCACGAATATTTGAATATTCAAGTATAATATTTAAATTGCAAAACGAAACGACATTCACTACAATCTGTCCAGTGCATATTAAAGTGCGATTATGATTATGTATACAGGCTGATTCTATACGTGAAAATATACGGAAGTTATTATAATCTAGCATTACGGGGGTTATGTACAATTATACAGAGTGTACAGTAGAAAGTTGTGATCTTATCATATTTTTTAATATTTTACGTAAAATACGTGCATATTTTAAAAAGACGCGAAAATTATAATGAATACAACAAAAACACTAGTTTTACTTTTATTTCTAATTAATTCCACACACATAATTTTACTGCCAAAGTGATATAGAAGATTGAAGCACGGATAAAAAATGTGTGAACGCGCAAGTTGCAAAACAGATTTTTTTGGAAAATATTTCGAATATATATAGATTTTTTCCTATTTGATTTTTTTTATCACCAGATCGTATCATATTATATCGATAAATGTAATAATTAAATATAATTATCGTAACGTTACATTCCAGTGTAACTTTTCCGTAACTCATACTTTTCCTTCTTATGCCTGAAGAAATTTTTCATAATGATGTTACAAGAAATGTATTATATAAATTATAAAGATATCGATTACTGTAATGCGATGTAAGTATAATAAATGATTTGTAAAAAATTTAATTATTTTTCTTTGTGTTATGTCATAAAAGTCTGTAAATTAAAATAGTGTAGAAAGTACTTGTAAATGGACTCAGATTTGATTAGTATCTATTTAATTTTTTGATAAAATATCTTAGATTAGCTGTACCGAAGTTTTCTTTTACACCTTCCTCAATTTTCCAAACATCATTTAGACTCAAAACGTAAGAAATAATATAAAAAAGCAGTCTGCATAAATAAGCATAATCAGGCAAAAAGATTCGCAAGATACTAAATATCGATTTTTGCATTCACTAATAAACAAGTATACATACAAAAAACATAAAGAAATAGCAAAAAACATAATCTGAACATCCAATGACATCGATATATTTGCTATGGAAATCTTTTATTTTCATCTATATTAATATATAAAAATGAGATGGTGTGTGACTGTGTGTTACTCAATAACGCAAGAACCACTGATCCGATTCACATGAAATTTTACATGGATGTAGCTTATTTAACTAGTCAGTCTGTAGGCTTATTTTTTGATTTCGACAATTTTCGCTATTTAAAGATGGCGACTATTTTAGTGACGTCACTACACTATACACTACTTAAATAATAAGAGAACGCTAAAAATAGCAAACTCTTGATGGCATATACGAGATTAATTTCATTTTCAATCAAGAAGGTCCTTATCACTTTTCATGTACCTACCTCCAACAGTAAAACCTAATTTTTGTTATGGAGCAAAGCACGGCTACTTCAGCTAGTTGAATGTAAAACAAGCTAATAATCCTATTATTCTTACATTTAGTGCGATACACGTCCAAATCAAGATGGCTGACCTTTAGAAAAACCACAACCTGTAGTGTATTACGTTACGTGCTCAATATTTATCGACAAAGTTGCTATTGCATTGCATAATTTGTTATATAAGCCAAATGACAGACAGACGGGCGGATTTTATGCACTTTGCTGTATTATCCACTGACCTACAAAACTTAGATGCATATTAATGTTTTGTATAAACAAGTGCTATTTGTTCAGCTTTCGTCCTTGGTGCCTTACTGTTTTTTGTTATCTGTTTACGTATTTTTGTTATAAGGTTTTAATCGAGTTTAGAACTCACTGTTAGAAGTTATAGTTATTTTAGTACTTTGTTTGCTAAGAAATTGTTGGTTGTTTGTATGAGTTTTAGGCCTTGTTTTTGGAATTTGACGACCCGCGTGGCGGAGAGGTTACCACACCGGTCTGACACGCAGTGGGTCCCGGGTTCGATACCCGGCTAGACAGACATCTGAATGATGAGTTTAGCTTTCTGTTCTGGGTCTGGGTGTTTGTGTATTCGTCTTTGTGTGTGCATGGCATCCACGACACAGGAGAAAATCCTACTGTGGGGCTATGACTGTACAAAGCGTTTATGTAATAAAAAACAAAAAAAAATTAACCTTAAAACTTTTTCTTACCAATTTTGTCATTCTGTCATGTCATTCTCCCAGTATTTGGACTGCGTTCTTACGTTACTAACACATTGGTACTAGGTATTATAAGGCCAGGCTATTTCCTTAGCCTCTACTCTAAAAATACCCTATTCGTTAAACAAAATGACTAATAAATAACCTCTTTCATTTGGATAGTTGTTTAAAAATGGCATGTTCTGATATATTCCACAATATATTACAATTTTTCATTAAGCACTCCACGGCGACAAAGACTATCACGAGACTAATTTACTGGAAAGTTTATTTATTTATTTGACAGAAGTAGCAAACGAGCATGCAGCCCACCTGATGGTAAGTGGTAACTGCCTTCCATGGACATCTGTAACCAACTTTAAATAAAACAGTGTTTCTATCTGAAGTTTACTACAGATTCATTGCTACTTTGGAGGACAAAGATGGTCTCTTATTGTAAGTAAGACGACAACCACCCTTCCATTGAAACGCAAGAACTGATTCATGCTACAAATTGGAGGTAGAGCGTCTCCAAACAAACCATACTCGTTCTACTACCTTGTAGTGGTACAAAAAAATGTCGATACAGTTATAAATCGACCGAATTTGGCTTGCGTGGGTGGAACACAAGGACAGATGACTGTAACGGTATTGTTGCCGGAATGACAGTGTTATTTACTTTTAGGTGCCAAAGCCAACAAGGTACAAACCCCACACATTTACAAGGTAAACTATAATACGTTTGAAGATGACCTTTCAATTTCCGATAGAAAAAGCCTTTAGGAGCTTTTTTGTAATTTATATTACCCAATATATTTGGTAAAGTAGTTCTTGCGTTTAGGTTAGGAAGTTAGGTTAGGTAGTTAAGTAATGAAGGGTGTGGTTGCTGACACACTGTCATATGGTGGCGACCATCGTAATTCGCAGGAGTAGCAACGCATCTGTGATCGAACACACATAGAATGAAGTCCATCTGATTGTAAGTGGTCACAGCCGCCCATGAACATCTGTAACCAACTTCATATAGTTGGTTACAGATGTTCATGGGCGGCTGTGACCACTGGGGTTGACTTCCATCTGAAGTCAACCACAGATATGTTGCTACTCCCGAGGAAAAAGATGATCGCCCTATATAAAAAGTTTGCCGGCTACCAGACAGCCACCGAAACACAAAAACTGCAAGTTGAAACAGGGGTGGCGGTGGTACCTCCCCGGTCGAATCACACTCGTTCTACCACGTTGAAAAGAATTACTAAGTTGGAATATATTGAATTGATTAAATGAACATATACATCTGTATTAGCAAATTGAAACAAAAGTGGCTATATCCCTAGCAAATGTTATATTAATGTATTGCAGTAATAAAGGTATATCGTACCTTATCGTACCTTTCTAACCATAGTTATTGGCTAAGAATGCGGAAATTATTTGTATCAGGTTTAAACTGATTCTGTTGGGTGGTTTAAGTATTAGTTTTATATCTGATTGTTACATAATTAAATAACACATGCTTCAAAGATCAAGGTGGTAACCCTTCACGGTACTACTGTGGTATTATCTTTACAACTAATTCTCCAAAGTAGCAGTATTTCGTTGCAGGGTTAGACCTGTGATAAGGCATTAGGCAGTTTTGATTTATTTTTATAGTATCAAACGTAGTAGTAGTAGTAGTAGCAAACGAGCCTGCAGCCTACCTGATGGTAAGTGGCTACTGCCCATGGACATCTGTAATCAACCCTAGGTAAGATCAAAGTTAACACTTTGATCCTAAGGTTAGCCACAGATGCGTTGCTATCCCTGAGGACTAAGATGGAATGCCTCGCAAAAGTTTGTCTCCCTTACCACACCCTTCAGACCAGAACACGACAGCGCACAACACTGCTGTTATTAGGCAGAAATGTGTGGCGGTGGTGCTTCTGGAGTCGAACCACAAAGAGTTCTACCACCTTCGAACTTTTGATAAGATTTCAGTTCTATATGAAGTTTGTTTTTTATGGAAGTATAATCGGCATGTAGTTTACTTGGTGTAGATTATCACGCATGAACACACATGATTAAATATGTAATATGTATATAAGATTGAAGTCGTGCACTCTCTGCAATAAATGCGTTGCTGTGAAATATAATACATGAAACATAAGTTAAGACGTCGTGCATTACCCCTGAAAAAGTCCAGGTATAAGGCTATATAATGTTCCCATATTTTATTTGTCACGCATGGGCGCAAGATTCGCACATGGACACGAACCGCGTGACGGGAAAAAGGCGCTCAAACTAAACGGGAAAGTGATAATCTATTATCAACGTAATATTCACTTCGTTAGTCTAATAGACTCTGCGAATATGCAATATATAATTAAGTACAATTATCTTATACGATTATACAATGGGAACAGGTTGGCTAAGTGGCAACCTTGAACCTGTTTGTGGCGAATGTTTCAATTATATAACACCCACACATTAATTAGTGCGGATTTTATCATTTATATTAATGGCTTCGGTTGTCAGTTTCAGTTTTTGATTGTTCGTATACATCACTAGTGAAATATTACTAGATATATAAGACTAATGTAATTGGGAAAATTCTAGGTAAATGAGCAGGATAGAGTCAAAATTCGTGGCGTTGACTTTAATATGTAATGAAATTGTAATGCCAGAATTAATCTTTATTTTAGTTTTTTAGACAAAATTTAATATAACATTTATACTGTAACTGCATCTAATAAGGGCCAGGTTTTTGAAAGTCCGTATAAATCAATTTTGGGAATTGTTTTAATGTGTATGTATCTTAAGAGAAAATACGGTACAGAAACAAGGTATCAATGGTCAGTTAACATAATATGGAATAATAATCTTTATAATAGTTGCTTGTGTCAGTGGTCGTAATTTGACCGTAATAAAACCCAAATAAAAACTTAACTTGATATTAACCGTGTAATCTGTTATTTTCAATTTCAATAGATAATATTTCATATTTGATAAAATACATAATTTGAAAAATGTTTTGATCTACTGCATTTTTTCGTCTGTGCTTTCTTTTGCGAATTATAAAAAAAGACCTCCACTACGATAAAGTGAGCTTTATTAAACTTACCTGAATTTAAAGACCGACGTGGTGGAGCGGTCACCGTACTGGTCTGACACGCAGTGGGTCCCGGGTTCGATTCCTGGCCAGACAGACCTCTGAATGATGAGTTTAGATTTCTGTTCTGAGTCTGGGTGTTTGTGTATTCGTCTTTGTGTGTCCATGGCACCCACGACACAGGAGAAAATCCTCGTGTGGGGCTATGAGTGTACAAAGCGTTATTATGTTTATGTTTTATATTTTCAGTAATGTGGAATGTTTTATTTCATTTAATACATTTATCATACTATCTTTCCGAACTCCTTCTCTATAAAAAAATAACTTTACTAAATCTCAGATCTCAGTAGAAAGGGGAAGAAAAGCTTTCGCTTCACATATTAATAAATAGACAATGTGGAAAACTATGCCCACATTCTAGTAATGATAACAAGCATCTTTTATTTTGTCAATTTCGACTCATTGTAACCTATTACTGTAAGTAATTATGCCTACAACTTCTTTGTAAAGACATGTTATGACAATAGCGTATAAAAAATTAAGTCTTTCATTGTGAGAAAATTTGGGAGAAATTCGTACTTTCTCTATTTTAGGGTATAATAATAAATAATGACGCACTTTTAAATAATAATTACGACTTACGATGATAAATCGTTGTATATTTGTCGAATAATATGTTGAATAATAATGTAACTTTTTGTTTAAGGGATTTTTACGTAATTATACAAACGCTTACTAACAGCCCAAGGCAAAACTAAAACCTATTTATCTAGAACATAGTTCTGCATGTCACATAGATTAAAATTAAGGATCCCAGCGTACATGCTACTATTAACATAGGTGCTTGATAATTTAGCTGTTTGTCTGTTGAAAGCAAGATCAAACATTTTATACCGCAGATGTAAAAACGCATGTCTTGGCGACCTTAGACTGTAATTTCTCCGACAGTCGCAAAAACATGACGCAATATAAAAAATCGCAAAAACACGAAACGCTGCTGATATGACTAGCATGTCTGCTAGGGCAATAAGATTTTTTTTGGAAATTAAGATTTTAAATAAGATATAAACTAGTAACATTGTTAAAAGTATTAAAACAAAAAACCCGACTGATTCAAATGATTTTTTTGTTCATAATGATATATTTAATTTAACGCTTTATAGGAGTATTCGTCAAAATAGTCAAGTAAAAGTATTACAATATATATATATATATTTGGAATGGTCTATTTACTAGCTTTCATTTGATACCCATATTGCTAGGATAATAAAAATGTCATCACTCCTCCCCCCTTTTCCCCCTATTTGCAGACGTAATTTTTAAAAACTACATATATACGCCTCCTATTACCCTCCTTCTGATGCAGTCGAGTAAAAACATGACGAAAAACAATAAAATCACAAAAACAGGAAACGCTGATGATAAGAGACGCATGTCTGTTAGAGCAATGAGATTTTTTTTTAAATTCATCCCCTAATTTTTTAGATAAGTATAAAATACGGATTAAGATTTAAAGTTTGATATTTCTTTTAAAATGGTTTATTTTTTCTTAGAAACATTTTTCATATATATTTATTGATATATTATTTAAAATGTTACTTGTAGTCAACAACGATACTTGGTTCAATAAATGATGGAATTAAGAATAGAGACATATTTATTATACTTTCAATTAAATGAACGCGTACAAATGCCACCATTTTCGATTACATTGTTTTTTAAGCTATGATCTATATAAAGTTGTGTAGATACAAAAAATATAATTCATATTGATTGAAAGTAATATTGGACACGTAACAGCAATTATTATGATGTAACGTGCACGGTTTGCAAAAAGTATGTACGAATCTATACATAATCATAAATGTAAATGTGTAGCGTCTAGTCCAATAGAATTTATTTCCGGAGTGAGTTCGATCATTAATCATTTGTGACAGTTTATATACTGTTAAAAGTTCGTTAATTAATTAGCTATATTAAACCGTGATTACTGTCAATTTCGATTATTTTGTAAATCTGTACCTGAAGATAAGGCGGGGCGACGGGGCAATTGCTTGTTGATCCAAAAATACGTTTCTATTATATTTTAAAGTTGGTAGAATTTTTTGTGATTCAAATCCGCAAGAACCACCGCTACACCAAGTAGGTGTGGCGGTGGTTCTAGGCTGAAATAGGAGTGCAGTGCTCAACAGCAGTGTTAAGCGCTGCTGTGTTCTGGCTCTGAAGGGGTGGTAAGGGAGACACACTTATACGAGGCATTCCAAATTAGTTCTCAGAAGCAACGCATCTGTGGCCAACCTCAGGTAAAACTCTGATCTTATCTGATTGATTACAGATGTCCATGGGCGGCAGGAACCACTTACCATCAGGACTGCATGCTCGTTTGCTACTTCCATATGATAAAAAAAAAAAACTTTGTGGTAGATCTCTTCGTCGTTCGACTCCCGTGGACCACCATGCTTATGTTTGTCCAATGATAGCATTATAAAGCGCTCTTGTGTGCTGGAGCCACTTACTAACAATTGGACTGCATGCTCGTTTGCTACTTCTATATCATAAAAAAGATCTTGGTGGTAGATTTCTTCGTTGTGCGACTGCCGTGGACCATCATGTTATTTTGCCCAATGATAGCATTAGTAAGCGCCTCTGTGTTTTGGTTTAAAGGGTATGGCAAGGGAGACATAATTATCCGAGGCGTTCCAACTTAATCGTTAGGGGTGGCAATGATTCTCACCTTCTCACAATGTACCTCAAAGACGATTCAGATCTTATCTAGGGAACAGATGTCTATGTGCAGTGGTCAGCGGGCCACTTACCATGTATGCATGCTCATTTCTATATCATAAGAAAGTAAGGCTTATTCAAAGTAGACTTTTCACGGTATGGTGTTAGTTTGAACTGCGTTACTTTTAACTGGTACTCGTGAAAATGTGACGTTGGGAATTTAGGCCACGGTCAGTGTAAAAGCTTAGACACTGATTTCTACGTCGAACAGACTTTCAAACACTTAAAATAGAATGAAGTATAAAGTAACTACATATATTTTAAATAGTTAAACTACAACAGAGACTTATTTTGTTGGACGCGGGAGTTCCAAATGGCGATTAACTAAATGGAATACTCATTACCGTGGTAAACGTGGCCGAAGCGAGCGGAGTCGCAGGAATAATCTAGTTAATCATAGTTTATTCGATCTTTAAAGTGAAAGTAAATTTCTGCATTGAATCATAATTTAATTAGTAAGATTATTAAATTATCATAGCAACTAATGACTTATATCTAACATAAATGTTTTTCTTACTGAATCTTATTAATATAAAGGCGAAAGTTCGCGAGGATTTAATTTAATTTAATTCTATTAGGTTACATAGATCCATGTGTACAATACAATTATTCATTATTTAATGCATTATCAAAATAAAATTTCATAAAAACTAAATTAAAATAATAATAGAGCTATGGGTAGAGGGCTACCAAAAGACCTATTTCCTATCTGATAACCCTCTTCACAAAGCTCTGCCCTCTGCAAAGGCGACGCATAATTCTCGACCACCTT
>MOOZ01007840.1:126532-138689 GCA_002930495.1 Cecropterus lyciades | reverse complement strand
CTTCCATACTATAAAAAAAAAAAAAAAATAATAGTCATATCAATGTATAGTTAATATGATTATGTGTAATATGTCATCATATATGCATTGTTATACGTATCGATGAAACTTAATCTATCGATACCTAAACGGTACTTAGAGTGATATGTACTCGTAGGAAGGCCTTCGGTTGACATTTTCAAAGGTTACTCAGCACATACTTAACATACACTAAATTTATAGCTTATTCTAACCGGTTGACAACAAGGCCTTAGGGCTTCCTTATTCTAATAAATTTAATTAACAATAAATCGTATGGTTAGGTTAAAAATCCCTGAACAAAATTATATTACATTACATTACATTACGTTACATTACATTGGCGCATATTACATTGTCGCTTTACTCACACTGCACATGTGTCACTATGCACTTTTGTATATATTATTCGTTTTTAATAATTGATATGAGATTACGAACGGATATAGGTATAGTCATTTTTCAAGAATAACATAATTATATATCTGTAAAATGACTTACCTTTTTTCTAATCCTATTATGTATCCTGTCCTGTGTGAATGTTCACTGCTGACCATAGGTTTTCCCTTATCTGCACCACTAAGATCTTAAGTCGTCTGAATCCAGCGGATACCTGGTTTCCTCTTCAGACTACCAGTCCAATTGGTCAGGGTTGCACTTTTTTAAATACCGAAAATACCGCTCTTCTTAGCGCACTAAGTGGCTTATGTATGAGGCTCACAATGAATGACCGTGTCATAGCACAGTACGTCATTCCCGTACTTTTTTCTGTACCTATTTTATTTATAATTTACGATTTTTTTTTATTTAAAAATATTTTTACGGCTTTGGCTTAGCGCCTTAAAACCTAACTTTATTAGTTCACGGCCATTTTTTTTTTCAAATCATTATTTACGAATATTACAATTAATCATTAATTACGGACTATTGAAGATTCAAGATATATCTAGGACAGAATATTCTGAAGCCCGAGCTACATACATAAGAGAAAAGAACCTGTGCGCGCCAAATTTGAATTAAGAACCTGTTCCCGCGTTCCGTAGCCTCCATTTTGAAACGTGTTAACAATGGTTCGTTCACTTTCGATTTTGATTATCTGCGAACTGTTGCTATATACAATAAGAATAATTTGTCCCGCTAAATGTTAACGGAGATGTAATCTTCGAAGATGCCAATAAAAACATAATATAATTAAAGATAAAATATTTTGTTGTTTTGCAATAAGTTTATAAGTATTAAAATCGGAGTTGTATGTAAAATACTTATTGTAGCTCTGTGTTTTAGGTAGAAAAATGTATTTATACGCGAATAACACTGATATATAACTTTATTATAAAAGTATTCTAATAATAAAAAAGCGGTTTAGAATATGTTACTCGCTCTCACAAAATAAAGAAAGAAGCAAGCGAATTTAATGGCCAAAAATGTATGTTTATATTATCTGTGGTTCATAGAGCCAACAACAAATTTAATTATATCTGTGGTATAATTCTAGCAAGTTCGGTTGTACAACCATTTGTACAATTCACACCTCGCCCACTTTCGATTTTGTTACAGGGTAAAGCTGGTATAGTGAATAATAGCTCCATTATAATAGAGTTTTCTTTCATTCTTGTTTAGAATACAATGTTTAGAAAAAAAATAACTTTAATACGTATTTGCCGTCATCTCATGATTTTACTTATATATATGTATAACGACATACATAATTCTATTATACTAATTAACACGTCTAACGTTAGGTAACAATGGTAATAATCAAAAGATAGTCAAAATAATAATAACAATTGTGAATAAATAATTATCGAAGTCAAAAGTAAATAATATTAACAATAAAAATAATAATATGGAGGAATGAATAGGCTATAATTTTTCAGCGAACTTTAGGGACACGTTTAAAACTTGGTTCCAACTATCAGCAAATAGATCGAAGTCTCTGTATGTGTCTAAAAGCCTTGTCAAATCAGCGAGTGCGCGAGGTACAGGCGAATTCGGGCGTGCGCTTGAATAGCAGGAAGGTACACCAAGCAATTTATTGCTGTACCTTGGGGTATGATGCATTGGAGTACCAAATGGTCATTTTTGTATTATTGTATAAGCAGGAACGCATCTGTGATTGACTTCAGTTAGAAACCCTTGTATGTACGAAGCTGCTTGTCTATAGGCAATACTTATCAGATGGACTGCATTTTATATGCTACTCCTACGATTTAAAAGAAAATAATAAAATTTAAAATTTTACAAAAATGTGTAAAATTTGAAGTTTTATTGTCTATCAAATTTATTCACCGTGAATTCTTGCCCTTATAAAACATTACTTATATGAAAATATATAGTAATAGTAGCTAGTTATACGGAAAAATGTCAACATATTAGTTGCGCAATATTTTCTTTTGCAGCTTCAAAGTTATAAACGAAAAGTAATAACAAATATATATCATATTAAGTTATACTGTTTAACAAATTTAATATTTTATCTTAAATTCTTGCAAGTTCCTATAACTTAACTACAAATATCTATTTTATTTTATATAAAATAAAATAGCAATGGATGTAGCAATCGTCCATACAGTCCACCTGATAGTAACTGCCGCCCATGGACAACTGTACACAACTCCAGGTAAGATCAGAACTTACCGAAGGTTAGCCACAGATGCGTTTCTACCCCTGAGGACTAAGTTGGACGCCTCGGATAAGTATATCTCCCTTACCACACCCTTCAGACGAGAACACAACAGCGCATAACACTGCTGTTATTAGGCAAAAATAGGCGTGGCGATGGTGCTTTCGGAGTCGAACCACAAAAAGTTCTACCACCTTTAAATATCTATTTAAAGTAGGTAAATATATATAATTTTGAAAAACGGTTACTTAACAATAGTAATTCGTACTTGTTTTTTAAATCCACGCAAAGCCTGTTTATTACAAAAATGGATGCTTTTAAATCTGACTTGGGTATAATTTGCTGTAACTATAATTATTGTGCTCTGTCGGATTAAGTACTTACTTTCTGGGTCAAGAACTGTTACATTTTACGATAACGTAACTTTTAGTTCGATTTATTTACCGACAATTTTAATGTTACCGACTTAAATATTGAAAGAAAAATATTTTTTTGGGTATTTTTTCAGGTTGGAAAAAAACATTGAATCTGTGACAATTACTGTAGCCGACTCTGAATATACGCATATACACTCTGTATATAAGTATATACAAAGTCTACATATATTGGTTATAAGTATATATGTGTTAAATATATATATAAATATAATATCTGTTTTGTGGTCAATAAAGATTAAATAAATAAATAAATATACTTATATAAGTACATATATTAGAGAATTTTGCTTTGGGTATTTTTTTAAGTTTCCACTTCTGCGGCGAATGCTCATAAATGCTTGTTTTTTAAGTTTTTAGGTATAAGAAGGAGTAAAGCCTCTTATTCGGAGAGTCCGAGTTTCGAAATCTAGGCACTTACAAAAATTAGAGATTTTCAAAGTTACGTGCATAGCGTAGCAAGAAATACTTTATCACATGACGACGAAAAACATCGTCGAGAATGATAAAAAAGAGATTAGATTAGAGAGAGAGAAACTAAGAGATTTTTAGACGATGTTCTTAAATAAATAGTGCGAATAATTAAATAAAGCAACTACATATGAAATAATATCTTAATATACAAAAATATTTTAACAAAAATGTTATACAACACTGTCTGTTTAGTGACTTTTTTAAAGTTAACAATCTAATAAAATCATACTATATCTAGAAAATAAGAAACTTAACGAAATCATTTTTTAACGTAATCGTGGACTTGTTTATTTAAAAAAATATATAAATGATTATTATTATTAAACATTGCATGTATTGAAATAAATGTAGGTATATTAAATTTATACTCATTATGCATGTCAATCTTATCTTGACATGCAAAATATATCTTATCTTGTCAAAATTTTCTAGCTTTATTTTATTATTTGCACGATTTTTAACGTCTAAAAAACTTTTACTCTATGGTTAAAAACCATAGACTGATTCACCAATATTTAAAATGGAGCAGACAGCTGTAGAATGATGACAGTACCATAATTTTTAAATTTGTCACGTGTATGCAGCATTGACCATAGATATTGCGTTTATAGCGGTGGCCGTTGACCTAGAATACTTAATTCGTCTATTTAGTGCGTGTACGTGCTCTTTATATCGAACTGGGATTTTATTGAACACTTTATTATAACAAATAGAGTAACCTGTTGTGCGTTTATAACAGTAGAAAGTTATTTTTAAACAGATTGGTAATATCTTACATTAAAAAAGTGTGCCTATATTATTTGTGTCGTTCCATGCTTACTGGTTATTTATAAAATATGAAAATAATACCAAAAATTTGGAAAGAAAGAAGTCTGACATGATGGTCTTCGTCTGTTTTTTTATTTATTTCTTAGAGTACTTTAGACTATCTCATTACATCATACGTAGAGCAACAGATAAGCAGAAGTGCTGACTTTATTGATTGCAATATTTCTTTATTGAAATAAAATAAATCTATGGATGTATCTTTTTTGTTTTTACGGCTTTGGCTTCTTGCCTTTCCCAATTTGTTTATCTTTCATTATTAAATCTATCTGCTGGTATGAACCATAGATGAATAAGGTTAATTTCATAATCTTTCGAATTTAAAACGGATAACAAAGTTCGCATTTTAAAATTCCAATGTTAAATATTATCTTGTTTTTAAATCGTTATTTTTATTTGAAAACAATTTAATATCTTAAATCTAATCGTTTAACAATAATAATATCTTAAGTCTAATGTATCTATTTTTTATCTGTTGTCGGGTCAAGTAGGCGGGAACAGAGCCCACACAAAAAATGCAGTTTCACTCTCAACTCACCTGACCCCGATACTGAGAATGATTTTCATAATACGTTACAATACAAAGAACTATTATTCACTTTATTATTTAGCACTTTGTATTTCGTAATACTTATTTTTAATATTAATATGCATAAATGTCTTTTAATATTTAATTAATTGATATGACGTATATCTTTAAATGCAGCTGGTTTTTACTAATAAAATATAATCTTTTGACTAATAAAAAAAAAACCGTCAAATGTAAGCCGAATGCGTACGAAGGGATACCACTACGAATACCGTATCTTAAAAAAAGGCAAAAAAAAACACGTTAGTTTTACGGGAGCCCTGCTTAAAAATTTTTTTATTCTATATTTATTTGTTGTTATAGCGGCAACAGAAATATATCATCTGTGAAAATTTCAGATGTCTAGCTATCACGGTTCTTGAGATACAGTCTGGTGACAGACAGGCACACGAACAGACAGACAACTGAGTCTTAGTAACAAGGTTTCGTTTTTACCCTTTGGGTACGGAATCCTCAAAATGTACGTTTTTGCAAATTATATTCTGAGGGTCATTAACTTATCCTGTATCGAGGCCCACTGCTGGACATAGGCCAATCCTAATGGGGTTTTTCGACACATTTTTCTGTTACGCGTTCAAATAGTAACCACGCCTGGCATACGTATTGGTGACCGCAGTAGGTGTTGATGTTACACAGGAAGACGCTGCTACCTATCTCATGGATTCTGGTCCTTAGTCGCTTCCTACGACATCCACGGGAAGAGAGGGAGTGATTCTACTCATGGCCGATAACAAATGCATCATTCATTAATAATTAGTGTTAACACTATACTTACCGACATACTTCTCAAAGTTAGCTGAAGTGGCAGTGGGCCGGACACATCGCTCGAAGGACCGATACTCGGTGGGGAAGGAAAGTCCTCGAGTGGCGACCACGTTTAGCCAAAAGGAGCATAGGTCGCCCCCCGTCCAGGTTGACCGATGACCTGAAGAAGACAACGGGAAACCGTTGGATTCAGAAGTCACAGGACTGATTGGAGTGGCGTCGTTTAGGGGATGCCTATGTCCTATGACCTCGAAAGGTTGATGAATCGATGGTTAACAGTTAATCAAAAACAACTACGTTTACTTATATTTGCATATTCCATAAGATAAATACTAGGTAATTATGCGTTTTTATTATAATAATGCACGCCAAATAACCAAACAACATAAATCACGTTTACAGAATATTTACGTTTCCTTTTTTAAAATTGTTGGCTGTTTATTTGTCTTCAATTATGTTAATTTATCTTTCACTTCAATGCAACGGCATCCGTTGGAAAGTGTCCTAAAAATTAACAGGCGATTCTTGATAATCGATTTCATGTACTTGACATTCGAGTCACTTGTTTTCAATGGATTTCTGTAAACAAAACTGTACTCTATTGTGTTTACAAAAGGAATAGGTTTTGACATAGTTGTGTATCTAAATTCTTAAACCGATTTTGCTCATTTTGAATTTCGAACGCGGTTCGCGGGTGTGATTCGATTTTTAAAGTACTTTCTTCGCGAAATCCTTTCTTTTACTTAATATGCGGTTTTTTATTAAGTAATTTTATACGTAGACAAATATAACAGCTACATGCAGCCAAAATAAAATAAAATGTAAAACAATATAAAACGATAATAAATGTATTTATGTGTTAGATAAAACAAGAAAAATCTCTAAATGTTTTGTTTATATATGTACTCATATGTTATGACTTTGTGCGTCTTCATAAATCCAAGCCGTTAAGCAATTTGGACAGACAATGGCTGAACCAACATCATAGAAAGCATGCGAGCATTACTGGCTATGAACGTAACTGTGCCGAAATAGGCAATTACCACAACTTATCATACTGCCTAACTTTTCGCATATAAGATCGAAAATTCGGTGGCAGTTCAGCAAAATGGTTAAAACAATGATTTAAATGACAACATCGTTAACAAATTCTTCATGGTTGTCCCAGCGTGAATATTTGTGAACATAAAGAATTATCACATTAGTCGTGTGAAGTTTACTTGGATGTGAAATTCCATTTGAATAAGTATTCCACCATACTTTCACTGTCGCTTTCAATGTCGTTTGGCGCGGAGTTCAAATTTGGAATGCCATTTTCTTTTTTCTTTTATTGTTATGTAGCTATCGATTTTCGAATAAGGAATTTTTCACTCATCCACTATTTTACTTTTGTAAAGGTGTGTAAAAATGATTAACACATTTTTGTGCGTAAAAGAAAGTGGGTTTTGTTTGTCAAAACTTTTATTTGAAGTATGGAGTTTGCCAGGTGGTAGTACGGGTATGGTTCGATCGGGGTATCGTCGAGGTACAACACCCATACCTATTTCTAGCGTAGTAGAGCTCTAGCTTTTGGGTGTAGGGGTGTGGTTGCCAGCTCACTTTTATATGAGGCGATCTTCTTAATTCTCAGAAGTAGCGACGCATCTGTGACTTACTTCAAATATAATCCTTGTTCTATATGAACTTCCTTACTGATGTACACGAGCGGCAATGCTTACTATCAGATCAACTGGACTGTATGTTCGTTCGTTATGCTCGTTTGTTACTTCATTGTTATAAAAAAAAAAAACATAGTTTTTTTTTTTTACAAATGTCAAAGCATACATTTTTTATAATAAAATAATTGCGAAAATCCATAGAAATATAGTGAAAACTATAATAATTGTGAAAGCTTTTTGAGGTACTTGTTATCATTATATTTCAAGGCAATTAGGCATACGTCCTTTGTTACTCTATTGTCCTAACAAAAAATGGTTTTACAGAGTCATTATATGCAAAACGAATATGTTTCCCACACATTCATTGTGTTCCTTATTAAATATAGAATTACGGGGTAGTAATGACCAGTACTATTGTTAAGCGACCTTATATTAGTAACAGATTAAACTTTCACTTTTTACTTTGAAACATAGACTTTTGTACATTAGAAGTATCAATTTAAGATTTTTGTGTCAGTATTAATCGTTTCAAGAATATTTATGTCTCCTTGTTCTATAAAAATACATATCACATAACCTACTATATATGTTTTAATAAAGAAAAAAAAGCCGAATCGATTAATACCACAACAAAAAAAGCGTTCAAATAATTTACACACCAAAATAAAAAGTCAAATTGTAAATAGACTAGACTGGTGTAAGATACAACACTCATATGAAGATATTACCTCATAACAAAACGAAAAACGTATGTTCTTATTTTACTAACGGTTTACACACGCGACAAGTCAAATCACGCTATTCTAACATAAACCAGTTATCAATCACAATGATATAACTCATGACGCAGTGACAACCATTTCGTGAAATTACGAAAACTAATCATACTTCCGAATTTGTTCAATAACCGTTAACAGAGTGAGAATATAAATTCGTGATTTTAAACGATAGTTGTCCAAAGTCCGCCCACAAATTTAAAAAAACCAGTTGTCAATGATGACGTTTGCGACTGTCAGTTAAATGACATGTGTGACCGGACTATCTATTTGTATTAATAATTTGACGCCATATTATAGTTAGATTTTTTAACATAAACTTTTTTGATTATAGTTATATTTTTTCATATATTTTAATCGTATTTCTCTCTTAGTTTCGTATATATCAAAATAACAGCGTCGTAAAAGCGCGATTTGATACGATACTACGATTCAAATCTTCCCAACTTTCTATGTGATATCGCTTGCGATCTTGTATACAGGGGATGTATAAGAGTGAAAGCAACATTCTGAAATTCCTGCTTCAATCACATAGTCTTATGGGGTTTAAAACACACTAATGTAGTGTAGGTTCGCGTGATTACAGACGGGTTTTGATTTTTTTCTCTCAATGGCAACCTTTATTGTTTCCTAGACTGTAAATTTCAGGAACAATTAAAGGGTTTTATAGGATAAAAATCAAATAAATTTGGACTATTTTTGCCAATCTTGATTACGTAATTATTTTTAGATACCCCCTTCCCCACAAAGAAAACTGGCTACGCTCGGGGAACAAAAACCTCCTTCTGTTTGCGGCAAAACATCATGTTTAGTTCGTATAATGCATTATCAACTTTAATAAATGAACTTATGACGTCATTATTCACTAAAATCCTAGCTGGCTTATCTCGCGTATTCGAAGTATCCGAACCAGTTGTCCTTGATAATCTGTATTTAGTTGGTTTCTCAACATATTGACTGTTTTTTGTTAAAGCAACTCGCAATAAAATAAAATATTATTTCAATAGGCAGGTGTGGCAAGCGATTTTATCTTTTTACAGTCGAAATAAATGTCAATTTGTTATTCTCTTAATTATATAGATTTTATGATAAAAAATCTCTTCGGGGTCCGATTGCGGTGGCTATATCTATTATTTATAACTGCTTTACAAAATTGTTACGCTATGCTGGTTTGAAGGGTTTGTTAGGAGAGACATTCTGTTAACTAACTGTCTATGAAGCCCGTCCTGGTTCGACTCTAAAGGCCTCAACGCCACATTTAATTCTGCCTTACATAGCTACTTATCAGAGGGGTTTCAACTTAGTCGTCAGGGGTAGCAAGGTATCTATAACCAATCTCCAATAAGGCTCTTTTTTAATTTAGGGTTAATTACAGATATCCAAGGGTTGCAGCGGTCGCTTACCAAGAATTGGATTGGTGGCAGTGTCAATATAATGGGTGGTTTGTGAGCGTTTGATATTATTATCCTGAAATAAGTGGCGACAACTGCACTTAATCATAATATAGAGCTATCTAAAAGCATTTAAAAGTTTGTTATATTAATCTTCCTAAACTAACGTACTATTTTTATTAACGTAATTGTTATTATCAAAAGTAAAAAGAGTAAAATATTTATTGATCAATTTGGACATTTATACCCGCAATTAATGTTACCCAATGGCATTGTTAATTAAGTTATATTCCAAATAAAATACCAAATTTCGTTCGTAGTTATCTGCAATTAAATAATAAATGGCCCTACACTATTATTTCATAAATCAAGAATGTCATGGACAGAGGTAAGTCCGAACCACCCACTAAACAGTGGGGATGGTAAATATCTTTTATATTTGTACATCATATTACAATATTTTTATTAACAATGTATTATTATGTATAAATATTAAGGATCCTGGTGGTATTCGATCTCCTAGAGTATTGCCCGGATAAAGAGGGCCCTCGAGGCCCAAACATCCTTGCCCAACCACCCTTATGTTGACTTAGCGGCAGCATATGAGAGACGGGAGGGTCAGACGTCCCCTAATTAGTAGGACAGATAGACACACAAACAAGTACAACAGACAAATAAACCAGAAACAAGTATGGATAAGTATAGATGTTAAATAGATATAAAATATTATAAATGTGAATGTAAGTTTGTTTGTTACGCTTTCACGCCAAAATTACTCAAACGATTATCATGAAACTTTTGAAAACATATTCTTAAATGTATAAAAAAACGTTGGATACTTTTTATTAAAAAAATATACCAAAAAAATTTTTTTGTGCAGACATAATTGTTTGTCAAAAAATTGAAAACACGAACAACGTAAACGTAAAACACATTATTCCACCTAACAGCATCTATGCGCTGATGTATACTCATTTTTAGTCTCTAAAATGCCTATTGTGCTTATAGTAAAAAAATTGTCGAATAAAATTATTTTAAGCGATACAAGTAATAACTAAATGTAATTTTATGACGCGTTCCAAATTATACCTAATTATACCTTATTTAAAAAAATCTACACGAACACATTTGTGACAGAATTGGGCAGAACTTTTATCATTTACAATTAATTGGTGATTGGTGTGATTTATAATCAAATGAACATCAAGCTCGTTTGCTATTTGAATGCAATATAAAAAGGGGTGATAGATAGCTTTAGATATGCAGCCATTAGTGGAGAAATACGTCAGCTGTTTGCGAAAGCCAGTGTTAGTATTTCTCCACTTAATTCCGTATACCTAACTGGATTGTCACGACTATTACTAATGCTTACAAATATTTCTAGCTTTAGCCTATTGAAATGAACAAAGGAAATTTCTATAAATCTTTGTTATATCAAATAATTGCACGTCTCATAACGCAGAGCACTTGAGATAGAGTTCTACTCTCAACGTGAAGGTCAAGAAATTTTCTCGACTTTAATTGTTTTTTTTTTTGTAATATTGTCCATAAATTACGAAATTACAAATTGCTATGTGAACTCTACATAGACTTAATAGCAGAGACTAAATACGAAGTTAACGTAATTAAAAGCTTTAGTAGTCTAACTTTAGTTTACTGTTGGTAATAAACTTTATTTTTATCTTACCTTTATATATGATATGGTAAGTCTTACGGTGTAAGTAGCCTAGATATCCACGCCTAGGTATGTGAATAAGTTGCAGTAACTACTGACCTATTAATTCGCACTTGGCAAGCGCGGTAGACTACGGCCAGAAGCTCTCTCAATCTGACAGAAGACCTGTGCTCACCAGTGGGACAATAATGGGTTGAAGGTAACTACTGGCCTACAAAATAAAAGGGTATAATAAAGATGAAAAAATAGAGACAGTAACAAAATCTAAAAGTTCAAAGGTTAAGGTAGATAAAATTGTAGTTCGATTCCGATGGGATCCTATCTTTGCTTAACAGCAGTTTAAGCTACTGCTGTGTTCTGAGGTCCTTATCTGGGGTTGATTACAGATCTCAGGAGACAGTGGCTATGCGCTGCATGCTCCTTTGTTTTGTCTATATTTTATAATAAAAAAACCGTATAAAAATATAAAACAGATTCTCAATAAATCATAAACAAAACAGATAATAACACAGAGTCATAATTCTTTATTATGAATCTGCCATATGAAGTGTGTAGAGTATGTATGTAGAGGCATATCTTTGTACCTATGCAATCGAGAACATTCGAGTTGAAACAGTAACAATCAGCTGGTCAGGCGCCGGCAAGGTCGTACAAAGCTGCAAATAATTCAGAGTATTGAGACCAATCACGAATAACAAAACCTTAACCGGTACGAGTAAGTGGGGCGGCCATATGTACCTATACAACCAGGACAGTGAGATCCTGATAGCTAAGTCTAAACCGGTTGGTGATAAGTAGGGTTAAACCCTGTGGTATTAAGTCGATTTTTTATCAGATTTAAGTAGCAAACGAGCAAGTCCATCTGATGGTAAGTGGAGCCACCACTTCCATGAAAATCTGTGATCAATTTTATATAGAATAGGAGTTTT
>MOOZ01007840.1:98288-126170 GCA_002930495.1 Cecropterus lyciades | reverse complement strand
AAAAAAACGAAGCCATAGCTTCATAGATGAATAAGAATTGTACATATTTTAAAATAGTGGTACGGTAGGAACTGGGAACATGTACATCTTAGGTACATATTATAAGGACAGTGACAGTTTGTAGTTAAAATTGAAGCTATATCTGTATATTCTATCTAAGTGCTAAAAGCTAGCTCTTGTGAGCTACTTTTTCTTTTCCACGTATAAACAGGATGGTATATATAAATAAAAAATAAACAAAATGAATTGAATTATAAAAAAAAACAAGCCCGGTAGTTTTTTTTCCGGATATGCTCAGTTGAAGTCTCGTATCCGTTGGTAGAGTAGGAAAGAAAAAATATTGTAATTAAGACTCTGTAAATGCTTTCGCAAGCACAATAAAGACCTATACAAAATAAACAAATCTTATTAAATTTCATTTTATTAAAAAACTGGAACTCTCCTTTTGTAAATTTCAAACATGGTTAGTATTGATCTGTAATTCGTGACAGTATTCAAATTTTGCCTTTGTGTGTTATTTTTGAATCATAAAAAACGAATTATGATTAAGATCTGTCTGAAAAATATGGCTGAACTAAATTTCACGGCATATAAGATAACAATAGGCGACATGACAGGTTATGATACAAAATTATCTTCACAGGAGAACTTTACGTGTTAGATTAAAGCCTTTTCTCTTATTTAATTTATATTTACTATCAATACTATACAATATTACTACTGCTGTTTTATACCAGGGATGTTATGGAGCTCCATATCCGTTACCGAAACCATCGGATATTCCAAATAAAAAAATATCTGTAACCGAAACCGTATCCGATATAAAAGTTTTAGATAATTTCGCATATGAATCGAGTAATTTTTTTAGTTTTAGTAAATAACAATTAAAATTGATTAGGCGGCTATAATAATAATTGATATGACTGATTGTAATAGCTATTGATAACATGGAAATAACATTACCTATTATCCATTCCTTAAAAATATAATGTCCGTTACCGTATCCGAAACCGGTATAATAGTATTCCTATGTCCGCATTCGTATCCAGATCTGAAATTTCATATCCATAACATCCCTGTTTTATACTATACGCTTTTCTATTTTTACAGCCCATATTTCAACCTTGTTACATAACTAGGGACATAACATTACAACATTAACATTACAACATTACAGAGACATAACATAATAGTAACATTTTGAGACATAAAATACTATAAAATTAAGTTATTTTCATAAAATTGAAGTAATAAACCACCTGGATTCCACCTGATGGTAAGTGGTCTCTGCCATGGCTACCTGTCAACTAACCTGTACCAGGATCAACCCATCCATTCTGGCACAGGTATTTACTTAAAATGATGTCCCAACAATGGAATGATGAATGTAAAAACGTTTATACCAATAAAATCTTTAATCTTAATCTTAACTCAAGTTACACGAGTATCTGGGGTCGTAAAAGCCCTAGTAAAAGTATAAGCTAGATTTCACACGCCCCTGAGTACTTTTTTGAAAGAACTTTTAGGTGTTTTCACGATGTTTTCCTACGCCGTAAAACAGTGATCATTATTTCTAATACGCACAGCATTAAAAAAAATGCATGTCTAGGGTAGGAACCTCGGACTTTAGAATGAGATGAGTTTCAACCATTAGGCTATCACTGTTTATACATACGTAAGACCATCACTTATGCATGTTCATTAGTGTTCACTAATGCTCATTATTTTTATTACCGATCAGAAAACAATTAAAATTCACAATTACTATCTAACAACAAGGTTACCTAAACACGACCGTAAATACATTCGCCAGCGAGAAAGTTCAAACCAGCCTGAATTACACAACGTACAGCTTTTGAAACCAGCCTAATATCGGCTGTCAGTCAGTTGATAACACGTTTTTATAGCTTTTTTTGACGTACGTAATTAATATGCTGATCGAAGTAACATTTTGTTCGTAGTCGAGTATGATATTTGAAGCGATTGAAGCCTTTCACGTCAGATAATATGTAGTTAAGTGCCACATGGTACACAGTAGCAGATTATTATGGTACTCTTTGTGGTTCAACTCCGGAAGCACCACCGCCACATCTGTCTAATAACAGCAGTGTTAAGCATTGTTGTATTCTGTTCTGAAGGGTTGTAAGGGGATATATTTATCCGAGGCGTTCTTAATCGTCAGAGTAAGCAACGCGTCAGTTAACAAGGCGGCAGTGGCCACTGATCATCTGGTGAACATGAACCACCCACTAAATAGTGGGGATGGTAAATATCTTTTACACTTGTACATTACATTACAATGTTCTTAACAACATTGTATTATTATGTATAAATGTTAAGGATCCGGGAGGTATTCGACCTCCTAGAGAATTGCCCGGATAAAGAGGGTACCCCTTGAGGCCCGAACATCCTTGCCCAACCGCCCTTATGTCGACTTGGCCGTAGCATACGTGAGACCGGAGGGTAAGACGTCCCCGAATATATCTGGTGAACATATTCGTTTGCTACTTCTATATTATAAGTTGTACCTACGTTGTCTTTTCTCGCCTATGCTAAGGCGTTTGACTCATATTCCCCCTTATGTTCACTTATGAGTCAAAGGTAAGATCTTGGGCATCCGAATTGCAATATGTCGCCATACTCATCACGTGTCGTCACACTGTTGTGTAAATTCTTGCGTATCTGTATTGTGGTTAATCATGAGAAAATATCGCAATACGCAGACGGTATATCCGTTTGTGTCTAATTTGAAGATGTATCTGACATTTGCACATAAATATTTAAATGAAACTTAAAGACTTGGTATAAGAAAATGTCTTTATTTTAAACGAGCTTTTTCCAGCGGTTCCGCCTGGTCATGTACCAGGGTAAAAAGTATCCTATATGCTAATCCAGGCCATAAATTATCTGTGCCAAATTTTATCCAAATCCAATAAGTAGTTTTTGCGCGAAAGAGTAATAAACACACATACGTCCTCAAAAACTTAGCATTTCTAATATTAGTAAGAAAGGCCTACGGAGGCTTACAAATTGTCAGCTACAATATTTTTTTATCCTACTACCAGAACGGAAGCATATGTAAGTTAAAGTTGAGAAAATGGGATATGTTCCAATTATTTACTTTTTTATAACATATTAAGTGAACGTTAAATGAAATGATAAAATTGTTTAGATCTTTTCAATCTGGTAACACCGCCATAGAAAAATATGGTAAAGTCACTTAAAGCAATTCAAATTTACATCTCACAAGCATAAAATAAAATAAGATGACTAATTTGAGTAGATTTGTATTTGTAAAAGCTTACACCTTCAAACATATCTTAATTGTTCATTCGGTTTTTTAGGTATTCATTCATTCATTTTAATTATTTAAAAAAGGGTGAATTTTATAATGTTCCTATATAAATTCCTTTAGCTTTCCTTTTCTTGTCCTAGGCACAAGTATTTTACTAAGCTTTTACACAGCCTACTATCACTACATACCACTACTTACAAGCCGGTATATCGACTGTTCGTTCACCCACTGACACACTTTCCGTCTCGCTTCCCCTTACAAAAACAACGTTACACCTATCCTTCTCACTCACGCATGTTTTTATACCTCAGTTTCCCAGTAATAAAACTCAGAGACAGGTTTCGAAATGGTCAGACTGTAGTCGAAGGGTTATTGGTTATATGTTAGAATGTAAATGGGTTAGGCTTATAACATCAAAAAAATAATGACGAAAAGGATTTATCAAGTTAATATAAATAGTTTGATGTTATATAATTTTAATGTGAATAACTACAAAACGAAAAAATACAAGAGAAATGTTACCAAAATACAAGAATTCTTATGGTTAAAATATAATGATTTCATTAAAAAAAAAAAAGTTTGATATACATTTTTTTAAAGGTTTTTCAATTGACCCAGCGGTTGCGCTTAGAAAGCGTAGTAGCGACAGACAAAATTAGCTTCGAATTTACAACACTAAGTATGAATTTCAATAATAAATACTCTGTAGTAATTGATCTTCACTTTTAAAAAGTTGCTGCAAATACAGTCAGTGATAAGATCACTATGGGTGTAACTTTAATTAGAAGAAAATCTAAAAATTAATAACACTGTAGTGCTAAAAGTTAGTTAAGTGTAAAGTGCGGTTTAAGTGTTCCACTTAACCATAAAAACGATAAGTCACTTTCGGTGCGGCTGGTAAAAGTGAAAACGTTAATGTTAACTCAAAATCGGTCAATGAAAAAGAACTTCCTTATTTTTTTGTGATAAGTAACAAATTAAGCGTTGCTAGATTGATACATTAATATTTACTCGTAAATAAAAACCGGCCAAGTGTGAGTCGAACTCGCACACAAAGGGTTCCGTACCATTATCATCATCTATAAATAATTGAATGATTTAGTTTTTGTTATATTTTATAACAAATAAATTCATTATTTGTAGATGTATGTGCTGTAACGATTACTTTTCTTACAAGAAAACGTAATAATAATCTGCTTATATATTAAAAAAAACACTTTTGTCTAATCATCGTAGAGCCTTAAATGCTAAATCCAAAACTATGCGGTTCGGGCAAGAGATTGATTTTCATTTCAGAAAAGGTATTGACAAAAAAAGAGAAACATGCTTTTGACAGATTTTGTGTTAGACCAATAATAATTTTCTTATTCATAATCTAATATTAAGGTTAAAGTACCTATCGTTTCTGTTCATGTCATTTAAATATTTGACGTGATGTGTCACGTGAAAAAGTGAATGAATGAAAATAAACATTTTACTAATACAAATATTGTAATGAAACGTAACGAACCGAGGGTCTATCAAGTAACCGTTCGTCTTAGTTCCCAAGCGGTGATAAAACTCATTCACTCATTTACTTTTAAATTTAGAACAAGACCGGTTGATCCGTTCCAGACCTTACGGCCTTGGAACAGAGTCACTTAACATTTGAACTTTTAGGGAGAACGTGCGAAATAATTATCATTTGACATTTCTATGTTTGTAATTAAGTTTGTATGTCCACTTAATATTGAGCTCTTATTACAAAGCAGTAGTTTGAAAGCTTTGAAAGTAGTACAAGTAGCTGATATTACGATCTCGGTACAGAAGCTGTAACGGGATTCTGCATTTGTAGGCATTATAGAGAGTATTATGATACAGTAATTAATAAACTTTGCCTCGTGGCTTAGCGTCTAATTTGACATAGGAACTCTATTAAGAAATGTAATGTGTATTGTAATGTAATCTAATATAATGTAATTTAATATACTGTATAGGTCTACAGGGTCACTTACAAATTGCCAATTGCATATTCCATAACCACCGGGTCGGAACATGACTTCATAGTCAAAAAAACGTGCCTGTATAAGATTGTACATGCGCGAAGAAAAAAAAACGATCACAAAACAAAAGAAAAAATACAAAATGATTGGTAAATATCATATCTATATAGGTATATCCATAATTAACAATTATTATTGTGACCTAACGTTCTAGCGTAACCGCTTCCGTCTCAATAATCATACCGCCAACACTTTTTCCCTTGCAGGGCGTCTAACTGATTTCAGTGAAAAAAGTCGAATTGAAAGAGTGAAAAGAAGCGGTTCACTCTTCGTTTTCTGGTGTAAGTGAAAAACGAATGTACCGATCATAAAAAAATCAACAACATCTATCAACTATAATTATTCTTCTTTTTTGAAAAAATAAAATGACAAGTACATTATCTTCTCAGTTCTCATTTGTATCATAATAAAGAAATGCCGTATCATCCAAAACCCGTTTTAGATGATCTCGTATCATCTCGTACCTATACGGCCATCATTCCAATACCATTCAAAATCTTATCCTGAAGTGAGAGGAATTGCAAAATAATCTAATCACCATTCTGGCTACAAATTGACATAAATTGCGGTTAGGCTATAAATTTGACGACCCGCGTGGGGGCGCGGTCACCATACCAGTCTGACACGCAGTGGGTCCCGGGTTCGATCCCCGGCCAGACAGACATCTGAATGAGTTTAAATTTCTATTCTGGGTCTGGGTGTTTGTATATTCGTCTTTGTGTGTCCATGGCATCCACGATACGGAAAAAAACCTAGTGTGGGGCTATGAGTGCAGAAAGCGTGTTTAAATAAATATATCCTGTGACTGAATTTCCCAAGATTTTCTCACCATCTTCATTAAATAACTGCACAGTTCAATGGATTTGTCGTTATCAAAAATAAATAGAGAATTATTTTTTCTGGATTCAAGTGTTTCAATACCTGAATTCAGCTATTTTATTTGCTGGAAATATGAAATTGTGAAATAAGTTCTTTTATGAAATTATGAACTTGAAAGAAAATTTAACTAATGGATGTTGCAAAGAAGTAATAATTATTTAAATGAATAAAGTTTTAATTGTTTAATTGTGTTAATCATATCAACATTATTGTTTATATTTTTGTTCATATAAAAATAAATTTAATTTGTACCGTACTATTTCATTATATTTTAGGAATAAATAATTAACTATATTATTGTTCTGAATATCATAATTTCAAAATTTAGAATTTTTGAATTTCTGACTGTTCATAATTTCAAAATAACTATCAAATTTTTAAGTAATAATATAATTATAAGATTTTAAGCACGATAATAAATTAAAAATTTAATTTGATTTTCGTATACTTACAGTGTTGCTTATCTATTTTTGCACCGCTATATCTATTTTTGCCTTATAAAAAAAGATATAGCGGTGTTTCCACCGTAGTCAAATCGTAACGTCCACCATAATCTAATCATAACTAATTGTATGATTTTATCTTACGGCCCTTAAAGAAAGCATTCAGTGGTTACGTAAGCGATCTTATTTGCCAACATGGGTCACGTTTGACCCCAATATTCTGATAGAAAGTGAAGATGCTGTACAAGCCTAGCTACCTAACTTTCATTTCGAACCTTGCAGCTAAATGAACAATAAATTTACCTAGCAAAGTTAAAATCACCGTTAAATTCTGTTTCTGATTTTCGGCTGTAACACGTGATAAAACTTGTTTACTTTTTTGTAATTTTGATTAGAAATACATACGTTTAACGATATAACTTTCTATACCAGATATATTTGATATAACATATATTTAATAAACAAAATGAGTAAATTTAGTAGAGTAGGAATCCTGAAAGGTCACAAAAGAGTTGAAGATTTTTTTAGATAACGCTTCAATAAATCAATCAGATGGTAAGTAGGTATTGCTAGCCTTGAACGTCTGTAATAAACTAAAAACAGGATTGAAGACTTACCTGAGGTCAGACTGTTACTCTTAACGATTAAGTTGAAACACTTATAAAGTATTTCTGCCTTACCGCATTCAAATCAGAACACTGGTGTAATAATACTAACCGCAATCGAACGAAGAATTCTATCATTCAAATTTATCAATTGGTTAAAAGAAAAACATTGTACAATTCTCAAAAACAAAATGTCAGTAGTCATTAAGATATTATACGACATAAGTGGGCATTCGAGGGTTACCCAACATGTTACTTGCGAAAGTTTGGTATACTCCCTTCAGACCTTGCGAAATATTGGAACAATGGCCGTTATCACGATCAAAAACGTTGCTAAGCCTTTTTCTCACAATTATCTTCAGTTTTGGCACTTCCTCAATATTTCCTCATTGTGTTAAAATATTGTTTGCGTTTCAAAATCCGTGTTCTTAACAACCTTTAAAGGAAGAAGGAAGTACCCGTATTTTGTGCATTATACTAGACTTTAACTAGACCATCTTCATAAATATAGGTGAATAACGTAAAGCTGATTTTCTGAACTTCTACCGCATTCAATGCTTAAATTCCAAATACGTACCATTGATTTTTCAAAGTGTCCACTCGCTAATAATCTAAATATTATCGTCCCAAGACAATATTTGTATTGCCAGCAGGAGACCTGGTTGAAACCTATAATGCTACTGCGTTACATTTTGAACCGAATTTATTATTTATTGTATTTACTTAAGACGTACGTATAACATCGTCGATGTATCGATGATCGATGTCGTATATATTAATAGGTTGGCAATTTGACGTAACATCGAAAAGTCTTCTAGTTTATGCATTTCTCAACTATTGTTCTAAAGCGTTACGCTAATGCCACGGCAAATACCTATCAAGGCGTCAAATTTAATTATCAAAATGGGTTCATTGCCCGGCCATTTTCAATTGTTTGATATCTTAAGTAGAGCCTAGCCCGACCTTGCTACTCTACTTTCCACGAGACATCTGGGTTAACGTAACGAATTATGAAACGTTGATTCGTCTCACAATTTAGCGCACTTTTATGACGCTCTCTAGGCTAGTGAATATTTAATCGAGTATTTATAAATAGTAAAAGAAAGGACAAAAAGTAACGACGAAAGAATTGAAGTGGAAAGAGAAAAGCGATTCAAATTTAGAAAGATATTTCAGTTTTAGACTTAATAATACTTTCTTTTTGAATGGTAAAATTGATGGTGTTATTCTAATTGTTTCAGATGAATTCGAACCGATAGAAGCATCAAGAATAAAAAGAGAAGGTGTCCCTGAAAACAGAGGTCAGTATAAAGATTATTCTAAGCTTGAAAATCTTCTGTATATTCTTGCTATGCCTGCGTATTTTGTTCTAATAGACATAAATACTTCTTCAATCCTATTTCATCATTTCTTTGTTTTCTTAACGTTTTTAGCAACTGTCTTGAATGATTTCTCTTATCTTATATTTACAATAACTTTCTTAAAACCTTTTAACAACTTTTCTCTTGAATAATTTATCAGTTGTATATTCAAATCGGTATAAGTTGATGCTTTGTTGTAACATTATGCCCCACTTTATAGTCGTGTTTAACTCAACGTGTTTATGTATTTGTAAGATACACGGAGTATTTTCGAGACTAATATTTATTTATTAGGATAAAACTTATAGGTGTTTTATTACACTCTATATTCATGGGAGAGGTTCATTACGAATCAGCTTAGTTACACATGCAATGAATAAACTATTTTTCACATAAATACTTTTTATGGAAACAAGAAATCATCAACTTACCCAAAAAAATTGTACAAATAGTGCTAACTAGCCTGCAAAATTTATCGTGTCTTTATAATATATTTATATACATTTATTTTTATTTGTATTGCATTATTAATTGTATGTTTTTTCTTTCTATTTCAAATCTAATCCCCGGGTCGTGGTCAACATCCAAACTCAACCGGATTTTGTAAAATATACCGCACCTCCACGTATCCCCTCCATGACTTGATGACTTTGACGATCCAGACCTGACAGTTCTGCTTATCAACGACCAGAAACGAAACGACTTTAACTCGAAGGTTGGAAGGTACCATAGCGTCAAACCTCTTATCGGCCTCTTGACGTCGACCGCACGAACCTTCATCCAAGACGGAGTGACGACAGAATTTGCTACGCAAATTTTGGGAACCACCTTGGACAATGGCCGAATTTACGCTCAACTTCTCACGAAATCTTCTCTTGTTCTCTACAACAAGCCATCAAACGTTGACGACGCCTTCATAGTCAATCCAACACGCGTGCATTCAGCTTTTGATGGTCAATGGAATGTCAAACAAGATTTAGGTGTCATTGACCCGGACAAGTTTGTTCTCAAAAATACAGATTATATTGCGCCAAGCAGCAAAATGGAAATAATTTACGCAAGTAAACCTGCTCAAGAAAATTTAAAATTTTGGAATGCTCCTGATACTCAAATTGATAACCAAATTATTGAAGAGCCAACTGCTCGAAGAGTACAAGCTTACAATGAGATTCCAAAATTTGAAGTTTACAACTATTTAGATGGCCCTGCTATAGAAGCTGAAAACAAGTTTGTAGTTCAACCTTCTGTCTTAGATATTAATAATGTTAATAATTTACATCGACAAAGTAAAGCCTATGAACCCCTCCCCGAACCTGTAAAAATAGAGTCGCCTGCAGAGGTAGACAATTTTAATGACTCAAATATTGTAAAGGTAAAGCCGAATTACGATTTACCTACATTTACTATTAAGAACGAGTTTTCACCAATATTTTATTATATTGATAATGTTGAATCACATCGTTCTCCTCCACAGACATCACAACAAACTAAGCTACCTAAAAAGTTGTTTGGGCAGAAAAGTGAGCCGCGACCTAAAAAAACATTCACATATGAGGGTTTTGCAGACTTTACCACAGTCGTTGGTGATACTGTTATAATATTCACTCCAAATACCGAAACTGTTCGTCCCCAAAATCCAGATGAAGTTAACGTTTTCCCATCTGCTAAGCCCGTAGATAAATTAGCTAGTAAAGTAACATTCCTCTCCGCTGAAATACCCGTTGCTACTTCTACTTATAAAGCTCACGAAGCTAAACCGACCACAAAAATATCTTCTATTGAGGAAATAGAAGTAGTTACTGATAAAACTTTAGGAAGTGAGGAAGAAGATTTGAAAAAAGCTGTATACAACTTTGATGATAGAGTACCTGAAACCGTCAGTGTTCAGTATAGCAACGGATTTGATTTTAACATTGATGTTATTCAACCATCAGAGCCCGCATTTACTACTACTGAAAGTACTCGTACTACAGAAGATTTTGAAGTCTTACCCATTAAAGATCATAATTCAGAAGTAACGCAGCCATTGACAACATTAACCCCATCTTCTACGCTTATTGAAACGTCTTCTGAATCCGCCGTAACAGAAAGTAATACTGGTGAAATATTCACAAATTCAGAAGAAGAGACTGAAAATACAGCTGCAGAAGTAACAGAAAAAATGGAGGAAGAGGAAGATGAGGAGACAAATGAAGAAGAAGCACCCCAAGGAGATGAACCTGAAATTTTAACAACTACTGAAAGTGGTCATAGTGAAGAATCTTTTGAAGACATCGAAACTACTACTGAAAGTAAATTGGAAAAGAACGAAGAAGTAATATGTACAAATGGATTAGAAACACAATCTACAATGACGACTCAATATAAAACTTTGACATACTTGACTACCTATTTCTTATCTCTAGAGAACACTGAAACGTCTACTTCTATCAAATCAGATGTAGTTGTTGAAAGTAATGTTGGTTATCTAACAAATGTCGTGTGCAAAACCAGTCACATTGATATCGAACCTACTTCAGTTATAACAGTTGTGACTACAGAGACAGAGCGACATGTCGCAGAGACTCCAGAGATCACTTCTGAGAAAGAAGTAGTTTCTTCTCCGCCAACGGAACCAATTACTGAAAGCCCTCCAAAAACTACTCCATCACTCGGAGAGAGAGGTGGAGAAACATTGTCTCCTATTCAAGAAGACAGTATTTCTAATACAGAATCTGATAATAAACAAGTAATAGAAGATGAGGCGCCCACAACAGCAACAACAGAAAGTGTATCAACAAGTCGAAGCCACGTAGAAGTAACAGTAGGAAGTACAGAAAATCCACCAACTGAATCATTTGGTTCACAGGAAGACGATGATGAAGATACACATGAAAATGAAATCGATCTTATTTACAAAACTCTTTACACTACTTACACATACTTCACAACGTTCTTCGGCGAACAAACTTCTAGTGTAGCTAGCCATAAATCAGTTGTTACCAATATTATTACTTCAACAGTAGACCTATCTAATCTTGATCCATCGTTACTTGGAGCATTTAATGAAGATGACATTGCTCCCACCAGCGTTGGAGTAGGGCGACCGACAGAATCTTTTGCTATTAATAGTATTATAGATTTGGTAAAGAATAAAGATGTCATTGAATCAGTCGAGATAGATGATAATTATAATTCTCGGACTCCAACACCCTCGTTAGGTGATGATATCATTGCTAGCATCAAACCTGACGCTGTAAAAACTTACTTTACTACTTACACGTTCTTTACTACTATATACGTCGGATCAGATGCTAATGTGTGTAGTAGAAGTGAAGTATATACCAACTATGTAGGCCCAGATCAGCTAATCCCTACAAAAACCAATCCCTTGCTTGTCGAAAATACTAGAGCGCAGTTTGATTTCAGGAATTGTAAGCAAATAAAGCGTGAACATATTGAAAAAGCTGATGAGAACTCTTCAGTTGAGAGTTCAGTATCTATGGAAGGAAATAATTACCAATCTAATACAGATAAAATTGACCCTACAAACCCTGCACCACTTGAAGTAGACATGTTGTTTAGTGTTGAATCAAATCCCTTGTCTGAAAATTCTTACGTTACTGATATTAAATCTTCGTCATCGAAAGGTGAATCAAAATATATAGACAACAATAATGTTTTAGATGATCAGATTAGTTCCGAAAGTAATATTGACGAGATATTACCATCACCTACTCTCTTATTGCAAACTAGTTATACTACGTTTACATATTTCACTACAATGTATATCGGAAAAGATTCCAGCAAAGTTAAAAGTAGGCTAGAAACTATAACTAATGTTGTAACAGAGACGATTACCCCTAAAACAGAACCTGAAGAGGAAAATAATTTACCTATTACATATTACACAACATTTACCTATTGGACGACTCTGTACAAAGATAAGTCCACAACGATTACTAGTCGCGAAGAAATAGTCTCAAATGTTGTGACTCCATCAGTACTTGCCATACCTACAGTAAGTCCTATTGATACAACACCCATAGACATTGAAAGTGTTTTGCCACCAAAAGAACTCGAAGTTCAATTAAAACCATCTCTGATCGATGATAGTTTAGAACAAGATGACGGAAAGGCAACATTCTATACAACTTACACTTACTTTACAACATTCTATGCTGGTAATACATCACAAATTAGGAGTAGCTTAGAAACTGTTACTAATATTGTTGATAACACGAAAGTAGTAGAAGATAATCAATTAGGAAGGAAAGTGCCATTAGGAGCAGTTGATAAAAATTTGATCCAAGACAATGGTGATAAACCTTATATTGAACCATCTGTGATTAAAGAAGCGATTACACCGACTAAGGTTCCGGATGTTTCTATCATTGGATCTACAGTATTAGTAGGAACGTACATTGACAACTTATTTGCTGAAGTAAAACCTGAAGAAGGTAGTAAATCTACTGCAGATCCCGAGAAGAAAATATTATTCTCTCAAGTAGCTGTCATATCAGGTGATTCGACAGTAGTAACTCATGATAATAAAACAGATGACACCTCTACGACTACTACTACGACATCAACTACGACGACCACAGAGGGTTCCATCATAAGTCCTACTCCAGAAGTGATAGAAAGTTCTGTAGCAGAACCAGAAGTCACAACTGAATCTAGATTCGAATCGGAAGAAGAAGATGATGAATCGAGTCCTAAAAAGCCAGGTCGTCTCACATTTACTACTAAAAAGCCGTCGTTTACTCCTGTCATCATACCTTTTGCTTCCAGAAATAGACCAACATTTAGTCCAAAACGCGTTCCTCTATTGAGTAGTGCAACAACAATAACTCGTCCAGATTTCACACCTACTATAACTGCTACTCCAACATTGAAATCAGTTAGACCATCTGGTGGTTTTGGAGGTGGCAGAAAACAGGCTGCTGTCCCTGGACCATCTAGTAGCGGTCGGAGATTCTCCGGCCGCGGCAGTGGATCTGTAATACCATCTGGTAATATTCCATCGGCATCAAGACCTGGCGGTGGCTTTATTAGGGGCAGTATACAGCCGACGTCTAGAAGAACTGGATTTAGGTCAAGTTCTTCAAGAAGTAACAACTTAGACTACGCTAGTAGATCAGCAGTCCCTAGAATCAGGCCTACCGCATCGTCTAGGTTAAGAGGTGGAAGACAGTCTGCATCCGTATCATACCCACCAGCTGATCAAAATGAGTTTGAAACATCAGCAACTCTGCAAGACGAGAATGCAACGGAACCTTTAGAAGATGCCACTGAAGTTCCTTCGAAAACTACAAACAACCCATTGTTTAGGTTTAGAAGGCCGCCGGTAGCTAGACAGCCAGGTACAGCAATCACACCCAGGTCAACAACTCCTTCTAATAGGAGAAACGTAGCCACTCGAGGTCGTATAACAACAACGACTCGTAGAACTACAACACGGACAACTCCTAATCCATTATTATCTTTGAAGAGACAAAGACCAAATGCTCTATTCCCCAGAAGGAATTTATTCAGGCAACCGGAACCAGAACCTGAGCAAGAACTTAACGAAAACGACCCTAAAGAAGAAAACGAAGAATTATTAGACGAAGAAGAAGAATTTGAAGAAGACAATGATTATGATTCTTCGGACAGAAGGGAGCAGCAAGTACCTACTCCAGCTGCGCCTACCTCTAAAAGAAATATAGTACCAATTAGGCCTTTTGCTTTTAAAAGACGAGTAAAGCGTCAGATAGATTATGGAAATCGGAAATTCACGAACTTCCGGAGGCCTGGAAGTAAACCAGCAACCACACGTCGTCCTGAACCAGAACCAGAGACGGAACCTCCACCGCCACCTGCTCAAAAGAAGAGACCACCAGGTGCTCGATTCACTACACGTGGTAATACTAGGACTACTACTGATGTAGCTCCTAAGTCACCTGGAAGGCAACCATTTATTGTACGCGGTTCAAGTAGTCCAAAAACCACAACAACAGCTGCTCCTGCTTATAGGAGAAGTAAATCTAGAAACACGAACTCTCGAACTACCACTCTTTCTTCGAGACCTAAAGCGCCCCGTCTTGTAAATAAAAATTCGCAATCCGATAGGACAAGAACTAGTTCAGCTCGTTCTACAGGGAGATCACGCACCAGAACCACAACGAGTAGAGCTTCAAGCAGACAGAGGAACTCGTTCGAAAATCTCAGCGGGGAAAGATTTAATAATTACAAAAACATTTTGAATGACGGAAAAATTACTGTCACTCACCAATTACCTATAGAAGTTACGATTCCAGTCGTCAATGGCAAGATTACTGAATACAAGAATGTTTTAACAGCGAAACCTAGTATTGAAACTTTATTATTGAATCAAGTATCTACGACTGTTGGACCTCTTGGTAGTCAACAATTAGTACTTGCCTCAGAATCATCTGAATTGGGTGAAAATGGTGTTACTAGAGTCACGAAATTTGTTTTGCATGAAACTCCGACTACAACAGTAATTTTTACTCCAACCACGATAAGAGGGCGTAAGACTTCCTATTCTCATGTACTTCCGAGTACTGTATACAATGTAGAGCCTGTGGTTCAAACCTTAGCTCCTGAATTGAACGCAAATGTTCCATTAGCTAATTTGTTGCTTTCTCAACTTCTGCTTGGAAATCAACAGCCTGCGATAAATCCCTTATTAGCATTGCAAGGTCAGGGATTGGTACCGCAGCAACCAGTAGTACAAACACCTGTAACTGAGTACAAAACTAGGACAACTACTTACGTCACCACTGTCACTGATGCTAGAGAAACAGTTTTACCTATAACGTTTAGAGGTAAAGCTATATTGACCACTATTGTAGATCCCACAACAAATGTGATTACGGCCACAGAATTTATCACAGATACGGTCGTTACAACGCCAACTGTTCTCGCACCGCAGCCTCAGTTTAACTCATTGCTCCTTCCCTTACTCCTTCAGCAACAGCAGCAGCAACAACAAGCTTTGTCCTTACAAACAGCTAATCCTTTACTAGGACTTGCTCAACCAGATCTTCTGGCAAACAATTTGCTTCCAAATAATAATTTAAACAATGACATTTACAGCAACAGTCCTAAACCTAATATTTTATCGGATTTGAATAGTAACGAAGATTTCGCTGATGATGTTGCTGATAGCGAGGAAGATTCCCCACCACCTCCGCCACCACCCACTCGCGGTAGGAATAGGCCGAAGCCGCCTAAGCCGGCTCCACCTAAACATACTAGTGTAGTCACTATATACGTATCAGGTAGACATCCTGGGGAATTCAGCACAGTCTTATCCACCGTTGTTACAGACGATACGCAAAGTGTAAGGAAACGCGAAGCCATATATTACGAAGATGTCAAAATATTACCGTCATTGCTACCGACTGTTGATGAACTTATTGGTTCTCAAGCTGATAACATTCTAGAAAATGCAATCACGTTTGATACAAATAAAAACTTAGAAAGCTCTCAAGACGACTCTCAGGTCGAGACACAAAGCTTAGAGAGTATAGTAGGTAGTTTAAGGGACCACATAAGATACGACGCATCACCCTCATACATTGTGAAATTAGAAAGGCCGTCAGCAATCAGAAATAACGAACAAAGCGCAGTCGATGACGTCTCATGAAACCCGAACAACTCTTTAGGTGTAAAAATTAAAGTAATGATTTAGTTATTTATTTACATTGTATCATAGTAAGTTAAATACGAATAGTGCCTTATAGTTTTAGCGACTCTAGCAATAAGAATGAAATACTCTTTTATACTCGACTCGATATTGTTAATACTTTATAAGATCACCAAAAATGTGTTTCTTGTGTTACCAGACTTGTATATTAACGGAAATTTATTTCGTAGGTAACTATAATTGTCTATTCACTGCCTAAGAATAACTTGTGAAATTGTAGATTATGATTTATATGTAGATCTTGTGTAATACTCGTATTTCTCTTGCTTACAACTGTAAATTGCGGATTACGACTTAAACTGTTAAATAATAAAATATAACAATGATATGATTGTTTTATTTATTTTACATCATTATTTCTTCTATCGCTAAAGAAGATAGGTACTTAAAGGATTATAAAGCAATTTTATTAAAACCTACCTACATGAAACACTAAATTATAAAATTATTTCTTTGTTTTATAAGTAGATCATACTATTCGTAAAGTATCATAATATACTATATACTGTGCATTAATGAAATTTTCACAATTTATTTGAACACTAAAGTGACAACCCTAATAGTTGATTAATTGTCGTGTTGTTGATTTGTTTGTCACACAAAAACCAATGAAATTGACTCCGACTTATACTGACAATGCAACCTGACGACTACTCAACGACTGTGTCTTAAAGACATGACACGACTTGGACGGTTTCAAGAATCCCAAGGACCAACCAATGGATGGTTCCAACCCTACTTCCCGCGTCTTCCAACTGCCTCTGGAGGTGAGTTTGAGAAATTCTTACTTGTAGAAATATAAGACTAAGAGATGCTTTTGATTTTATAAACGTATTTATATTGAAGTGTCAGTTAAAATGATTTTCAAGTGTCAGAATAAAGTATAATTATTAGGATTATGAAACGAATGACTTGTCAATGACGAGTCGTTATTAAAATCAAAGCGAAAATTAAGCTTAATAGTGCATACCTTTGCAACAAAATTAAGAGATTATACTCACATTAAAATTTTAATAACTTTGGATCCAAATATAATATTGAATGGCAATGAAGGTATTGATGTACAAGAATACTGAAGGAGAAATAGACAATAATATAGATAACAGATAGACATGAACATTTTAATACAAAAATTAAAAGCATCTCTGATACACTTGTTGTTTAAACCAAAGTACGTGCACATAAAAATAGTCGAATGTAAATAGAATGTAGAGATTCTGCAGAAGTTGACAATTATTTTCGAGACTATAATTATAATGGTAACAATACATGATATATCATAAATAGTACTCAAATCGACAACAATGAGCGTAATAAATTGTTTTTTTTTTCAATTATGTACTTATACAAATTTAACGTATTAAATATTTGTCTACTTTTGCAAATATTAAAATAACATTTAATATGTAGTTAGAAAGTAAATTAATACTTAAGACAGATGTTTACTTTCATGAAAAATATCTGTCCTCCACAAATATGAATTTGAGTAGGGTGAGAGAGAGTGAAAAGACTCCGTACATTCGGGTGAGGCCTGAAGCGTACTTCAACGCCGGGCCTCTCCCCGATGTAGGGATACCCGTATACAGCAGTGGGAGAAAAGAGTTTAATTTGATTATAAAGTAAGTTTTCATCTGTCTTATGCTGAGCATATTGATATGAATATACTAACTGTTGCACATATTATTTTACATGTAGAAATTGATGTTGTAGACAACGATAATGTAATTGATGGCGGAGGTAAGTAGATTTTTATTTTAAATACTAATTTTAAGCCTTATGAAAGAACATTAAATATTAGATCTTTTATGACCTATATTTTTTATAATTTATTTATTATTTTATGATTTAGAATCATTTCATAATTTAGATTTAAAACATAATAAGCTACGAGCACAATGTAATTTAAGTTTTAGTTACTCATTTTGCGGTTATAGTACCTATTTAAGTCGATAAAATTATTACATATTAAATCATTATTAAAATGTTAATCATTGATATACAAATTGTACGGTGAATAAATAATGATACCGTCGGAAATTAATAAAATCTTAATAATTTTTCAGCTTTTAATACAAATGGAATTGTATACGATAATACACCTTGGCGGCCTGGAAGGGATGTTGACGAGCGAGCAACTTCAGAAGAAGACGAGAGGAAGCTAAAAAATCTTGCAACAAGAATTATGTCTAATGGAGTTGAGGTGTTAGTAAAAGATAAAAGTTCTGACGGAAAACAGGAACAGGTACCTTATATATAAATCTAAATATGAAAAGTCACGTGAGTGTTACCTATTTCGCACATCTTCCATCTATAATCATTATCGAAGCCTTCATTAAGAATTTAATTAAGTATTGCATAGTAGATAACTTACTTAATACTACACTTGTACTACATGTAGTTTCATTCATATCTTTGCTTTATTTTCTCAGCGAAAACTTAAGCTAATGCACATTACTTCATTGAAACCGCCGCACTATCACGTGAGTTCGCCATCACCGCCTAAACAATCGCTGCTATCATCTGCTGTCGCAACTGTTATAAATAATCAACAAATGAGCGCCATGTTTCCGTTACAACAACTAATGAGACACAATTACATAATCAAGACATGCATGACCACATTCACATATTTGACAACAGTAGTCCAGAATAAGCGGAGTGCTATTTCAACATTTGAAACAATAGTGTCTGTAGTTACAACAGAATCGTTGACGAATCTTTATGCTACTGATGTTATACCAGATTTGAAACCGACGAAAGTAAGATCTTGTTACATATGGGACCCCTGTTCAGCCAAAACCCTGGGTTCCAATGTATAGATAGAAAACTGCCCCTAAATACACCCACACCCACATATATCCTACAAGGCTTATAACATTGTAAATAAGTTACACATTTTTAGTTTCGCTTTCTCATTAAAATGTTCTTTCCGTAACTACCTACTCTCCAAGGTTCTATAAATATATATTTAAGTTTAAGTTATTACATCGATCACTTGTTATATAAAATATAACTTGTAATATTAGAAAAGTGAAAATATTAACGATTAAAAAATCATTATTTTTCAGACAAAATTTATGGAGGTCAAAACTATTCAACCCTCTGCACATAGCAACATATTTGCAAGTAGTGTGCCTAAAATTGATAAAAGGATTGACAGTCATGAAGATATTTTTGATATCATACAGCCATCTGAAGTAAGCCATGCGCCGTGTACAACCTCTTCGTGTTCTTGTAGCCATAGTAAAACAGAAGGCTTAAACACCCAATACACAAATTTTAAGGATCAATCAATGGCTGATAAATATAATATGAAAAGTACAAAATATGGTTCTTCTAAAATTGACGTCAAACCAACTAGCAAAGAATCACTTAACATGAAAACACAGTATCATCCCTATGATTATGAAAATATATCACAAGTAGCACCAATAGATAAAGTTGTCGAAAAATATACCGAGGTTATTAATGATTATTCCGATGAAAAAGATGTTAATTCTGTAGAAGTAAGTGAATTGTTGACAAATGAACAAGCCCCTTCACCCCCAAAAAATAATAATAAGGTCAACAATAAGGTACCAGATAGAAACAAGCCTGAAAAAGTACAGAAGCCCAACAAAAATAAGTTTGTTGTAGCTGAACTACTAAAACTCGGATCCTTAGGAATAAAAGGACTGTCGCAATTAGCACCAGTTATAGAGAAAATGACAGGTGGTTTCATTAAAAGGCAAGATATCGATAAAACAACGACTACAACACCAAAGTCTGAAATGGAGTTGACACCTTATAATATGAATAAAAGAATAGATAGTGACATAGAGTCAAAACAAAGTAACTTTCCAATTTATATACCTGTTGATGAGTTAGAAACATCAGAATCTCAAGTAAGTTTTACAAACGCAACTTTGCATCAAAACATTGCATGGGCTGCAGAATATAAGCACCCCAAAGCGCATATTGTATTACCCAAAATAGTTCATGAAAGTCCACTTGTAAATGGCGGAATACCTATTAGTCCTGGAGAAATTATAACAGCTAATTCTGATGTTATAGTTGGGAAACCAGCTGTAGGAGGACCGCTTACTTTAGCAGCAAGTGGTATAAAGTTGCAAAATCCGGTAAATCCTCCTCCAATCGATAGTTTTATGGCAAATGATGAACAGTACGTTGTTAAAGAAAAGCCTCCTCGTAACTTTCAGTCCTTACTAGATATAAAAGTAGACGATTCATTTGACTTGAGACCGCCTGATTTACCTAAAATGAAACAGAAACCTATGAGAAATTTGCCCAGACCTGGAATGTATTTCGGACAGCAGAATCCTGGAGCAAGTAATAAAAACCCTAGTCATGTACCCCAAATTATTCATCCCACAAGTGATAATTTAATGAAAACTGAAAAAATTAAAAATGCTAATATAGGAAATCATGGAAGACCATTATTTTTGGATTACATACCATCTTTAGCTAAACCTCCTAATAATATACCTATGGAACATCATGTTAACTTCCGACCACCGCGAGTAGAAGATTCTAGCAGTGAAGAAATAGCCGATAATAATCCTAGTTCCTCTGAAATTATTGATACGAGGATAAGAACAGATGGAGAATATGTGTTATCGGAGTCTGTGAATAAACCTTTTTTGGTAGAAATACAGCCTTCAAGAGTAGCAAATGTATTAATACCGCACGGGAGTTCTACAGCTCTTGTGTTTGCAGGATCATCGGAACCTCATAAGACTGGGGATTACGTAGATGATCCTCTGCCTTATCCAGAACCAGGATATTTTGGAAGTTTTAGTATAGATGCACCACAAATGACTAATGTTCATAATGTGGCGCCGATCAATAAAAACAATTTTATAGCTAAGCCTAATATTCAACCTTCTACGAATAATTACAAAACTAACTTGGCACAACCACATAAAGAAACACAAATAAGAAACGATTTGAAAACGAAGTGGAATGTTAATAAGAGACCAATAGATTTTAATAAAGTACCACCTCCTACCAGCAACCAAGAAACTCACCAACAAGTGGGACCACAAATAACTTTATACAACCCGGATAACTATAGAGGTGATTTTGATAAATATAATAATAGCCCTATGAATGTAAATTCGGACAATAAACCTAAAGAGGGTAAGGAAGTTATTGATAAAGAATATGAAAATTATCTGGCAGTACCACCACCTCCTCCACCAAAAATGCATTTTATGCAAGAAACCCATTACGATAAAAATAAGCCTTACAGTCAACGACCAATAGTACACACAAAACCTGTTCAAGATATGAAAGTATTTCTAAACGTTCAGCATCCTATACCAAATATTGCAAATAAAGAGCAAATGCCACCAAAAATTACTTCAGAAATATATTTTGCATCACAAATGCCAAACAGTAAACCAACAACTACTTATACAGTGCAAATGCCGCATACGCCAAGCTTGTTTACCGTTCCCAGTAATAAACAAATACATACCCAAACTTATAGACCTACAGACAATCATAATCAGTACCAAAATACATTCTCAGTGGTCTCGTCTCCTAGTTTTGGAAACAAGACTATAAACAACCTTATAGAGAAAGAAAATACTTATTCTGTGACACTAAATACGGCTACCAACGTAGCAAGCAACGGTGACCCGGGTCAAGTCATCGGTTCCAGCGTCGCAGTACCGATTGGTACAACGACACAAAATGGTGAAATAAATGCAAATATTCCAATAGGAACCAATTTTGCTATTAAAGTAGAGGATGATCCGGAAAAATATGAAAGTTACAATATAATAGGCTCAAGAACTCCATCAATTATTTACGATCATCATGGTTTGGGTCCAGTTAAAATTGAAAGCAATGAGTGGAATAAGACGGTGACTACGAGAAATGTGTCAGAATACGAGTTTAATAATAATAATCAAGGCCATAATAAAGATCGTAATCAACCTCATATAGAGTATTCTGCAAACAATATTCCAAGTCACATAGTCACATCCAAACCTTTGATACCACAATCTTTAAATAGTCATGCGAATTTCCCTATGATAAATGATCATACAAGTGACACAAATAACTTAAATATCAAACCCGTAACAGAATATGTAAATGATATAAAATTAGGCGATCAAAGAAGACCAGCAAAACTTATACCAAATATTCCGACTAATTCTCATGGTTGGTATTCAAGTGTATTGAACGAAAATACTTTAAAAAATATAAACAACATTAAGGTTGACTCAACTACTAGACGAATAATTCCCTTAACATACGATTATAAAAAAGACAGTATTCCAGAGTTTGGACAGAAAGTAAACAACGCTGGAAAGCCTCCAGCAGAATTTTGGGAGAAGACTGCTCTACCGATTATTAACAACAACTTTAATATTGGAAAACCGTTTTCAAAAACTAAGGAAACCGAAACCACTTCAAATATTCAACATGTACGGCCTAATTATATTAATTTTGATGTAGAACAACCAGCGTATGATATACCCATTAGAGATAATAGCGACGAGACTACAACGGCTAAACCAGCTAAATCAAAAACTGATAACATAAAACCAGTATATGAGAATTCAGAAGAGATTTACGATGGCAGTGAAGAACTTGAAAATGAAGGTGAAATCGATGGTGAAGTCAGTTCAGAATCTATGAAAGTTCCTATTGTCAGTGTTTCAAGTGACGAAATTACTAAAAAAACAACTACTAAAGTACCTATATTACATGCAGAAGTATTTACTCTACCGAAAGATGTCAATAAGGATAAGAATATTAATCTTAGTACAAGTTCGTTCAATTCTGGTACACAAACTGAAAAACCATTTGGTTCTTATAATAAATCCAGTTTCCAGTCCAATTCGATCAAGCCTATTTACGAAGATAATTCTTATGTCAAACCGAGACCATTTGCAGTAAATACTTTGCCATTAGACCATCAATTGCAGCAACCTCATTGGCAGATTAATCAGATGATGGAAAACTCAACAAATATATCATACGAAGAGAATCTTGATTTGAATATAGGCGAAGAAATGAGACCTTCAATAACCACAAAATCACCCACTGTGCCAAAATTACCATCACGTATATCTGACTTTGAAGATAAATATCAGAAACCACAGCGAAATGTCATCCCAGTCTACTCTAATAACACTCGTGTTGCTAATGAATCTAATATAATAACATCAACAGTTCACATTAAAGACAAAAAGCCGCTGGTACTAGAGATTCCTGAGAAGTCTACTCTTCCTACGTTCACGATTACAAGCAACTCTGCGCTGAATCAGACGAGCGATATAATTGACTTATCACCGCCACCACCAACGTTAGACTATAACTTTAAACCATCGACTAATGATGAAATGATCATGGGTATGAGTCCTCCACCACCGCAAACCCCATCAATTGTGCGACTTCCGCCAAGATCACCACAGACTCCAAGACCACTTCTGCCTATTCGTACACCTCCTCCCTATAGAACTATGCCTCCAAGAACTCTTCCTCCCAGGATAACAACGCAACGCCCTGTGAGAAAACCTGTTTTAAAGGACGAAGTTTCAACGTACAGACCAACTTATGACATAATAAATAAAGCAAAACGTCCCATTTTCAACCGTGATCAACCATCGTCGCAGCTGTTACCACCTCCTAGGGAAATACCGTCTAAGATAGTAATTCCTATTGATGAAATTCCTGCACCAACAATAACTTCGATTTCGAACGTTGTTTTCCCTACTCCTGTTTCATCTGGATGGCTTACTTCCTCAGGCTTTGAATTTTCTTCGGGCTTTAACTTTGCACCTCCATCTGTTTACTTCCAAAAACCAACTGAATCACCTGAAACTCCAGATACTTTTGAAACTGTTTACCCTGAATCTTCTATAGAAAACAGTTATAGTAACGTAAATGTATCTTCAACGGAACATTCTAAATATGTTACTACAAAGAAACCCATACAACAAGACCATTCAAAATTGAATGAACAATCAACTGAAACATCGGATACAGAAATATCACCTTTGGATTATAATGTAAGTGATTCCGGACAAGATGAATCAAGCCACGAAACAACAACAGATAGGATTAAGGTTATTCCTCTAGGTAATAAAAATAGAACACGAAAACCTTATCCGATAAGAAATGAAGATAGGAAATCAAGTACAATAAAATACAAGCTACCTTCTAAGCTTACTCCGATAATAAAGCCTACTAGAACTATATCTCGTCCCGATTTATCTTCAAGATTAGCGTCAATTAAGAAAATAGTGAGACCAATACCGACAAGACCACCAATTATAAATCCAACAAATATTATTGAAAGTTCTGAATCTTCGATTGATGATGAATTTATCAAACCTACAGAAGTCTTGAAGGAAACTGATATACCAACGATAATACAACCTGAAGTTCCATCTATAGTTGAGAAGACCGTAACATCCACTTTGACTATAAGTCTGGAAAAGACAAGTCCAGTAGTGCAAGCGATACACCATTCTGGAAACGAGGTTAAGATTTCTGATGAAATCCAACCCACGAAAACTGAATTCAAGACTACTGTTGTTACACTTACAAAGACGCTATCTGAACCACCGAAAACAGTGTCAAGTATTGGTTATGTTAATTTAACACATACATTGACTGTAACACATACTGAAACGAGTTTAGTTAGCAAGTCAGAAGGAGCTGTTACAGAGACATTTGTTTTGACAAAGACTCAAACATCAACAGTTGTTGACGTAGTAACTGAAATATACACGCAAGTACAACCGACGACGATTGTTGAAACTGTAACTAAACACATACCTATTCCTCAAGTAGAACCCACGCCTGTTCAAGAAGTAACAACAAAAACTATCGCTCCTCTTGATGATATCTCTATGTCATCAGAAGAATCTGACAACTTTATAATCAAAGACACAGAAACAACTGAAAATATACAGAAAATTGAAACTGATGGTGAAAGTGACAATGATACCTTCTTTGTTGTAATGAATAAATCGCAGAATGGTGGTAAAGCACCTCCGATAACTACTGATATTGAAACAGGAGACTATGAAGGTATTACGAGAAACGAGCAAGTAAATAGTAATGGTGTATCACAAGTACTATTTGGTGAAATATTATTAGCTGGAACACCTTATTTGGAAACAACGAATGTCGTGAATCCGACAGGTAAGATTGTTATATTAGTAATATTTCAATAAGTAGTCTAGTTTAAGTCTAAGTGTAAGTACTTATTGTTTATGGAGACCGGTAAGCAAATAGTCATATTATATGTATGATTTTTGGTCTCTCTCTCAATGGCCTGGTTTCGAAACCGAATTTTAAATACACATTTTTCATTTATATTTAACGTTAAATAAAAAATCTAAGGAAACTCAAATACTGATCAGTTAGTCACACTGTATAAACAGTTAACTGAACAATTTGTTGATATCAATACTGACGATGATGACATATTTATTGGGCATTTTAATATAAAATTTATTGTTTAAGGCGTAGGTTACGGCAAGGACTGTCAACCAGATTGCAAAGCGTCACGGAACGAGCGTTGTCAGAGAATCGATGGTATTATGAAATGTGTATGCCGGCCAGGATTCGCAAGGATGTTCCCAGACAGACCGTGCAAACGTAAGTATATATTGGTTTATTGTGTGCTACATATAAAGTGATATTAGATAGTCAGTCGTGTTGGTGTTAGTAATAGTTGTCCCTGAATATTATTACCACATAAACTGTAGTGTTGTACATAATAGGGCCAAAGATCAGACCAATACTTAAATAGTGAATTCAGACATCTGATATAGTGTGTTACTGTGCGAGACTAATGAAGCTTTGTTACACAGTCCAAATATACTTCGTTCCGCTGTGGTGAGAGTCATCATATAAATAACATGCAAAAGGGTCATACAGTTCAAATGAGCATGGTACCGCTTACCATCAGGTGGACTGCATGCTTGTTTGCTATTTGAATGTATTATAATAAAAGTATTGAAAGTTCAAAAAAACAAATAATTATTTTTGCAGCAACTTACACATATTCAGTGAAACTAGCTCTTGGATCTCAAGGTGACGAGCGTCTTCATTTCCATCAGAAATTATCGGATAACTCGAGTAAGGAATATCATGCGTTGGCTGTTGCCACTCATGAGGGTATCAACAGAATGGTAATGCAGTCGGATTTGAGAGATGTATATCATGGTGTACATATAACCGGTTTCCAGCCAGTGGAGATGAAGGGAGGAAATGGGGACAAATATCAAGGTGTAATGAATGAATTCTACGTGCAAGTAAGTATTTATTATTTAGTATTAGACGTTTGTAAATGTTTCTTAGCAAACTTATTTCCATTAAAATCATGTAAGAAAACAAACATATGCACATGTACATGCCCTTATGCAATTTTAAAATTATTTTATGGTGATTATTATGGCTTTATAGCTCTCGGATAATGCGCACGAAAGTCGTCTTAAGGAAGTCATAGAGAAATACTTGAGGAACAACAACTTCAGTCTCGGAGGCACAGATGTTCACGCAGCTGGAGAATTGGTTGAGAAATTGGATGTTAGCGGTAAGATATTTTCCATCACTCTGAGTTTTTTTTTTAACTTTCATACGTACGTTTAATTTTATATTATAAGGTAGTAAAGTTGTCTTAAAAATAGTACATTTATTGCTTTTGTCAATTCCTTTCTTTGGTTCATAGATTTCGATGAATGCACCAGTGGGCAATTCCACGATTGTTCAGAACATGCTCAATGCTTCAATCTACGTGGCACCTATACCTGCAGTTGTTTGGAAGGCTTCGCAGATCTCAGCGTCAACTCTTTGTATCCCGGCAGGATCTGTTCTGGTAAGATATTGTTGGATTTATGTTTCTTTATTTTTATATTTTTCTTTCGTACTTTCGTACCTCCTTCATTGTCCATATGATTACATTCTACTATAGTACAGTCAAAATTATCTTTAACATTGACTATCCAGATAGAAAAAAGCTTAGCCAACAAAATACATTAGTTCGCTAAGAATGATATTACCGAGTTTCTCAATATGCATTTTATTACACGAGTATCATGTCTAAAACTTTCCCACGATGAATCTATGATATGTGAAGTCTACCAACATGAATACATTTCTTCTCAATGGAATCCTTTGTAATTTCAAAAGAAAATCAATGAACAATAGTGAAACAATAATTGATGTTGATAATTATTTAATTTTTATGTTTTTACTACTACTCACTCAGAAAGGGTTGGTAATCCTATAGAATGGTGATCCTGAAAACATGTCTCCTGGTCATGATAAGTCTTAATTTCTAAAATGTTTTTCCTTCAAGCTGAACCAGTTGGCTGTGAACGCTGCAACTACCACGGCTCGTGCTTCTCCAGAGATGACCACCGAGTACTGTGCGAATGCTTCCAGTGGTACGCTGGCAGCAGTTGTCATATTAACCTTAAAGGTAAGTCTTTCTTATCTTTAGTAAAGTTACACTGATGTCAGTTGAACGAACGAATCTTTATTTGAAGAAATATATTACAAGTAGGTATTGAAAATTTCTGTTAGAT
>MOOZ01007840.1:74398-92064 GCA_002930495.1 Cecropterus lyciades | reverse complement strand
AAGCGTGTTTAAAGCGTGTGTGTTTAGTTAAATAAACAAATGTGTTATTTCACGTATGAGTTATACCATTTTGAATTGATAGAGAAAAAGGTCCGATAAGGAGTTTGTTTTAAACTTTCTTCGCCAAAGGTCGGATGTTAATAATATTCTAAACTGTAACAGATGCTCTTATAATTTCTTGACAGGGTTATTACATTTGTTTTTTTTTAACCATACTAATAAAAATAATCCACTAGGAGGCAAACACGATGGCTGAACGGGACCTGGGCTCCACCTTCCTCCTACCGCACGTGCACCTCTATAAACCTGACCTTGTATGTATATTACACGATTTTAGCACACTAATACAATTCTTTCGTATATACTATTTTATATGTATGCACGTCTATGTGTGTGTTTCACTCGTATTACTACTACTGCTTTTTATATATGCATGTGTGAATGCGTGCGTATGAGTGTGACTTCGTGTGTGTATTACATCCAAAGAAAAATATCGTATTGGATGAGATTAATTAATACTCATTTGTTAAGTATTAATCAAAGATACAATTTTTAAGCGACGACCCGCGTGGCGGAACGGTCACCATACCGGTCTGACACGCTGTGGGTCCCGGGTTCGATCCCCGGCCAGACAGAAATCTAATTGATGAGTTTAGGTTTCTGTTCTGGGTCTGGGTGTATGTGTATTCGTGTTTGTTGTCCATGGCACCAACACTGGAGAAAATCCTAGTGTGGGGCTATGAGTGTAGAAAGCGTGTTTTAAAAAAAAATGTGTATGCGTATGTGTGTGTGTGCGTGTTCGTGTGCGTATGTGTGTGTGCGTGTTCGTGTGCGTATGTGTGTGCGTGTATATGTAGAGCAATGCTTTTAAAAATAAACAATTAATTTCTGTCACAGTTAAAATCATATTTTCTTTCTTTTCTTTTTCAGACGAGCGATGTGTCCGAATTCGATTCGCTGTAGTTGAAGGATATTTTATAAGGTCTATGGTTGTTATTTGCAAAACAGACTTGTTTTGCTCAAGTTTAGACGTTGACTTGAAAATTTCCGAATTTATAACTTAACGTCTTACTATTCTTTTAATCAATTTATCAGTTGTACTGAATGTTTTGTCCCTTTCTATCATAGTATTTTAAACATTGGAGCAAGAAGGACAAATCTTGTTAAAACGATGGGTCTTTCGTCACCAAAGTGAAGACTTATTTATTTATTCTTAGTTTAATTATTATTATTATACTTTTTCCTGTAATTTTATCCCGAGATACAAATAAAGTATATGGGTCCGTTTATATAGTAAGTGAAAAACATTTTCTCTATAAACGCACCTAAATAATGCCATAATACGTGTAAGCGTTCGTAGATGTAAGTTTTGAAAATAATTTGAAAGAGAAATCGTGATGTATATTCGAAAAGTAATAAAAAAGATTTCTTATTTGAATTGTTTTCGCGTAAGGTGATGTTAAATTGAATTGTGCAACAAATAGTGCCAATAAAAGTTATTTTATAAACCTCAGACCAAAAAAGAAGACATCACGCGGAAATATATTTAAACACAATTTTCACTAGTGAAGATTTTGTAAATAGTGCAAATCTGATAGCGATATAAGAGATAGAGCAACTAGCTCTCTTTAAAGGATATTTATAAATTAAATGAGTTACTAAGATGGCATCGGGGTTGACCCAAACACCCAATTTCACGTATTTTCATCGCTAGAAATAAATTTCCATCGTTTTTTTTAAAATTAAAAACTCAATAAAGCAAGCTGCGTTTTCCAGGTGATAGAATGGTACCAGATGTCCATAGGCGGCAGTAACCATCAGGCGGAAAAAAGCCATCACGTAGACTACATACTCGTTTTCTACATCATCTGATAAAATATAAGCGTATTTATACTATAATACTAATGTTGAAGAATAGAGGTCCTTCTCTCTGAAAAAGGAGCAAAATCACCTCTCAGATAGTTTGTATTGTATTCAATACAAACTTTCTACAATAGCACGCAGAACTTCATGTGCATTTTTTTAGGGTTTAAGTCTATTTTTTTGGTCTGAGTTATATACCAAACAAGTAAAACAATTTATTTTTTGAGCCATGTAATAATGACCTGATTATTTTTGATACTAAATAATATATGAATATCATCATAAACGTAAAACCGTGTGCAGAAGTTCTTAATAAGTATGTTGGAATGAGATTTTAAATTCAGTTTTTATCATCATTAATAATAATATGTTTTTTTAATATATTGTTACTTTTTATATTTTTTTATTTGCAGCGACTACCCTGAATTTGAAAAGTCGTATATGATAGACTATCTTTTACTTATATTATTGCAAAAGTTCGTGAGGATGTATGTATTTTGTTACTCTTTCACGCTGAAATTTGGTACACAGATAGTTTATGGTCTAGATTAACAAATAGGATACTCATAACCATGTTAGATGTCACTGAAGCGAGCGGAGCCGCGGAAACAACCTAGTTGTGTGGTAAGGGAGACATACTTTTCCGAGGCATTCCATCTTAGTCCTTAAGGGTAGAGACGCATCTGTGGCTAACCTAAGGTGAGACTTTGATCTTACCTACGGTTGATTACGGGTGTCCATGGGCGGCAGTAGCCACTTACCATCAGGTGGGCTGCATGCTCGTTTGCTACTTCCATACTATAAAAAAAAGAGTTATAAAAAAAAGTACTATAAATCGCCTCTCATGTCTCATGTTCAAGTTAATTCTTGCTTAAAAGCTAAAGAACATCGTGAGGAAACCTACTTACCTGTGGCTCCTCTAAAAATATTACTCAGAGGCGTCAAATGATACACATTTGGGTCACAAAGGGTCTACTGCCTTCGTATGAAAGCCCTTAGTAGTAGTAGACCCTTTGTGACCCTTCGCTTTCGGCAGCTTAATCGCCACATCTGCCTTATAACAGCAGTATTGAGCGCTGCTGTTTTGGTCTGAAGGGTGTGGTAAGGGAAACATGCTTATTGGAGGCGTTCCAACTTACTCCTTAGAAGTAGCAACGCGTCTGTGGCCAACCTCAGGTAAGACTCCGATCTGGGGTTCATTACAGATGTCCATGGGCGGCAGGAGCCATTTACCATCAGATGGACTGCATGCTCGTTTGATACTTCGATATTGTAAAAAAAACGTCTACCAATCCAGATATGGCTAACCTGGTGGACTATGGCGTATACTCTCTTCTTTCTGCGTGAAGCCCTATGCCTAGCAGTGGGACAATAATGGGTTGACGATGATATATTTACAGTATAGACTGGTTTTCTTTAGTTGTTATTTTTGATTATGTTTTGAGTGATTTATAACATATTTTATTATAGTAGTTAACAGTAAGTCCATAATTGTATTTGTTTATTGATTTATTTGACAATTCAACACTTTTTTAATACACCAACATTGGTTTCAATATAAAATATTTCTAAAGAAATGCAGGTACTAACACATACATAAACATTATGCAATCGTGCTATTTGATTTTTTTATTAAGTTTATGTGTTGAAGGTTTGATTCCTAGAAATTAATGTATCTCACTTATAAACAAACGTTTATGTACCTACTTGTGGGTGCTATTTAGGTACCCATAGCAACAGCAGTGTGCTGTGTGTGTGCATAAGTGTGATTTCCAGAATCTATTTTACCGTAATTTATTTCACTAATTTATTTTTTTACGTTTATATGCCTTTGTTGAATAAATTTTATTATACAAAGAATTGTTTTTCTTTTATTACAATCTTTTTTCTTTTTCCTTTTATATATATATTTTTAGAATATATTTAGATTGTCTTATAAGTTTTGAAACCAAAAAACTCCAACCGATTCATATGTCTAATTTTTCATCGGCATTTGTCTTGGATGATTCATAATATTTGTCTATTTCTCTATCAATAAAACATTTTTTTTAAATTTAAATTGGTTGCAATCGTCCATATCACAGATGGCACTACTTGACAGGAAAACTTCATTGCTATTTGCTACGTTTGGGTCTAAAACAAAATAATGCGTAAATAATTGTCAAGTAAAATTTATCCATCCATCCATTAGCCCTTTAACGTCCACTGCTGGAGATAGGCCTCCCCTAAACGGCGCCAATCCAACCAGTCCTGTGAATTCTGAATCCAACGTAAAACTTATATTGTACACTATTTAATTATAATCGGGATAACTTCAGATTGAAATAAAACAACCCATTAAATATGAGACATAGCGTTTTTATTAATATTCAATAATATTTAGTTATCAATAGAATATTCAGCATATTACAAATACAACGTGAAACATTGGAACAGAGCAACTAAACTGGTCTTGAAACTTAATATAGCACTGCGACTCTTGTCGCTAGCTTACACTTAACATCAATTTTCTTAAGCACACCGATATTTAAAACAAAATTAACTATATTCATATATACTAGCATTGAACCCCAATTTTCTACTAGAAAGTTCACTTGCCAAAGATATTTGCCCATATTAGCATTTGCAGTCGTGAGTTTAGCTAAGCTTTCTGATTTTATCCCTAGATCTTAATTTACCCACTTCAGTCTCATCCCTTTATCCTCAAATCCTAGAACTTCATCCTTCCCTTATTTATTTTTATTACCTATACCAACCATAATAGATACAGACCTTATCACCGATAGAAAAACAATTGGAAGTGAGCGTTTATAATAAACTTATCTGCGTTTGAGTCTACGACCAACTTCGAAGATGTAGGCGTTACAAAATGTAGTAATTCTATTCCTTTTAAGTACGACTCATCTAACTTTATCAATAATTCAAAATCTAAAAGTTGCCATCACTTGACAACTCAACATGAAACATAAATGAATGCTGCATCTGCTATTAAACTTATACACTTAGATCAAGAGGAAGTTTAAAATAAAGACGCTAATAAAGTAGATAACTATGCACAATAATGTTCGCAACTTTAAACTAATAGTAAAAAAGCTATTCCGATATCACAATAAACGAGATCTATAATAGCTTAGTGCAAGTTGGCCGTAGAGATGTCGCTGTTACCTTAGCCTATATTTTGTACCTCTACCTAGCTAAATTATTCGAGAAATTGTGCATCAATCCAAAGTATCAGATATCATAACAAATATCCGATCCTTATTTTACATAAAAATCTTGCTTTTGCAAACAGTTAAAGGACAGCGTCGAGTTAATTTGATGTATCGTTCTCATCTATACCTAAAACCTCTTCCAATGATTCAATGTCAAAATGGATAACATCAAAAACATACCTACTTACATCGTACCTTACAAAATAGTTAATACTTCTACTACAAGTGTTAACATTGTAATGAATAAGCATGGTTCTCCCAAGACTAGATTTAAGCTAAGCGCTATCTAAGAGGTTATAGGTCGAAGTAATATGGACCAGTGTCGTAAAAAACCGACGGTACAGTACAAAAGTGAGTACCAAAATACTATCCAAAAAGTTTACTCGGCACATATGGCCGACATTTACACAGATATTCAACAAACTTCTCATATACAAGGTTTGAAAAAATATTTGTTAACAAATGTTGGACATATATACTAAGCCTTATTATCTGAACACCTAATTAGTGATACTGTAAATAGTTAGTCAGTTAGAGACTTCAAATGACTATGAGACTATATTAGTCTCATTTATGGACTTTTAGGATCTTAATAAGAAATGTTAATATCCTTTGGAACCTTATCCTTTGGAGATATATTTTAGTAGACATTGATAAACTTCTACGTTATATTTGTAAAGATAGTCGTATTAACGGAGTTATTTTGTCGATTTAGTCAAAATAGGAGCAATTGATTGTCTAGAATCAAGAAGTTTCGCACCGTGCAATTTAGCTAAGCTTTTAAGCTGCATTTTAAACCTAATCAACGTAATTTTCATTTTTATTAGTAATGAAATAAATTAAATTCAATTAAAAAGTGAAACTAATATTATCCAGACAGTAGAATTTTTAAAATTCCAAAATCAATCTACTTCTTTGCAGCGTCGTCAAGACTTGATTGTGGTGATTTTGCGAGCATCGTCAGGGATCTGAAATCGAATACAATTAAAAGTAATTACATTGATGTAAGTTTGATTCATCAATTAAAACTTCGATACAACCCTTGTGAATATATTAACTATAAATAAATGAAAGAAAGCAATGAAAGAATGAATAACTCAACGTGTAGTTGAATGTTTCTTAAGGGTCTTTTCATATACTGAAACACTCCATGCTTCCTATATAATAATGTTAATAGCAATTACACAAATTTACTCACGACGAATCAAAACAAAGTAATAAAACAAAAAACCAAATCATTGAAGCGCAAAAAATGAATTGAATAAAGATGGTGATGAGCAAAATAACAATAAGAAGCAATATAATATAAACAGTGTACCTATTTGTCGGACTTTTCTTGAGAGTGACTTAAACAATAGCAGCTGCAACGATAATTACGATTTTATTAGGTACAATTTTGACTGAATAATAGCTAAATGATAAATATCGAAATAGGGGAAACAAAAATAAAACATGAAGCTAAGAAGCAATTACGTGAAGGTGAATTTCGAAACAAAATAAAGTGAAAATGCGCATACAAAATACAGAAAAGGTTTATATGAAAATAGAAGTATCTAGTAATAATTAATGCCAATAGCATTGTTTTCTAAGACTAAGTAGTGCCTATGTATTTATTTAATTCAATAACTAGTTATAAATGGTATACGTTTATTTATTTAAGAGTGATCATTTGAGATACCTTCTTTGCGCCGGTACAGGTGGTGACGGTTGAGTGGTCGGTGGCAGAGACGCAGGGCAACTACCAGATAAAGTAGGTAGACTGTCATCTTCTTCCCTCCGTTCTCCTGCAATTAGATTGATTTCTTGTTATAATTTATAACAATTTTTCTGGATTTTGCAAGGGTACCATAAGTTAGTATACCTAAGAATCGTTAGATGAAAATTGTCATCAAAAACAATGAGAGATAATTATAAGCAGATATTTTAACTTTCGATTCAAGGTAATTACCTCGAACTATAGGCGTATCTCCGATGTAGAAGGTTGCGGCCGGTGCCTCAACAGTGGCCTCTCTCACAGAGTTATCTCCGCTAACAGCACTCAATGTGTCAGTGCTGTCAAACATGATTGTACGTTCTTTAGCCTTCGGTATCTTCCCATCCAGTTCCTACAACAGAGAAACATATTTAAATTTTATCCATAAAAATGATGAGTGCATGTATCTTTAGTTTATGGATGTTTAACCCTTTTGCTATGCATTCCAGATTAGCTTAGAATTATAGATTTTTTTCTGTTAAAGTTTATTCTTTTCTCACTACCTTGTGATAAAAATTTTGTTCATCTACTAAAAAATAAAAAAACTTACCAGTCGTTCTGTATCAGAATCTGGTTCATGAACCCCGTATTCATGGGAATAATGTTCACTCGTAGATTGGTGCTCTAAGCTCTCCATCTGCACCGCCGTCACAGGGTCCAAGGTGTCCAAAGAGGATACCATGGTGTTCGACCCTGGAGGGTGAACCGCTGTTATCTTTCTGATTAGTATCAAGCTTGGTGGGATAGCAATACATACGAAAATCATACACGGTTATAATATAAGCGAGGATGAGAGCATCTGTCTGCAACTTCAAAGGTGACCGATTAAACACAACATGCTAAATATATTATTGATTTAAAGCAATAATAGACACGTAGTTTTACACACATAATATGAGTATGAAGGTTGCCGATCCAAATGTCCTGAATTTTGGATATCGATAAATATGGGATGAAGCTCAATAATGTGTCTCTAGCTTGGTCAGGGTAGTAAGCATACCAACAACACTTAGTAAGGATATATTCTGGCCATTGTATAGTCAAAAGTATATTTTAGATAAATGTATAGTCAGGTGTAACTTAACGAAATATTTTCGTCCGCCAAAAATAAAAATGATTTATATTTTAAGAAAAGTTGGAAAGTCGGATGACTTAATAAAAACGAAAAGGAGGTAAGTGACCTTTACTTTTTACATTTCAATTACTTATTACGAATAAGTCTTTCGTGTTCATCTTATAACTTGAATATACAATAACATTCTACGAGTACATATTATATGTTATACGATTCTTACCTCCTGATGTTAGACTCCCCGTCATAGGTGTATCAACTTCATAATTATATGTTGCTCTGGTAGCATTCGAGCTTGTTGCTTCGAGACTGTCAGTACTGCCCAGCATCAGATCAGCACGCGCCCTATATAAAGTAAAACCTCCATAGTTCGTGCTATTTTAAGCGAATTATATTATTCTACTGAATTTAGCATGAATGTAAGAATAACTATTAAAATATAATATTTCCACGTACCGACTAAAACTGCCTGAAGAACTAAGTTCTTCATCTTGGCCGCTCCAGGAACCACTTGCAGGATCTGTTAAATGTTTACCAGAAAGAGATACAGTGCTGTGAGCTACCGACCTCCCAGAGGAAGGTGATAGCTCACGCACTGCGCTCCCTTCCCTAGAAAAATCGAGATCTTCTGGCCTATCGGAAGACATAATTATAGTTTGTCTAGATGTAGTCACTATTTCACCCTCTGAAGTTTGTCTCTCAATCACAGTCATTAGACTATCCAATTCCGAAGGTTGTGATGCTAAAGACGAGGACATCTCTGACCCAAACGACATACCACTTTCATCGAATTGAGGTGGTCTTACAGGTATGTCTATAGCTCCATCACCTTCAGTGCTTGTAACGGTTTCCGATACTTTCTTTCCATCGACAAATCTTTGCTGAATAACAGTGGTAGTCCGCACTACTTCTATAACTCCACTTTCTATTGAGGATGTGCTAGCTGCTTGTTCTTTCTTTGATTTTTCTTCTTGGTCTAAAAGTTTCATCATTTCCTCGCAATCACCGGGTATCGATTCAGCAGATCCGTCACTAGGTGCTGCAGCACAAACAAATGATGACGATTTCTTGCATTCTTCGACTACCTCTTCTGGTTTTGTTTGAGACGTTTCGGGTTCCGGCTCGGGAACGAAAAATGCACCTCTGTCATCATATTTTTTTACAGTTACAATCTTAGGTGTTATTTGTCCTTGCATCTTTTGCTCTAAAGCCATTTGTTGTTCTATAAGCTTTCGAATTGCCGCTGAATCAGCTAACAATTTTTGCGATGGACTCCCATAGCTCCCCACTTTCTGAGATGGGCTTCCGCTTTTTTGTGATGGACTTCCAGTTTTTTGGGAAGGACTTCCGCTCTTTTGGCTTGGACTTCCACCTTTTAAGGGAGGACTACTTTCAGAGCTACTATCATAAGATCTTTTTTCTTGTTCGAGGAAACTTCCGCTTACAACTTTAGGGTCTGCTAGTAATAGAGCTTCTTTTTGTTTTGCTAATAATTCTGCCTTTATGGCCTCAAGGCAAGCAGTTTCGAGTCCTTCGAATTCCTTTAAACTAGAAATAGAAATATCATCGCCTTGGCTTCTGCTAAGAATATAACGTCGTGGTAACGAACCATTTAATGAATCTTGAGACGATGATGAATGTTGCTGATATTGTTCCATTAGGGCTCTCTCCAGATTTTCAAATTCTTGTAATGAACTAATAGATATATCATCATTCTCGCCTTTAATTCTAAATCTCATGCGTGATGCCATTTCAGATTCGGAATAACTTCCATAAGAATTTCTATAACTGCCGTAACTTCCTATCGATTCTTTTTGTGAGCTCAAACTGCCAATTCTACTTGCATCAAAATCTGTCATTTCTTCTTCCTTAATATCTTCCAATGGAACTCTTTCATAGTCATATCTTGGGTCTCCTTCAAATTGCATCTGAATCCAGCGTTTTCCCGCTTCGATTTCAGCTAATTCTTGAGCTTGCAATCTCTTTTGTTCTATTTCATATTGCAGTAATTCTTCGTCAGATAGAGATCCAGAGGTGCTGCTAGTACTCTCTTGTTTCTTAGTTTTTGATAAATATTCCTCAATATCCATATCGTGGCGCTTCACATATCTCTTTTGGGACACTATTTGTACACTTTTTCCTTCAGGGTCAGTTTCTTGTGCTTCTTTAGCGACTTCTTCAATTACAACGAAATCGTCCATCTCACTCGGCTTATCTACCATTTCAAACTCATCGCTTGTAGGCGACTCTTGTTCTTTCTCGTATGAGTGAAGAGTTCTCTCTTCAGTTGTAATTACAAGTTCAGATCTGCTGCTCTCCGTAATGAGGTCAGATTTAAGTTCTGGAGTTTCAGATATATCATACATATCATCAAGTACATATTCCCGCCCATTGTCAGTTGAAAGAGAACTTTGACTTGGTGCAGATAATGGCGTATGTGGAGTCGACAAATGTTCATGAGTTTTCAAACTCGACGTAGAACTTTGCTTACTTTCGAGTTGCGGTTCGGGTGATTTATCAATAGACTTTTCAGCCTTTGTTTTAGGTACAGAAGAATCACTTTTAGATTTCAAAATTTCTTCATATTGTTTAGTTCCTACTGGAATTATGTCATCTTCAACATCAACAAATTCCCTGCGACTTGGAGGTCTTTCTGTAATGGTAAATGGTACCACGCTTACATCTTGTACAACTTTCTTCACACATTCCTCTGTTACTTCGGCATCTGCAGATCGTGGTGTACTTTCAACCGTTTCAATGGTAGTTTTGACTATTATTGTGTCATCTTTTTGTTTGTCTTTGGGCGCAGGAGATACACTACCAAATTTTTCAATTTCTTCATATTCAGCAGATCCAACTGGTATAATTTCACTCTCTATATCCACAAATTCTCTTTGCGGTCTCTCAACTTTAGTAACGGAGAAAGGAACGGCTTGATCTTTTTCAGACGTAGATTTTATTATAGTTTCCTGAACCTCGTCTTTATCGAACTCTGGTTGAGATTGTGATGAAGATATGTCAATTTTCGAAATAGACGATGAGAGAATTTCGTCGGTTTTTAGCTGGCTAGATATAGTAGTATCAGATCCTTCCTTGTCTTTAGAAGAATCTTCATCAAATTCAGTACTTTCCGAAGCACCTTCTATAGGAAAATGTTCCGGTATTAGATCTTTAGGTTGAAATCGCATTTCATGTGATCTTTTCATTTTTCCAACCAGCTCAATATCATCTGATTTACCATCTTCGTCACCAGATATTTCTTCATCGCTAACATCTTTGAGTTTAATGGCTTGATCTTTTTCAACTTCATGTAAAAAGTGTTCCACATAAGTGCTGCTCTCCATTAATTCTTCTTTTAACTCATTAGCTGAAGGTACCAGTGTTTCAGAGGCATCTGATATATCGATACTAGCTACGTGACTAGATCCATCTGAGTCAAGACTTTTCATACTATCTCTTGAAGCAAGTGAACTACCTGCAGTGTAATAATCTTTGGATGTCCTTAGTGATTGTGAAGATACGTCATGACTTGTAAGTGCAGTTTCAAAATCAGTCCCACTTTGAGCTGTCATCATTACCTCGACATCGGAAGACAAAGGCCTGCTTTCTGAATTTTCAAAACTGTGGTAATGACTCTCTCCTGAACTAGACCAGCCTTCAACTTCCGAAGCAGAACGTCTTTCGACTACACTTACTTTAGTTTTAATTTGCTTTTGTACTCTTAGTTTAACTTCAGGACTTCCTTTTGAAGACCCCTCACGGTCGGAATAACTTTCAGTCTCTAAAATTGAATGAGGACCGCTGTCCGACCTCAAGGATATGTCAGCTGATTCCAAAGGTGGACTAGATTCCTTGATCAGAATAGTCTCTCTATCCTCATCAGAAATAGTAGTTTCTTCTTGAGAACTTACCTTTTGTGAAATGCTGTCTGACTTTTGGCTATCAAGCATTACATCGCATTTTGCTAAATGTATTTGAGTTTTATCATGATCATCTGCATGTTGGGGCTCTTCACTTATAACTTCTGGTCTGTCCGGGCTAATAAGAAGTTTAAACTGAAATTCTGAGGGTGATTGTTTGTACTTTATGCTTCCGTCACTTTTTTCGCTTATTATTTCAACCTGAGCTGCCTCAAGAGATTGCTTGACTTCATCGATGGTTTTTTCCAAAACTGATAAGTCAGCAAGTGGCTGAGCAGACATGAGTGTATCAAAATCCACCTTTTCTGATTCAAGTTTCGTAGCGTGAAACTCGGCAGAGGAGAGATCAGTATCATAGCCACTACTGCAAATATCTTCGACACTTTTCTCTTTTAGTAATTTCATCTCTTCCTTTCTATGATCAGTTCCAGTTAAGTAGGCAGAATCGGCTTCTGTGGAAAACTCAGAAGGATGTAATGTTTCTGCGCTAACTGTGGAGTCCATAGACTTTTGAAGGATTTCGCCTTCATGGGATTCCAAGGACTTCACCATACACTCTGTGTCAATACTCTCCCCAGATTTAATCATTATGTCCTTCGAGGTAGTACTAATGTCGTCAGATATTTCATAAGTACTTGGCGACATGTCTGCTTTAGGAGTTTTAGGGATTGCATCCGTTTTCACTTCTCCAAATTTAACTTCTAACACAGTGTCACTATCGGAGCTTTTAGTGGTTGTACTAGCAGTATCAAAAGTATCAGATTTAAGGGTCAATGTTCTTGTTACTTCGTCTCCCGTAGCAGAAGACACTTTTTGGACTGATACTTCTAATATTTGATCCTGTATTTGATGCAAAGGTAACTTTACAGGTGATTTGGTCGGTTTATCTTTTTTTGGCGTTTCGCTTGCTTTATCATCATGTGGTAAATCAGGAGCCATCTCAGATTCGGAGTGGGTATCTTGACTTCCTGTTCGACTAAAGGTACTCTTAATAGGTGAAGTGGAGACCTTAATCTCCTTTATGAAATCAACTTCATATACCTCATCGTCTTTTTTAAAAGATTTAGATTTACTTTTTGGACTTGTTTCAGATGAGTCTCGTCTTTCAGTGGCTTCACTTTTAAAACTTGGTGCATGCGATGCATCTGAACTAAGGTCATCATGCTCTTTACTCTCTATTACAGACTCTTCTTTGTGATGTTCCGTTTTTGAACTCACTACCTTGCCTTTTTCAGAGACTTCAACACTTGATACTACTTCATCTTTTTCAACAATTTTTAATGTTGAATCTACAAAAGCTATTCTTGATTTCATATCCTCGTCTTCTTTAATATCTTCTAATTCTTCAGGTTCTGTAAAATATTCTTTACCCCATTGTTCATGAGACAGATCCCTTTCGGAAATTTTAACTTCATGTTTCTTTTTAATTGTATCATCTTTAAGGGCAGTCATTCTCTCCTCGGATTTAGTCTGTCTACCAGTGTATAAACCTTGTTCAGAAAATTCTCGCTCGACTTTCACTATATCTGTATCATCAGTACTCCTTAACACTGTTTTAGTTTCAATATCTGAGCGCTTAGCCGTTGCTTCATGAGCTTTTTCCAGCTTCTTTTGAGAGCTTTCAGTTTGATCACCGTCTCTTCGAATCATTGTTTTCTCTTTCATTTCGTGTTCTTGTCCTCTTAATTCATGTGTTGTTTCTGTTTTAATAACTAGCGAATCATCATCAGAAGAAGAGACTTGTTTAGTCTCCGAAAAAAATTCCTGTCCTGAAATCTTCCGTGTCTCAGTTTCCTTGTGAGTTAACACTGTGCTGAAATCATCGGTAGTACCGAGACTAGCAACCATGCTGGACATTACAGCCTGTGGATCGATACTTTGAAACTTTAAGAGTGGGCCCTCAGTAGTTTTGTGAATAGACGACGAAGAAGTGGAAGCTTCAACTCGCGATTCCGAGAAAAATGTCTCAGACGAAGTAGATTTCTGCATTTCTTCCATTTTGACGGCTAATTGTTCTTTTTTGATTTGATCGATCACGTCAATACTTTTTTCAATAGTGCGATCAACAAGTTCCATAGCACCACTTGTAATAGTTGGTTGGTCAACGTTTACGAAAGTTAAGTTATCGGCTACATGTTTGGTCGGCGATTTGGGTCTAGCCGCTTCGGTTAGTACTTTAGATGCTTGTGTTAACATATCTGAAAAAGGAAAATAAGTATTCATTAATATCAATCACTTGTTAAATATATTTTGTTATACATATAGGTGAAAACAAATAATAATAAAAAGTAAAATATTTATATATCTAAAATTTTAAATTTTGTACATATTGCTCTCAGTGTATGGACATTGGCCATTAAATAGATATAGAACGAGGCCAGTGAATGTGCCTAAGCGGTTTATATAATTATGATATATGCCAATGCGAATAAAAATGACAGAATAGTGGCAAAAGCTTGTGATGATACAATGGGAAAATAAACATAGGACGATTCTGAATCAAAGCGAAACATTACTCAAAGATGAAGATTAGTACAATGTGTAAACAAAAATCGGTGGCGGAAAAAAACTTGTTTCTCTAGGAAGATTAAAAAGCGACAATAATGAAAAGAGTATGATATTCCAGTTCTGCTCATGAGTCCACTTACCTAAAGCAACGTAAGGGCTCCGCAAGAAAGAAAGTAAAATTTACTGTGCTGATAAATTTTAGCATAACGTATGTGATTTCGCAAATATTAAATATCTCATATTGGAAGGTTATTCTTTGTTTATTTGTTGCAGTGTTAATGTGTCCCTTATAATATATTTTTTAACTACGCGTCAAACGATTAACACACATTAAAACTACACACGTGTCATGTTAACTAAATATTCTTAAATAAATGGTTAATCATTATCTACCTACGTGGGAGTGATATAGAAATACATGCGGTAATTGGCTGAAAATGAAATAGTGTGGCAAATAAGGATCATACAAATAATTTCTCTTCTACAACACTATGCTATGAGTAAAGTTTCGCCATGACTCTACTTTGCCACTACTTGCATTAAGCTTATGCACTTTTTATTTTTGAATTTTTGATAAGCTATCATATTTATAAATACTTTATATAAATATTACATATTATAAAGAACTTGGGTCCAAAGGATATTTGTATCATAAACATGTAATTTTCGTTGTTTTAAGTAATGGGTTTACTAAATATATTTTTATGAAATTTTGGATTTGGAAAAAATAGAAGAGAGGATTCATAACTTTTTTGAATCTATAATGTTGTATACTGACCACTCTGATGAGCTTCTGTTTCACTAATAAGGCTATCACCAGCAGATGACGCTCTAGGGGATTGGCGACTGGCGTCCAGGAACGATGATTCCGAACCTACATGAAACGATGAGAGTTAGCGTCTACCATGAGACAATAGCGCTGTTAACACAGTGGTTCCTAACCTGGCCATTGAAATCTGCCGGAGTCATTTTAGGTTCTTAGCAGAGAACGGTAAACCAACTTCTTAACTAGGAAGTTGACATACAGCAGCATAAAAGTATGATACTCGACGGAGTATATAGTTCTTGTTGACCACCGGTTCGGAACCAGTGGTCTAATGTTACTGAGTGTATGAGATGAAGAAATGATTAACCTAAAGTGTACTTCAGCCTCACATGAGTATTATGTTGATGACACTGCCAGTTTTTGTTCATTTTGTGTATATTAGCGTTAGAGATTTTATTGATACTTTTCATACGAAATACAGATTAAAATGAAAATCTTTTTATTTAATTTAGACTTAGACAAAATTGAACTGTGAATTATTTAAGTACTAAAGTGTTCAAACTTAATAATTAAATTAAAAAAACGAATGCTGGTTATTCTTATTTGTTAATTAAATACCTCTAAGTTGCAAGCCAGTTTGTTTATCTCCGGCTTCTGTTTTTGCTCTTATACTCAAATCTACTGGAGAAGGAGGTGGCGTCTTTGAAAACTTCGAGATGAGATCTGTTAAAAAAGATTTAAATTACAATGAGCTACTTAAAACGAGTCATCTGAAAACGAATGAAAGTTCTTGAGCCACTTCTTCTCCATAAAGTCATAAAATCTGATATTTAAAATGTTACACATACAGACTCTGCGACTCCATTAGAGGCATATAAGCTTAGATAAGATAAAATATGGCAAGATATTAAGGAACTATAATCAAATAAAAAAACAACACACCGTGTGTGACGTGGCTTGAATCAATTCTGATTAAAGCGCCCTGAGCTGATATATCTTCTAGGAGATTTGAACACCTTCTGTTTAGTTCTTTCATGTCTGGTGCTTCACTGTCATCTGCTATTTGATCATCTGGTTCCTGAGTCCCCTCCTTCGACTTTTCATCAGAACTGATTGTTTCAGTAACAGTCTCTAAAGGCACTATCTCTGTCACACTAGCTCCTGCTTTTGTTATATCTGATTCAATTTCTCCAATCTTCTTCTCAGTTTCCTTGATTATGTCTTTTTCAGAGTCGGTTTTTTCAGATAATTTAGTTTTTTCCGTTGATTTTTCATCTATTTCACTTAATAATTTACTCTCAGTAAATACTGAGGTCTCTTGAGAGGAACTAGTGGAAACCTTAACCACTTTAGATAATGATCTTTCTTCTTCTATGAATTCTTTACTTATAGTGATACCGTCTGAAGCATCTGATGCCAATGTCTTTGATACGTCAAAAGATGAATGGTCTTCTGAGAATGTCTTCTCATCAATAGATCGTGATGTTTCCCTAACACTTTCTATCGAGACTTTTGAAAAATCCTTACTTAAATCAGCAGTAGAGTCTTTAGAAAGTTCGTTTGTAGCGAAATCTCTTGAAGTATCTTTACTGTCTATTGAAGATTTTGAGTAGTCTTTGGTTAAATCAATTGATTTTTTAGACAAATCTGGAGTACCGCGGTCTTCCCCGTGTTCTTCTATCTTTGAATCTTCTTTAGTTTCCATTGATGTTCGTGAGGGATCTTTAACCAAATCAGCTCCACTTATTTTGGAGAAATCAGCTGACGTACCATCCTCTAATACAGACTTTTGATCTTCATCAGACGATTTTGTTGATGTTAATACAACTGTTGTGACGGAGGACTCAGTGGTAGATTTAGATGCTAAATCTGCATATATTGTACGATCAATAGTATATGTTTTCTTAGCTGATGATTTACTATCTTCCATTTCCACTTCCACCTTAGGCTTGTCAGTGGCAACTGCATCAGGTACTTCATATTTTACGTCAACTTTGGTTTGTTCATAAGTTTCTGGTTCATCTTCGGGGTATTTTGTTTCATCTCCAAAGAAATCGCTCTGGAATATAGAAAAATGGATATATTATTTTTTAAAATATGCAATAGTCACATTGTACAAGATGAGGCAGGAAGTACCGGAATCCTTAGTAGTAGTAGTGTAGATGATTTTTATTTTTTTAATCCAAAAGACAGTACTAATTATAAGAAGTAGTAACATACATAATAATGCATTTAAATATTATCATCAATATTAATTACCTCTTTTTCAGGGAAGTCGTCGGCGTCGTCAAGCGAATCAGTCCTTATTTTTCTGGTATCAAAACTGGACGTAGGAGCTTTAGCGTCTAAATCGGAGCTGGGTTCAATTATCTCTAATACTTTTGCTTTGTCCATATCTGAAAAAAGTTTTTAATAAGACATCAGTAACGTAAGATGAAACGTGTAATGAAATTCCAACACTATCAGATCAACAATGTGATTTATCATCCAAAAAAGATGATTGATGAAGATCCAATATTTCCCACTAGAACCATCTATGTATAATATATAAAGCTGAAGAGTTTGTTTGTTT
>MOOZ01007840.1:47485-63620 GCA_002930495.1 Cecropterus lyciades | reverse complement strand
TATGTCTCCCTTACCACACCCTTCAGACCAGAACACAACAGCGCATAACACTGCTGTTATTAGGCAGAAATAAGTGTGGCGGTGGTGCTTCCGGAGTCAAACCAAATGGAGTTCTACCACCTTCAGGATTCCACCTTCACATTACTACAAAATCTGAATTTCGTTTCAATCTTGCAGACATAATCAGTATGGTTGGACCGGGGAGGTACCATCATGCATGTGTGTCTGTGGCAAGTTGTGGAAGCCGGCCGCCGCGTACCAGAGTGGCGACACATTTATCGATTTCAGATAGACCTCTTGTTCTATATACACTTAGTTACAGATCTCCATGAGTGGAAGTAACCACTTACCATTCACCTAATGATAATTCTGCATGCTCGATAGCTACTTCAATTTCAGAAAAATTAACCTACATTAAATTAGTTCCAGGTTCCAAATCTGGACTTAAAGTAATAAATATAAAGAGATTCACTCTTCCTTTTTGTTCTACAAATGATGTTCTTCTGATGATACAAATAATATCGTTAGATAATTGCGAAACTTTATAAAGCACTTACAGGAGAAGGCGAAGGTTCTCCTTTAGGAACCTTTGGATCTCTCATGAACTGGCATCTGCACATCGGCTCTAGATCCTGGGTCTTAATCATCACCGGGAACGCTACCCGGTTCTCCCGGAACGCTCGGAAGGGTATGGACAGTTGTTCTCCCGATTTCGCCACTGGGACCAAATTGCCACCAAATTCCAAATATATCGGTTTTCCTTCGTGCACCTGTGAGTTATCATAAGAAAATAGTTAATGACTTAAAGTGTGTTATGAAAATTACGTTACAATTACTCTCTGGTGATTATTATACGGATAAACTTAGTGTTAAACATCATAGCTGATAAATTACCTGCACCATAGATTCAAATTATGAATGTAACATAAATAATGTTACTCTAAGAGAATTTTCATTGATTTACTTTGATTTTTAACACATTAATATAGTATTTTTAATTTCTACTTTTCAAAGATACTTCAATATTAATTCAAAACTTGTTCAAGTTTGAATTCAAAATATGAAGATATATTTTTTCCATTATTTACGTATTTGCAACGATTATAATGTACCAGTCTCATAGACACATAATCTCATAATACATACTCCCTTGTGCGATTTATAATACATACAATACTTTAGCAACAAGTGTTGAAACAGACTTACTTCAACATCTCGGCTCTTCGCAACCTGGATAAAACGTTCAATGCGTTCCAAAGCCTTATCTTCCTTGTCATCAGTGACGCAGAACATGCGTAGTTGTGCCTGGCACTCGTCAGTCCTTTTGGCGTATACCACGAAACGGGCCATGAAGGGTACGTGGATTGCCTCCCTGGAAGATATCATAAAGGTACAGATGAGGGTTATATTAAAAAACAGGAAAATATAAAATGATTAGAACCCGAAAAAAGAAACGCAACATTTTACTTTTTTACTTAACTAAATTCATCAATTTAAGTAGATATTGAATATTTCAAGGTCTCAGAAGAATATAAAAAATAGATACATAGATGCAAAATATAAGAAAGTAAACAAGAATAGAATAAAGATTCTCAAAAACGATACCAAATACCAATAAAGAAGTCACTTACCGGTACAATTCAGTCGCCATCTTGGTTGCGTCTTCAACATGTCGGCAATCGATCAACCAGTAGCGAGCCGAAACGGTTGTGGTGAATGAGACGCAATCGTTAACAAACGTCAACGGTGTATTCTCAGTAACATCTTCCCAATGAGCTCGATTCGTTCCTCCTGCCGTAATTTGTCCATTATGTAGTTTCTGATTTTCAAACTCCCAAATATTCTAAGCTAACTCCAGTTATGCAGTCTACAACTTATGCTCTTTTGAATTGCCAATTTTCTTTAACACAAGCTATAAGGCAGGAATAGCGGCTTAAACGCTGTTTTGCACTGCCACAATAAATTTTGCCTCAATAAATGCATGCTTAAAGCCGTTTACTGCTACCTGTTCCGTTTCTTCTACTTAAATGCCATCATTAACTACGATAACATCCAACAGAATATAGAAAAGATTGTTTAGTAAATGTACATTTTAAGACTGTTTATTTTAGACAAAATAAAAATTTCATAACTCGTCAGAAATGGTGTAGAACAAGGTTAGAAGTTGGAAAGATAGGTTGAAATAATAAAAAGAAAACAAAACTGAATGTTTCCAAAACGGCCTATAGCAAACACACACACACACAAGCAAGGACGACACACCACACGTAACAAATAACGTACCGCATCTTACTTGTTATTAATGACATGACTTAAGTGGCACATTGTGTACGTAAACCTGCCTATTTTACATAAGTGCTAAATTTTTGAAAATAAAATAAAATGATACTACAAATTTTTAACGAATTTCCAAAGTTTTAGTCTGGTTTTTCGGAAAACAGATCTCTCGAAGGACATTCTTTAATAAAACGAAAAATAAACTGAAAATTCCTTTGGTGTCAATAATAGTGATTCAAATAGTGAAAAAATGATGTAAAAGATAAACGGAAATGATAAAATAATTGAACTGATAGGCCGTTTTGGAAAAGAACAATATCAGTACAAGCAAAATAACATAACTCTTGGGAACACTGACGCATGGAATGATAATGAAGGATGTTGCACCGGCGTGTCACAAATATTTTGTAAGTTACGCTATTAAGTTGCAGGTGTTAATAGTTAGGGTGTGCCAGTAACTTTGCAATCAGCTAGAACTCCTGTTAACGACTTTAACCTTATCGGACAGTATCGTGTGAGATAGATCGCAGTGCACTGTTTTCTTGTTCCAAGATTCATTGAGTTTATGATACATAGTGAACGTGAGATAACAAAGCGTAAAAAATTCAGCCCGTGCAAGAAGAAAAATGTATGAGAAGCAAAATATGAAAAAGCATTCAAAAAGTGTCAGAGGGAAGAAATCAATGTGTTCGATAATTATACTCTTTTTAAAGCTAAATCAGACTGAGTATAAATATCGTAGGGGTATGATATGAAAACAAGAACCAAAATAAAGGGGGACAAAAACAAAAAGAAACCAAATAACGTGAAACTTAAACCGATTAGTCTTGTTTTTATAGTTAGTTTGTAAAGTACCTCTAATTTTTTACCTTCGAGAGATCTTTTGCGAAATACCCCTGATGGTGCGCGCCGATAAGGTGGCAGCGAAGATATAATTTAGCGCCACACACGGTGAGCGTGCAACACACACAAACACACGAGAACAAAGACAATGTAGACACGCACAAAACGCACACAGGGACGAAACCCTTTAGCTGCTCTGTGTATTTGCTATAAGCGATTCTTAAATAATATCCCCTAGTGTCCTTATCATTAAACTTTAAATGGTCTAGTGTTGTTTTGAGTACAATAAAAAATGAAAACTAGGCTATAAGTATAATTTTTTTTTCGATCAACATGCTCATCCCGCTGTCTAGAATATTGGGACATGTAGTTCTAAAACGTATCAATATCTGATCATTCTACTCTAGTCTTTATAGTTTATCAAAGAGAAAAATTACTATAATTTAGATACAGACTGAACTATGAATTTTTTGACTATCTATAATAATGAGTACTATATAAAATTTCAAGTTACTAACGTCTACCGTTATAATTGTAACTTTACGGAGTACGGATACGAATTAAAAGGTTATAATTGATTCTGTCTATGCCTTTCTACGCAACTAGCGTGTTGTAATGGAATATAGGTTTACTTACTATAACGTTTGTACCTATTGTCAATTTAAGCGGATTTATTAAGCCTAATTTTCCTAATTTATAGGCTGACTTACCTTTTTGCAAAGCTATATCAGTTATGTCGTCTGATAGCAAAAAGCCATACTCCATTGCAACACTTCACAGACTTTTTAGTTAATTATTGGAAACAATTCTTCATCTAATTCTTCGTGTGTTTCATTAACAAAAATAACTACAACTTCTTGGAAAATAGCTTGTATGCCCTTATGCTAATGGTACTACGTCAAGTTATTGTTTCCAGCAACTAATTTTATCTGTAGGAAAATAAAGCAAACTATATCTGCGTACCTGATATGGAGCAAAGTAGTCTAAGAGTCGGAGCTGATGATGTGCTGTATTGGTTAGTCATCCCTTGAGTATGGGGTCTTGGAGCCGGCATACTGAGGGTGATGGCCTTGTGGAACTTCCTTCGTCTTGGTTCCACGGTCACTACTGGTGACACCGCAACACCACGGCCTAACAACTTCGCAGTTAATTCTGAATCTATTATCTGAGCCTGAAAACAAATTTCGAAACATCAGACTTTGCTTTGGCCAAATTGAACAAAGATCATCTAAAGACCAAACGATCGATAAATAAATTGATAAAATTAAATTCATGCTAAAGTGAATAGCGGACAGATGTGTGCATTTAAAAGCAAATTTAAGTACAGTTTCGTGTACTTACCTCGAAACTGGCACTTTTTTTCTTCAACAACACTTTACGCACATTTAGTATAGGTACGGGACTTTGTTAATAACAAAATAGGAAAGGTGGCAGAGAGCAGATGGTGCATTAAGCAATAATGAACATATGAAATCACAAGAAAAGCAGTTGAAAGAAAAGTACATAAAATCCCGAAATTATATCACAATCTTACATCACATTTCTCACACATGCGCTTCAAAAACAAGATGCAACACACATTTTACTAATAAGCTCCAAACACTAAAAATAACGGCAAATAAAATATATGTATGTACATCATGCAAATCTCACGCTTGGTCTTTAGGAAATAACACATATTTCACATAAAATCAATCAAGTAACATGTCAACTAAAAAAAATTAACATTACCCAATAAATTTAGCAATCCTTAAAAATACATGTTTCATCCACTTATCTATCTTAAATTCAAACCAAAGGTAACTTACATAGAAATTGTACAAAACCACACATAAGACAAAAGTAGATTCAACTTCACAATTCACATCTTAATTATACACAAAGTTCATACAATTCATTTGTTAACATGCTAAGTATCACGCCTAAAGACCAACTAGAGAAAATACGATCTTCAAAAACTCAAAATTCAAAACTCTTCACGCTGTGTGAGAAAGCTATACATTAGCAACTGTAGTGATTTCATATTTCAATCTTGCTTAAATTGAAAACAAACGTTTGTCGTATATGACTTTATTAATTCATCTACAATGTTTCCATTAAGTATTTTTAAGTTAATTCTAAATTTATTGGGTATAACATTAAAATTAACGCACAATGTTACTTACTAGTAATTTAGAATCACACTTCTATGACCGACTGGTCGACACGATTAAAACGATATGTGGTAAGTATAATTTTCATATGTTCAAAACATTAATTTTAGACTTTACTGTTACTTTATAACTGGTAACTTTAGAATATCAATGACCCTAAGGGATGCCTTACGCTAAAATACTAATTAAAATTCCGGTTAATACTGTATACTTATAAATTGCTTCAACACAAATCAACAAAACTATATAGACTCCTGTTATAACCTTTTAGATTCGGGCTACAGATGCTCTATATCTAATACGAAAGTCATTATAGACGACAAAATTTATTGACAAAATTTAAAATATATTTGAACCCTGAGATTGATTACATATGCGTTATTGGAGTTTTGTTTGATTACATATGCGTTATTTCTGTATCCATAACTATCATCCAACAATCTATCTTTTAAACTAGAACATATTTTATCCTCCTGCTTTCCTGACAAAATGTCCAAATGTGTTCTTACAGCAAACAAAATCCCACCATTTACTTTTCACTTAGTGATTTTGATGTTATTTTTACATTCTTTTTTTGAGTCTATATAGTTTACGTGGTTTGTAGTTGCTAAAATACAACCTATCATAGATTTAATTATAATTATTGCAAGGCAGATTTCATTCGTTTTAAAATAGCAAACATCTTTGTCATTCCACGTAAGAAAATATATAATGTATACATTGGTATAAAACATATATTTATTATTATATTGCAAGACGGAATAACAAGCAATTTGTATTTGAGTACAACTATGCATTTTGGAAAAATATCCTTCTTAAACCTGATCTAAAATTACACGAACCTACATGAAAATTCAAAAACCTACATACACATTATCAAAGTACATTAATCGGCATTATCTAAGACAAAACGTGAAAAAATATGCAAAAATTTGGCATCCGTTGTTTGTACTATAGATATTTTTATTGCTTTAATTATCAGAACACAAATCTTTGGCTGTATGAACTATATGGAAATCGTTTCCTTCTTAAATGTAGCAACCTATTAAAATACAACTGCTAGGCAAAGTAATGCTGATTATAAAAGTGTTTAACCTATTTCCTATCAACCAGCTTACACTACCCCTTTCAATATTAATAAAAAATCCAACGAGACCCTAATACAATCGACATTAAGCAATTATTATTATTCAAATCGAAATATAACCATGGAATTGTCAATCACCATCAGAACTACAAATCTGACTCTATAAAGTAAAATGGTATTCATATATATATATTACTAGCTGCGCCCCGCGGATTCACCCGCGTAAGTTTCGACGATGATATATAGCCTTCCTCGATAAATGGGCTATCTAACACCGAAAGAAGTTTTCAAATCGGACCAGTAGTTCCTGAGATTAGCGCATTCAAACAAACAAACAAACAAACAAGCTCTTCAGCTTTATAATATTAGTATAGATCGAATTCGTCACTATTCCATAATTATCATGCTTTTTTAAAATTTATACCATTTCTACACCATGGTTATACATGAACACTATAAAAGAAACACTCATTAGACATATAATTGATCTATGGTATTATGGAGGTGTAAATGCGAGCGTTTCTGATTCCTGCATTTATTTTGTCACAGTGCTATTATTTTTCCTTTATCCAACCACATTATTGTCAGTGCAATCATCGCCGAATAAAAGAACATTTCCATGATCATTTACTTCGATATCAAAACTAGTGCATATTACGCCGTTATCCTTATACATTTCATAAGCAAATTCCACGAATATTATTACTTATCTAAATTCATCTTAAGTCTTACATCTTTTAGATCACTTATTATCTACTACCAAATGAGTGAAAAGCGTTTCTTCTTAGAAACATTGTTAACAGTGATCTTTTTGAGATTCTTATCCTTAACGCCGGTACGTGGTTTGAACAGATTTACCTGGAGGCCGACTTTGATCTTCTTTGTAAGTGCCCCCTGGGGGAACACTGCTTGTACTTGTGGTACGACGGAGCTGGATACCATGCCACCTGGAATAATATAGGGGTCATCGTGGATTAACTTTATTGATTTTTATTTTAAATTTCTTTTTTATAATATGGGTATTTATTAATTCAGATAAGTCTTTTATCCCAATTTTCATTGAACATTTTGAATCAGTTAAAAATCTATTGTGTAATAGACAATTTTGTTATTTTTGTATTGATTTTTGTAAAAATGTCTCTGACAATCATGTGTGTCAATTTTTGTTGAGTATTAGTGTATCGTGTCAATATTTATAATTTTTTGTGAACTTATTTATTTATTTATTGCACCAACAAAGCAAACACTGATACATCGAAATAATATAGACAATATATAGATACAAGTTAGGTGCAGCCTCAATTATAGGCGCAAATTACTACATAACGATACATTAAAAATAAGATACTAGAAATTAAGAAAAATAAAACAAATATACAATTGATATATTAAATTTGATATATAAATAAAATTGTACAAAAAATCAATACATTAATTATCTACTTCTATAGCAAGTTAGCGAATTAACAATAAGTATTATTTTAAACTTAATTAACTAAATGAACTTAAAAAGTTCATACATTTAATTACGATAGTTTTCATTTTAATTATAAGAAATGAATTATATTACGGGATTTTCAAGATTCAGGTTATTATAATTAATATATAAAATGTTCTACAAATAGACTTTTCAATCAGAAACTATTTTTTTATCAAAATTATCTATATTATATAATTTAAAAAAAATATATTAATTACATATAATGACATAGATAAAAGTTATATTCCATTACCTTCAGGCCCAATAGCATGCACTTCTTGTCGTATACGTGAAATAACTGCGAAGTACTGCGGGAAGTCGTGCGTGAGAATCCGCGTGACGCGAGGCGCGTCCCATCCTTTCTCTTCTTCGTTTGTTTCTGCAAGTATAGTTCATTTGTATTATCTATATTTTCTCCTTTCCAATAGAAATTTTAGATAACTCTTATTGTATTACGTTTACACGGTCAGTCTATTATACATTTTTTTAATTTTGTTAAATTGTTTATAAAATTAATTTATGAAGAGCCATTATTGCTTACTATTACAAGTTATTTCTTTATTGTTTTGTATTACAAAATAATAACACATATTTCTGGTTGAATAACTAGTTCTTTTCTTGTTTTCGTCTCTAGATTACAGAGTGCCACCATAACCAATTTCCGTTACGTTAAGTAATTATATCAATTCATAAAATAACAAAACTATCAAGTACATTACAATATAGATAACAATATCATTATGTTTATTATTTACATATGTACCTTTGCTCTCACCTTCAATCTCCAGGGTTTCATGGAGGATATCTTGAACGACGTCATCAGTTGCGTCAGCGTTATGCTCTCGCCAGCTAGTTCCATTGTCAGAGCGGAGGATCACTATCTCGCGTTCCTTGCCACGCAATGACGCGTAGTGTGGCACTTCTAGTATCACTGGCCTATAAAATATTATCATTGGTCTACAAATTTATGTCATTGGTCTATGAAATAGTATATTATCAGTAATGTTACTCATATTAAATAAATATCATGCATAAAAGATGTAATGCATATTTAGGTCTACAGAAGATTTAATAAATTTAAAGAAAAAGAAATAAGTATCGGGTTATACAATTGACAAATAGTAAAAAATAAATATAGATAGATCTTTGCGTTTAGATTTCTCGATTACTCGATAAATAATCATTGGTTTTAAGGGTAATCAACAAAAGCGTTGAATTGTTACAAAAATGAATATATTTTTATACCGTGATAGAACGCTAACTACAAAATAAATGTTATTAGTTTGTTCCAAATTGAAATACAATATACTATATACACACCCCAAGAATTTAGCAGACACCGGTCCCATCTCCAGTACCCTGGATGCCAGAGCCTCGCCTTCCATGAGTGGCGGCATATGGTTAATACGAGATGGTTTCAAGTATCTGAAAAAGAAACAATTCATTATTTTCTTCTTCTACCTTCTTCTTAATCTGTAACACAAGAAACTAATTTTTTTCGTATTAAGGCAAATTCGATAAGGCAGATTCTTAATACGAAGGAAACTCGAGGGATAATATAAATGCAATTGGGTGATATATTGGATTGGATTTAATACCACATTTAAGAAAAAAAGGGTCCATTAAATATGTTGACTCTTAGAATTCTAATAGACTACACAAGTAGTAAGCAAAGGTTAATATAACTCAAAAATCCTCCTCATTAAACTAATTTAAACATTACTTTTCTCTGTGTATTCTAGCGATAAGCTATTTTTATGCAAATTATTTTAGCGAACATTAAGGCAATAGTGCCTTAATGTTCGCTAAAATAATTTCCTTACTAGGTTGTTATTTTACCACATATTCCGGATTTTATCAAATCCATTCATACCTGCAAGTAATCCTGGTAGGCTGTTGTGCTGATAACGGCGGAACGATGACACGAACACCACCCCCTCGGCAACCGCGCATCGCGCCACCTCGGGCATCCACCAGGAATGACACTAGGAAACTGAAAAACTGGTTACTGACCGGCCTTATTGTTTATTTATTTATTTGTTACTGACCACAAAATTTGGTGGACAATTAAACACGGTGAAAAATGAAATAGAAAATAATATAAAGGAAAGGAGAGAGAGAGAGAAAGAAAGGAGATACGATAAAAACGTGTAAGAAAGAAGGATTCCCCTGAAACTAAAATCAGAGGAGAAGAGAGAAACGAAGATAGAAACGTGTAAGAAAGGAAGAGAAAAGAAACTTTGAAAAGAGGAAACCATCACACGTCGCCGCAACATCACTTGATACTAAGGTATAGTGTAGTGTGGTAGGAATCATGTTGGGTATTTGGAGTTGCAATGGACCATCAGGATCTGTAATGTGGATGTTTAACTCGAAGTTTATTGGCACTTATAGATTGTTGGAGAAACGTTGATAGAATGATTTAGAATGCCATCTATTGTAAAAGATGTAAAATCCACTCCTAATATAAGAGTTAATTGTAAAACCCTTTTTTAGTTAATACTAACGTTGTTTATGGAATTGCTGTGCAAAATTGTAAATTTAATACTTACAGATTTAAGATGATCAATTAGTGAAAGTTTACAAAAATACTCACTTCTTCCATTGCAGCTTTTTCCTGTAGCGTCCAATTCAGAATGCATGCGCATTAATCAAAATTAGTCACGAACAGACTTAGATATCTGAAACTGTACACGGATTGCATAAAAAATATGTAATATTTCTTATTTTTATTATTATGATTAAAGTCACTTGATTTATTAACGTTTGATCAATGAAATATAGTTACTAATTTCGACGTATTTAATTTTTTTTTAATCTGTCCAAACGATAATGCACACGATCTACCTGATGGAAAGTAGCCACCGCTTATAAATATTTTTATGACCATAGGAGGCAAAAATGCATCGCCAGATTTTATTCAAAAGTATACAGATCCTTAATCACAGCTCGAAAATGATATATAATTTCTCAGTATCATTAAGTATTTTTTTCTCTATTTGGAATTTATCAGTAACGTTTTGGACACTCCGCATTAGAAAAAATAAAACACGTAATATTTCAGACGATTATAAAATCATCACTTTATGTTTGGAGTTTTGATTTTAAATATAGCAAGGTTATACTAACTTGGGTTGTGTAGGGTCCACATTGTAGCAGTAACCCTCTGGTGCCTGCGCAGTGCTATACCGGCTGATGCTCTTCACCACAACTTCTTGCTGAGGCTGGTACGGCATGCCGTTTACTGATCCTGTGGAAAATACGAATATTTTACTATGAAGGAAATAACTAGATGGGATTATTTTTTAATTTCTGAATAAATTCTCAAATTCATTTGTAATGTCAAAGTAATATCAACCTGATAAGTTTAGCTTTCACTGTTTATGTGTTAATTTTTTTAAACCACATGCCTATGCCTGTCATTATTCCTATACCTCCACCTTTATTCTACTACTCCCTACAATCTTTATTCTCCTTAGAAATTAACGTTTAAGAACGGGCCCATACTAAATCATTGTAATCTATATGATTGGGTATTATCGAAACTATTTCTCCTTACATACCTTTATCAGTTCCTTTATCTTCTATATACCATTTCAGATTTCTTACATTAAATTTTCTGTTAGAAAAGTAATAATTTTCCAACAGAAAATTTAATTTAAATTACAGAAAACATTATTACAGCTTGATTAAATACAACATAATACAATAAAATACCACCTTCAAACAAATCGATTTCAACCAACCTTGAGAAATCTCCATGATGTTCTTATGGCTCAATGCAGATTCGGTCCTCTCGTCCTTGGTCACGTCGATGGGCAGAGAGTCGTCTCCTAAGGACTTCATGTCATCAGCAGTCAGGTATCTGTACGGCTGGTCGTTTAGGATCGCGTCCTCACCTGGCGCGGGAAGGAAGTCTGATTTTGCATATTAAATAGAATTTGAAAGCATATTTGTGGGTTAATGTTTATTTTGATTAGATTTATTAATTAACATGGGATCTACTGAATGTAGTTTTTACTTTTTAGCCAAATATGTCTGGATTTGTGTTATACCTATAACACAAATCCAGACATATTTGGCTATAAAAATACAGGTACGTAGAACACTTCTAAGTCCACACAAGATAATTTTCTCTTGTGGATAATACGAATGTCCCTCATTGAATTAATCTAAAAAGTCAATAAGGAAGTATAAAAAAATTTAAGTTAGACAAATCTATGCATGCATACAGCTGTTATTTTTTTTCGAATCATCTGCACAATAATTAGACTTATGAGATGAATTATTTAAATGACTTAAAAATAAAATAAACGTTAATATTTTTCTTATCACTATTACTTATGATGGGAATCAAAATACTTTTTAAAACTATCAAAATGTATATCGTAGTTCCTGTAACAAAAACCTACACAAGATGTCCACTCATTTCCTCCTCATCCATATCCTTACCTCCCTCTTCCTCGGAATCAGACATGAAGGTCTCCAGCATCAGTTCAGGCGCCATAACCTTGTACTTCTCCTGAGTTGCTGGTGCTATAGATGGTTCCGACACCTCCTTGAGTGTCTCCATCACTGTGACGTAGCCAAGCTTCGATGCTATATCTAATGGTGTTTGACCATTCTGTTGAAATTGAAAAAAAATTGAAAATATGGAATTAGGAAAATAGTTTACTACCATATTGAAGAATGAAATGGAGAAGAGTGCTTAAGATTTTACTCATCTATTGTATCAATTACATGTTTCAAAGGTCTTTTAAGTCTCCGATAATTACAAACGATTTTATTTTTATTACCATCAGGATTACCCGCTTTAGGTAGTCTCGAAAGTACACTTAATGGATTTGTTTCTAATACTGAAGCAGCAAAAGATCGTTCCATCCACCTAATGGTAAGTGGTCGTCCATGGACATCTGTAATCAACCTCAATCGGAGTTTTAACAAAGGTTGGCCACAGATGCGTTGTAACCCTTGAAGATTGAGTTATAACGACTCGGATAAGTATATCTCCCTTACCACACATTACAGATCAGAACACAGCAGCGCTTGACACTGCTGTTATGTAGAAATAGGTGTGGTGGTCGTGCCTTTTAATTCACTTCCTGCTTAAATTTCACGATAGCTTGAAATTTGTTAGTTCACCAAATGTGAAATGCACCAAGTTTAGTACTCGACGAGTTAAAGAAAAAATAAAATACATATTAATTAAAAATTTCAATTTACAATAGTATTATAAATATTAACCGTAGTCATAGCGTTGGGATCAGCTTTGTGCTCGAGAAGGATGTTAACAATATTGATGTGCCCTTGTTGCGCCGCGTGATGAAGTGCAGTGTATCTGTTAAGAAAATATATTTTCAATACAGAAGAAAAAAAATATTATTTCGATATGAGATTCCTCTCATCAAGGAATTCAAGTATGGAATACTCGAATGCCCTACAGAATAAACTTGCAGTTTGATTTATAAAATACCAACAAAAATTCAAATCTAAGTTGCTTTACGACAACAGAAATTAAGAAAATTTAATTTACTCTTAAAATCGTACGAAACCTAAAATGCGGAATGTATTTCTCGTGTAAAATCTGGATTCTTTATACACATTTATTCATCTCGTTTCACACTCGAAAGTGCGGGGCCATTGGAATTGATGGCTTTAAAGAATACGAATTTTAAGTTTCCTTCGACCTCACCATCATTATATCATCAGACCATCTTATGAAATTAAATGACTGTGTAGGCCATTCAAAGAGCAAAATGCATAGAAGGACATCATCAAGGCACTGTATTTGACATAGGAAATTATTTTTAAATACATACCCATGCGTGGTTTGCGCCTTAACAGATGCTCCATTCTCCAGCAAGTAACGAACCATGGCGATTTGGCCGTAGTGGCTAGCGATGTGCAATGGTGTGTAACCACCCTTAGTGCAAATGTCAACCTGGATAAAAAAAAAACAGATACATCATCCAGATTGCTACTTGGTGCTGTTATCGATAAATCTTAGTCTTTATCTATTTGTAAGCTGTCTCTATAATATATATCTGTCTCTCTTTTATAATTTAAAAATAAATGGATTGCTAATAAATAATTGTAATTAAGTTATTACCTGCTCATAAGTTTTATATTTGTTCACCTATATCAGTGCGTATAGCATTCCACAATATTTAAAATACATTGCTTACTGACAAATAAATAAACGACTGTGATTATAAAAGAAACACTTTGGTAACCAAAAGGAATGTTTCGTCTAAGATTTTACTAAGACTAACCTAACCTAACCAAACCTACCTCTGCTCCATTCTTAACCAGAAGCTGAGCGACAGGTACTCGGTCTTCTTGCGCTGCAACATGTAGAGCTGCTAATCCATTCTTAGCCTGCTTGTTCACTTCTGCGTCATGTTCGAGAAGTAGCGAACACATTTCTGTGTGACCCTGGAAAATAAACAAATGGTGAATACAGTGACGGTTACTTAACGTTATCAAAAACATGCACGATTAATGCATGTACGAGTTGACGTAAGAATTCAAGAAATCGTTGCATTGGATTTATGATTGGATTTATGGATTTAAACCGTTGTTCTAGCGTAATCTGCTTATATAAAATTAACCTAGTGTACATTGACATATCGGAATTCAAATAACGCATTTCGTATGGTGATAAAACGAATATGATTCGACCGGGGAGGTACCACGGTCACACCGTGTTTAGCGTGAAGCAATTCTTGCGTTTCGGTGAAACGGTATAGTTGCCAGCTCATTTTCATATGAGGAAACCATCCTAGTCCTTAGGAGTAGCAATACAACTGTGATTCATTTTAAATAGAATTCCTATTCTATATCTTACCATCAGATGAACAACGAGTCTGTAGTTGCTACTTAAATTTTACAACAAATACCTGCTGAGAAGCCAAGTGAAGCGGAGTGAATCCAGATTTGGATTCGGCGTTGGCCAGCGCTCCATACTCCAGCAGGATTGCTGCAGTTTCCATCTGGTTCTTACGGGCTGCGATATGGAGTGGAGTGTGACCATTTTTGGCAACAGCCTGCAGAAAAGAAGTTAAGGGTATAAGTATAAGTTTAAGTTCGAAGTATTGGCTATTTAAGATCTCCCGCCAGGCTAGGTGACCATGTTCCGATAGTCTCTATTCGGAACTTGTATATATGAAGGATGTTCAGACTGCTTTGAAAGCGTGATGCAAAATACTAGAGGTCCTATCTCTTGACGAGTTGCGGGAAGTCGCCACAAATACTTTTATGAAAGCTACCTCTCTTTATGTAGACATGAAGTCACCTTTAATAAATTGATTATTTAGTAATAGAATAGTAATGAGATAATTAATATAATTAATGATCAGTATTTATATAAAGTAAACCATATGCTAAACTACTTGGGCTAAATGAAAAAGATTTTAAATTATTTATTTTTTCTCTACACGTCCACGTATCTTCATATATTATTTACTTAACTCCAAATTATATCTATCATTGAAGACTACATGAGACGTCATCATATAAACATTACCTTATCTTAAGACTAGTCCTAGTAAAGAGACTGACTATCGTTCTGATCAAACATGTCCTAACCTTAGCATCAGCTCCTTTCTCCAGGAGATTAGTAGCCACGCCGTGCTGGTCATAATGAGCGGCGATGTGTAGTGGCGTCATGCCATTCTTGCCGGCTTGATCAGGCGAGGCTCCATGGGCAAGGAGCAGTTTTGCCACCTAGGTAATTAAAGGTTTTGTAAAATAACAGAATCATAATATTTCAAGTCTCTAGGTTCCATAATAATTTTTAAATTAAGATTAATGCAAAGTCAAAATATATATATTTCATTTTATTAAGATATACTCATGTGTAACATAATAATATTTTAGGTTTAACAAACGAAATTAAAACATCAATGAAGCCAAAAGTGTATTTATGAATTTATCAAGTTTATCTGAAATTTAATATACGGTAAATACTTAGGAATTTACCTTCAGATTGCCATACTTTGCAGCAAGATGTAATGCAGTGAATCCCTTCTTAGTGGTTGCAGACAAGGGAGCATTATGCTCTATAAGGGCAGCCGCCACCTATGAAAAAAATGCAACTTCACCCTTATCGTTATCGCTTTTTTTAACTTATTCAAACATCTCAAAAAATCCATCAGAATCAGTTTTTCTATAAAATCGTGTAAATTGCAACCATTTTAAGTCCATCGGATTATGTAGTACTAGCTGAACCCCGCGGTTTTACCCGCGTTTAAAAAATGTAACTTGACGTAGTAACAAATACGTGCGCGTAGAGTG
>MOOZ01007840.1:29690-43814 GCA_002930495.1 Cecropterus lyciades | reverse complement strand
TATTGTTATGAAAAATAGTTTCCTTGTATCGCATTGTAAAGATATTTAATATGTTTAAACTAAGTTAATTAAAAGTAACTAACTTAGTTAACTAAGTAAAGTAAAATAAAATAATAATAATACGTTTATTTAGGAAAATCCTTAACAACTAGTAGCCGGGGATTCCTGGTAAGTAGTCAGAGACACTTGTGATAGGGGTGCCTCGCTCTTCCACAGTTGAGTATCTTAATTAGGATTAAACATTGATATTAGCACTGTATTCAAGACAACAGTAGATTAACAAAGAACAGTAGATTAACAAGTAAAATCTGGAGTGGCCAATAGGAAGTGTGTGTGTGTGTGTGTATGTGTGTGTGAATGTGAGTGTATGTGTACGTGAGGGAACCTGAAATGTCAGTTGTATAAGCGTGAGTTGTCAAGGGAGAGGGATCCTATTACTATAAATAAGTATCTGTCAAACTCACAAAAATTAGAAGTTAAAGCCTATCAATTTGTATCATTTTGTTTCAAGTCTTAGGTTAGTTTTAAATGCAGATGCAAATGAGTAAGGATGATGGAGAACATTTACATAATTTTGTGTTTGTGTTCTAGAACAGTTTTTCTACCACTTTTGCGCTTCTGAGGGCAGTATGGAGGTTTATAGCTTTTACCTTGCTCTTGCTAGTGATGGGCGCGCCTCGATCAAGCAATGTCTCCACAACGCGCTCGTGGCCAGACCGCGCCGCGCAGTGCAGGGGAGTCAGCCCATCCCTCGTGCGCGCTTCCACATTCGCACCGTTGTCACATAACAGTGCTACCATGTTATCTTTGCCTGGGAAAAAAAGACGATCCTTATATATTTCACTTGAAGATGCAAAAAGAGAGTGGAAAAGAATAAAGATCGTTTAAAACAGAATTGAATATGAAAGGAAGGTTATTTGATCAACCAAGTCGTTTGCTGTGATTGAATAGCTAAATAGCTGAAGAAGCTAGGCTATTTATTAAATTATCTTGACAGTAATTTTATAATTTATTCATTTAATTAAGATATGTGCTATCCAATTAATTTCCTAGCTGTTTGCTCACTTTGGATACCCTTATAACTTTAAGGAAAATCAGAAAGCTATTTCAACGGCGTCGTTTAAAAAAGAGTCTAGGCTGTAAAATAAATGAGTAATTAAACTATTTCATTACGACATATAGATAAAACGCGAGCAAATAAAAATGTTATTATAAATTCTTACCCCACTTAGCCGCAACATGTAGTGGGCAAATATTGTGCTTTGCAGCACAGTTCACGTCTGCGCCTTTTGCTAGCAGCAATCTGGCGACCGCCTCGTTGCCATAATGCGCTGCGATATGCAGCGGTGTAAATCCAGATTTTGACGTCACATCCGGGTTGTGTTCATTCTAAGGTAGAAAAATTGGTAATGAAGTACTGATTATACAACCGTACATACATAACTTTGCACCATTTAAATCAAAACTAGTAAGAGGCTGGATCGAATATCTAAATCATTTCAGTCAGTAGAATCCAAAATCGAGGTAGAAATAATAGCAACAAGTTAATTTCTACCATACGGATTATTATCAATAAAAATCTTATAAAGGATGGATTTTTATTACTTTTTAATGCCCTTTTTGTACTTGTCTACTTCTTAAGTCCGGAAAAAATATAATTCCAATGAGACACCATAACAATAGTACATTAATGAATATGCTAATATCCGCAGCTATCAGTTCTTTTTGAAAAATAAATACAATTTTTCAATACATGTATATTTAGTTGTATGTATGTCATTCTACATTGTTTTAAAAGCTCATGAATACTGCGGTCTTGGCTTATGATAACTTAACAAAATTTACACCGAAAAAGCATTCATTGATTGTTTTAAATGACATTTTATACGAGATTTTATAACGTAATATAGAGGAACTGAGAGAATTTTAAAATGTTATTCTTCTTAAGATACTAAATACGAGGACTCACCTCCAGTAACAGATTTGCGGCTTTTACATCATCCTTCTTGGCAGCGATATGAAGAGCTGGTAAACGGACTCTGCCGCGAGTATCTGCTTCTAGCAACACGGCTACCACCTTCTCATGGCCTTGCTGCATCGCCACTGCCAGGGGAGTGAATCCATCCTGGTGGAAGGAGGTATGAATTCCGTTAAGAATTCAACGGAATATTTGTAAAGGGCTATGCAGTATTTCTTCGCAGCAATCCTTTAAGGTCATAAATAGTGACACGGGTTTCCCCTAGTCTGTAGAAGAGACCTGCCATGTGGTGTTCCTAAATAGCACCACTTCTTCTCTTTCCGTGAATATTGTAGGAAGCGACTAAGGAACATAATTTAGGAAATGGGCTGCAGCGTCTTCCTGTGTAACATGAACAAAAATGTAATCACCAACACGCATGCCAGGTGCGGCAATTACTACAAAAAGTCCTGTCTGGAGAAACTTATATTCGGCAAATAACTAGAAAAGGCTAACAAAGATATTGATGGATCTCTTATACAATATCAACCCATATCCCTTTCAAAAGTCAAATGGAGTTCTTGATGGTTATCATAGACTTTTGTCAATTGCTGTATTGCAAATGTCCTGATTCATCAAAATCTTCTGTGATGCTCAGGCTTGGAAACAAATTGAATCAACAATTTGAATATAGAAATTTGTTCAATTTCCAAGAGTATATATATCTGTTTGTACTTACTTCAGTGGCCAGGCTTTGATTGGCGCCATTGGCCAGTAAGAACTTGACAACGCCATCATGGTTTTCTTGGGCCGCCATGTACAGAGGCGTAAATCCATTTTGTGATTGAATGTTGACCTGGAAAAGGATTGAAGATAATGAAAACTTATTTTTTATCATGAATGTAGCAAACGAGTTTACAGTCCACCTGGTAAGTGGTCACTGACACACATGGACATCTTTTAAAATAGGGGTTCTATGTGAAATGTATCACAGATGCTATGGCACTCCTGAGGACTAAGATGATCGCCTATTATAAAAGTAAGCCAGCAACCACACTTTTTTGATCGAAGCGTAAAAGGTGTCCCACGCTTGTAATAGCTGTGACAGTGGTACTTGCCCGGTCTACTACCTCAATACTTCTATAAAAAAAAATAACGCTTTTTACACTCATAGCCCCACACTAGAATTTTCTCCTGGGTGCCATGGACACACAAAGACGAATACACAGACAACCAGACCCAGAATAGTAATCTAAACTCATCATTCAGATGTCTATCTGACCGGGGATCGAACCCGGGACCCACTGTGTGTTAGACAGGTATGGTGACCGCTCCGCCACGCGGGTCGTCAAATATTCGTATTCTATAATATAGAACTTGTTACTTCTATAGCATAAAAAAATACCTGAGCTCCATTTTGGACCAGAAGCCTCACAACCGCCTCCTGGCCGGCAAGGGACGCGATATGGAGGGCAGTGTTGCCCTTCTTGGTGGCTGCATCGATGGCAGCTCCTCGCTGCAACAGCTCCCTCACCACTTCCACATGCCCGTCCTTGGACGCCAGGTGGATCGCATTAAGACCGTTCTGTAAATTATATTAAATTATTATACATAAATGAATATCATATACGGGATGTTTATATCCTGATTTGAATATTATATTCCTGGAAATACGACTTATCAAATTAATTTGAATCTTTTGTAGATATAATGATACCTGAGCCGAATCGTCGAATATTCTGATTGTTACGCGCTTCGATTTCTGGCTCACGGCAAAAAACCACCGTACAAATAGCGATTTGACTAGGCCGCAGGTATCTAAAATCGCAAATGCCAAAGGTTATATTTCAAAATTTGCCGCGGTGGCTGGACGCATACGGTGGGTAACTAAAAAAACCATTCTGCAATCTTTGCTTATCTATAAAAAAAAAATACCGAAAATGAATCATGTTTTTTATATGGGAGACCCCCTTAAATATTTATTTTATTTTAAATTAAATATTGATTTTTAAAGTTATTTCATAACTAAATATTATATTAATAATTCGTGGGGCCCCCCATAAATATTTATTTTAATCTGTTTTTAGTATTTGTTGTTATAGGGGCAACAGAAATACATCATGTGTAAAAATGTATACTGTCTAGCTATCATGGTTCAAGAGACAGACAGACGGACAAACGGACAGTCGGACAGCGTTATCTTAGTAAAAGGGTCCCGTTTTTACCCTTTGAGTACAGAACCCTAAATTATCCACGAAAATATCCGCTTTTGATTATAGTCAACATAATTGGTATGGGGTTAAAATCGACCCCATGTTAATCCCCTAGTAGTTTATAGGCACGTAATGAGGCACATTGTCGCATGAGTAACCAATCGTGTTGTATTAAGTTACGTTTACGTTTAGTTATCATATCGAAATCATCCGAAGATTTGGTAAGGCTTATTAACGTTCCGTGCTACACACTTTCTAGCAAATACGTTCAAATCCATATATTTGAAATTAAGTAGTCAGATAAGGGAAGGAACAGTATTAGGAAATGTCCGCTCTTTAGGCCTATGTATTCAATTATTTTGTCTTTCATCTAGCTTTACTGCATATCTGTGTGCTGTTAAGTATTTAAATGCATCGTGTTCATAAGCGCAATTTCCATCCTACTCTACTACTTGGAAAGTAATGTCAACGCTCTTGTTCAAATTGTTAGTTCAAATCTTGCAAGCTGAATTTAACTTGTGAGTGTCCTTGATTTGACTTGATTAATCTGAAATTTGTAATACACCTTTATCGGTATCAAATGAAAGGGCGCAACTTGTAGAATAACCACCAGGAAAAAGTCGAGAATAAATCTGGAAAACACAAACCTAGATTTGAATTAATCTAATATGTAACTCTCGTGACAAGATTTTATCTTATAGATAAAATTCTCGTGTCACAATGTTAGTTACTCCTCCTCCGAAACGGCTTTACCGATTTTTAGCAAATTTTATATGCATATTCAGTAGGTCTGAGAATTAGTTACTATAAATTTTTCATACCCCTAAGTGATAAGGGTTATTCACCCTTAATATATTTTTTTAATTTTTGGACATTTTTTTTGTTTTTATTTTTCTATAATGTGGCATTAAAAATACATACAACCCTAATTTTTTACCCTTTTATCACCAACCCCTATTTTTAATAGCCATTTTAGTAATTTAATCATTTATATGGCAAAACAACGTTTGCCGGGTCAACTAGTATGATATAAATTTGTACAATGCAAGAAAATGATAGGTTTTACTACAGTTTGTTTTTTCTGTTCAGTGCATTGAGAGAAAAGCTTGTTTTTTATATATCTTTTTAATATTAATTTATTTTCCATAAATTTATAGAAAGAAATAGGGTTTAAACAATTCAAATACTCACGAAAAATGAACGAATAATACATATTTCCTTGCGTGATTCTTAGTGTACAATGTACTCGTAGATATTTATTTTACAATATTATTGCTTTCTTGGGAAAACAATAAAATTGAATTGCTAAATAGTGTTGCAAAGACAGACAAGGTCAACAGTTTACATATTATGTAACATTTTATTTCTGGCAAAAGTCCAAGGGTCGTAAAGATTTTAATAGGGTTAAATAAAAAGTTACGTTAACACGTTCGCTGCGACGTGCGGTCATATTGACCCATAACATATTTTTGTGATATGAAGAGAAAAAAATTCTGGTGCAGGGCGTGCTCTCAGAAAATACTGAGGAAAAAATATTTTTGTGTTTTATAGCCTAAGTAGACTGTTGAGCTACTTAAATATTCATGAGACAAAATGACCTCACAAGAACTAAACAATATTTTTCTTCCAAGTGCGATAAGAGGTCTATATGACCGCATGCCTCTTGCACCTTATATAATGCTTAAAGCAATGTATAACGTATGAAAACCAAACCTGAATAAAAAATATTTCCTCTCACTATTAATTTGTACGTCGTCTTCGTCAAGTGCTGCATATAGTCAAGACGACCTCCTATTTAATTTCTGATTTTAGCTGAACTAGTTATTCAACTTTGATATCAAGTCGTTTACAAACTTAATGATGCACGCCCATATTTAATGGTAAGATAAGGTTAAAATTAAATTAATGCTATGGATAACATTGAAATTAACCAAGAAATTTAATCCAGAAGATTTGCAATAGTATCTGCAGAAAAACCATCACCAATAACAAGAACAATAATAACAGTTACAAAAACAAATAACATAACAAATATAGGTATATATATATATTACTAGCTGAGCTCGCGGTTTCACCCGCGTTTAAAAGAAATGTAACGTGATTTACCGAAATTTTATATCTCATTAAAAAAAAAAACCCCGAATTTGAAACATTCTTCATTGGTGCTCCGGTCCTATTGGTCTTAGAGTGATGATATATAGCCTATAGCCTTCCTCGATAAATGGGCCATCTAACACCGAAAGAATTTTTCAAATCGGACCAGTAGTTCCTGAGATTAGCGCGTTCAAACAAACAAACAAACTCTTCAGCTTTATAATATTAGTATAGATTCGGGGACGTCTTACCCTCCGGTCTCTCGTATGCTACGGCTAAGTCAACATAAGGGTGGTTGGGCAAGGATGTTCGGGCCTCGAGGGGTACATTCTTTACCCGGGCAATTCTCTAGGAGATCGAATACCGCCCGGATCCTTAACATTTATACATAATAATACAATGTAATTAAAAAAATTGTAATATAATGTGCAAATGTCAAAGATATTTACCATCCCCACTGTTTAGTGGGTGGTTTGGACAAAAATAGGTGATACGGTCACGAATGTCAAACGTGAACGTTTTTCAAGGTGGTTATTAGGTGGTAGAATTCTCTCTGGTTCGACTCCGGAAGTACCACCGCCACACTTATTCCTGCCTTATAACACTAGTTTTATACTATTGTGTTCTGTTTTGAAGGGTATGGTAAGGGAGACATACTTATTCGAGGCGTTCTATCTTATTTCTCAGAGGTAGCTACGCATCTGTGGCTATCCTCAGCTAGGTCTTTGATCCTATCTGAAGTTGATTATCTGAAATCAACTTCGGATAAGATCAATTGCCGACAGTCACCACTTACCATCAAGTGGACTTCATGCTCGTTAGCTACTTCCAATTTAAAAAAAACGTGACTACGCCAAAATTTAGCCTTTCCTAGGGATTTTTTTTTTGTAAAAACGAAAATTAATATATACTTCGGATATATGGTTACATGATATAGAGTAACTTTTACTTCGAATATTAATAGGTAACGCAGCTGTAATAATCTTGTATACGAATAAAAAGAAAAGAAAAGGTTCTATTCGTGACTCTACATTGCGTGTAAACTAACCATTTTGGACAAAATTCGACAACCAACAGAGTTATTTTGACTGAAATATCTTTATTATTATTGTTCAAAGGTTTTTTTTTATAGTATGGAAGTAGCAAACGAGCATGCAGCCCACCCGATGGTTAGTGGCCACTGCTGCCCATGGACATCTGTAATCAACCCTAGAGATCTTTCTCACCTAAGGTTTGCCACAGATGCGTTGTTACCCCTGAGGACTAAGAAGGAATGCCTCGGAAAAGTAAGTTAATTTTATTTTACATTTTTATTGTGAACAGGTTTTGTTGCAGTCTAACTTTAGCGGCAAAAAACAGTCAACCAATTTGAAATAATAAAAAGAAAGAATATGCAAAGATATTATTTCTAGAGGATAATGTTTTTCAAGGGTGTAAGTATATACATTTCTTTGGCATGTTCTACAGCCCGAACGGTATGATTTTTTTTTTACATACAAGATAATGTTGGACTCGTCTCAACTGTGCCTAAGGCAAAAGTGCTATACTGCAAGGGACGAAATTTTTTGTCGTAACTTTATGTGTATCAAGTTCGCAAATAGATATATCATTGTAAAAATGTATGTTCAAATATTTTATGTTGGATTTTTAGTTTTACTCAGTTGAAACGCCTCAGATTAGTATATCTCCCTTACCACACCTTTTAAACCAGAACAGTAGCGCTTAACTGCTGTTATTCGGCAGAAATAGGTATGGCGGTGGTGTAGAGATTTCTAACATTTTAAGATAAAAATATTTTGCTATTATATTTAAGTTATTGTTGGAATTTCCAGCCCGAAGCACAAAAAGACCACATACCACAGACCACGTATATCACGGTTCGAGCTCCCATTCTTGCCGCCCGTAACCCCGGAAGCCCCTTTTAGTCGCCTCTTACGACAGGCAGGGGATACCGTAGCCCTATTGTAATCCCGAAACTACAGGAACTCCCTGCCTTTACGGACGCCCGCGGCGACCCCTTCTCCGAGCGGATTCAGCGCGCTCTCTGGCACGTTCGACGTCTTCCTTCGCAGATATAACGTCATTGCAGAAGGTGATCATGCCGTTCCAGGCCTCTCTGCGCTGAACCATCGCCGCAACGATGGCCGCTGGAGAAAGGTCCGCTTCGAGTATTTGGGTCACTTACTTGTATTAGTAAACTTTCTTCCTCAAAAGAATCCTAATATTTCCTTCCTAAGTAATATCTTTTTTCTTTGTTATTGGTCCGGATTTGTTCTCATGTGGGTTGTATATATGTTTATGTTCTCAAGTGGGATTTACTAAAAACCAAACAAATTTAATCAAAAATATCAAGGGGTATTACCGCGATTATCTACAAATAATTAAACAATGTGTGCGTTAGGAAAAACACTAAGTGAAACAAAATGTGCACACACGCACAAACCGACACGCAAACACGACAGGATGAAAGGTGGTCAAACGATAAACGGGGCTACTTAATTGACATTAATTATATTTTTGACAAACAAATAATAACTATAGAGGTGATTTTGTTATATGTTACTGAACGTATTGTCGTGAACAGGAAACAAGAATAGATCGCAATGAGTGTCCTCACTGTGCATTGAGTTCAAAAGTATCTTTAGAAGTAGAATCAACCATACACATTCAAAAAAATTCCATCGTTATCGGTTGAGCAGTTTAAGACATCATCGTATATGACACAATGTTAAGTGATTTATATGGGTTGGTATGTAAGATAAGAAACTTCTCGGAGGAAGATGTTCAGTATTCAAATCTCGTCCAAAAACCAAGAAAAATATATAACATATAAAAATTTGTTAATTTTTGACATCTACTAAAAGACATTATTGATAAACTGAGATCGTGCCTGATGCCTGACCTTGTGGCAAAATAATTGAATATGGCGACAATTAAAACATAAAAAACATAAACGCTTTCTACACTCATAGCCCCACAGTAGGATTTTTTCCTGTGTCGTGGGTGCCATGGACACACAAAGACGAATACACAAACACCCAGACCCAGAACAGAAATCTAAACTCGTCATTCAGATGTATGTCTGGCCGAGGATCGAACCCGGGATCCACTGCGTGTCAGACCAGTATGGTGACCGCTCAGCCACGCGAGTCGTCAAAAATGCAGCCTTCGATAAAATAAAATTTATTAGCATGATACCTATGCCTAAGAGATTTTTACGACATTTAATTACGTTGTTCTTTGATTTATTAATGCTGTATCATTTGTATTTTAGTACTTAAGGCTATATGAACTTGGAATATACTCCTCGTTCAAACAAATACACATTATTTCTTAATATTGTTGTAAATCTTGTTGTTTGTAGTTGTTCGCGAACATAAATCAAAGTCAATCAGTTTAATGAAAGATTGACGTGTAAAATTAGTAATACTCGATTATTTTGAGCTCTGAAACAAATCAGAAACAAGAATGCCGAAAACATAAACAAATAGAATTACCAACTCCGCTGACTGAGAAAATACTTGGTTTGCGAAGTTTTGAGAAATTGTTTTGACTGTTTGTTTATTGCCGGTGAAGATTTACTGTGCTTAGGTTTATTTTTGAATTTTATTACGTTTACCATAAATTTGCAACTTAACTTCTCTCTAACTCTCGCTTACAATCTTATCCAAATTAATTACATGTAGACTAATTGTATGTAACCTTTTCTGATATAACATTCGATCTTACTAATAATAGGTCTTTACCTATGAAATTGCCGTTTTTCATCAACAAATGAAACGTATTTTTTTCTATTTTTTTTTATTTCTATTAATGAAAGTAATCACCCACACAATCAATGCATCTTTGCCAACACATTGGTAGCTTATTGATGCCCTTCTTCAACAAATCAGCTGGACGGGAGGCAACTAATTCTTCAAAGGCATTTTGTACTGCCTCTCTGTTATTGATTTTTTTTCCCGCCAAGAAGTTATCCAAATTCTGAAAAAAATAGAAGTCTGCAGCCGCAAGGTCTGATGAATAGCGCGGATGACGGAGAACTTCCAACCCCAGCTCTTGTAGCTTGGAGACCGTCTACTGTGCAGTATGAGGTCGCGCGTTGTCGTGCAAGAGCAGTGGAGCCGAACGATTGACCAAAGCTTTTGGTAGGACCAAAGCTAGGATACTTTTAATTGAACATGACCCAAGCGGGTGGATCCGCGTGAAAAAGCTCGTAAATCATATGTGAAGCAAAGGTCTCATATACGTGCCTCTTTACCGCTATTAAAGAGCGTTTACACTTAGGTGTCAGCGATAAGACATACGGTCTATAGATAGATACGGTCACGATAGAACGTAAGCACCGTCGCCTATGTACACTTGCAACCAGAGAAGTTGCTAATACAAAGGCAGATTCGAAGTAGAGCTCCTTATGTACTCTTTTCGAAAATCCTTATGGCATTTCCATCCTTCAGCCTTTTAAAGTCCAGTGCTGGAAGCATGGAGGTTTTGCCAATACTCACGGCGCCTGGCATGCCTGTTGGCAACCATGGTAGGAGTTGATTTTGAAAAGGCAGACGATGCTGTCCATCTGTTGGATTTAGTCTTTCGACATCCACGGGAAGTGAGAGAATGATATTATTCAAGACCACGCGGCATGGTCATGTTAATGAGTTAATCAATAGTTCAAAGTAAAGTCCACCGATATGTACATCACCAACGTGGTGGGTCAGGTCTAAGCTCTATTCATTCATAGTGAAGACCCTTGATCATTAGTGGAATACAAAATATTGTTGATAGCGATGCTTTCGAGCCAACGAGAAATGACAAATCCGCTGAGTTACAAGCCAGATCTTCTCAGATGAAGACATGTTCGTACCTGATGGTAGTGTAAAAAAAACTACCATAACGGACAATTTGTAAATGCTCCCGCAGGTCTATGTAAAGTATAGACAGGTCATTTCATATCATTATATACTTATACGACGCACAATTGGATTTCTTGTGACAAAATACCAAGCATACATACAAAGATAAAAACACACAGACAAACACAAATACACAGACACGTAACACAAATCGAAATCATCATATAGACATTTGTCTAGAGAGAGATCCACAATCTTCTGCTTGTCAGAGCGTGTCAAGACTGTAGTTAGTATGTACGCCAAGCAGTAGATATAGAAATCATTTAATAAATTGTTATATATATTAAAATACGAAAATAAGTAAAATTACAAGTGCACAGGTCTAAGAAAAGTAATATTTAGTTGAATTTAATTATAGGGTACGGATTAAGTAATAACATTATTAAACTATTTAGGATCACACGGGTACAATACCTAAGGAGGACCAAACATCCGAAAATACAAAGATCAGACGACTATAAATTTTAAAAGCATCAATTGTCAAAAATTATAATTGTTTACGCCTTATTTTAATAAAAGGATAAAATTTTCTAGCTCAACTACCATAACCTATCCTATGCTAGATACCTAACAGAACCTAAATGTATCTAGCATTATCTATACGGGTAGAGTCTGAAACTTCTAGCAATTTCTAGAAGGGTATCACATTTACATACCTTTCTGTACAACTGTTTGGAAAGAAAGAAAAGCATATTAGCTACTAAAAAGAAGTTAGGTTCAAAATATAACAGTAAAAGATCTTACAAGCCATAAACAAATGTTTTCCTATCAATAACATTTATTTTAATTTCTCTCAGAATACCGTTTATTTATAAAAGATCACTAAACTTATAAAAATAATAAAATAAATACCTACTTATATTTAATACATTTTATGAAATGAAACTTATTTCGAATCGTCGTCATTCGTCATAAAAAATGAGTTACGAAAGCAGTGGCCGACGCTACAACTAGATGGCGTTATACCCCATTCTGAACCACGCTTACAATTTTACATCGTCGCTTGTATAACAGCTCAAGTTTGGTATATGCGAAACAATTATTCTTAAGTTTCGCTTTTGCCGTGTGTAAATTGCACACACATTTATGTTTTTACACAATATTATGTATGTGAAGACACCATAGATACACACATAGACAACTTATAAATAACCAGATTTCGTAAAACAAAATCAGTAGATTTAGAAATAAGACTGTATAAGAACTACGAAAGGTTCTGAAACCGAATATCAAGATGATGGAACCCTTAGTACCTATTCACATGAACTGTAACTGCAATCGTTAAGTGTAAAAATCGCTGCATCTTCTGGTCGCTGCGTTTTTTACACGACTGAAGTAGCAAAACATGCAATCCACCTGATGGTAAGTGGTTACAGTTACAGTCAACCGCAGACAGATTGGTCTTACCAGAGATTAGCCTCTGATGTGTTGCTACCCCTCAGTACTAAATTGATTATGTCAGATAAGTATGTCTCCCGTACCAGATACTCGCAACGCTTAACATTGCGTTATTAGGCAGAAATAGGTGTGATGGTTGTTCCTCCGGATTAACAAAGGTATAAAGGTAAAAAGTATAAAGTATCAATGTATTTTTTTTTTCTTTCTTTTGATGTACTTACAGCATTGCTAACGTTGATGTCAACTCCTTGTTCTAGAAGGCTGATGATCTTCTCTATCTGCCCCGCGCGCGCAGCACGAAGGAAGGCAGTGCTGGCGTCCGCCTGTGTGCAAAGAAAATATTTAGCACTATTATCATTATCATTATCAATAATATGTACAGTAACAATTCATATAATCATTATATATTTTATCTATATCTATACAAGTAAATAAAAATGAGATGATGTATGTCTGTTATTACTCAATCACGCAAAAACCACTGGTCCAATTTACTTGAAATTTGGCATGGATGTAGCTTATTTACCTCGTCAGTCTATAGGTAATTTTTGATTTCGATATTTTTCGCTATTTAAAGATGGCGACTACTTTAGTGACGTCACTACACCATTTGGTTCCAGTCTTTCGTTTTCAATTTTAAGTCAAAAGAGAACACTAAGCAAACTTTTGATAGCATATACGAGATTATTGTGTTTTTTACTCTTTCACGCAAAAAGTACTGATTGAATTTTGGATGAAATTTGGCACACAGATAGTTTATGACCTGGATTAACACATGAAATAATCATTACCTTGGTAAACAGTGTCGGATTTACCAAAAGGCTGAGAAGGCTGGAGCCTAGGGCGGCAGATTTCAACACGGCAAATATAATAATAATATAATAATAACTTGTCGGTGTTTTTTTCGTCCACCAATATCTAAAATTATTCAAATCTTGCGTTGGCAACCATTTTTTATGCGCTGACTCAAATTGGTAAATGGGCGACCACGAATTCATTTTTAGCCGCACCATTGAATAGGCTAGCCTACTGGCGGCAAAAATGTAAATCCGCCACTGGTGGTAAACGTGACTGAAGCGGGCGAAGCCTCGGGAATGAAATGAAATGAAATATCTTTATTTTTTGCATAGGCCTACGGTGGCACTTACAAATTATCAATTACAATATTTTTTCTTATACTACCACCGGATCGGAACACGACTCCAACTGAGAAGAACCGGCAAGAAACTCAGTGGGTTATCTTTTTTTCCTTGTATTACTTTGTATATATATTTTTTAACCATCTCGTTTATTACATGGGCAATAATAGCTAGCTCCAGTATCTTGCCTTATACTTGACTAAACTAGACGCTTGTTTGGCAAGATACGCTACAATTTGACATTTAATTAAGTATAGAAATATATATAATTGCTCAGAACCAGGCTGTTTTGTCTTTTATGTAATCAGAAATTTTATAATATGCTTTGTGGTACAGTTTGTTCTTAATCACTGCTTTATACTTATTGAATGACAAATTTCTGATCTCAGCTGGAAGTTTATTGTAAAAGCGTATAC
>MOOZ01007774.1:12132-27663 GCA_002930495.1 Cecropterus lyciades | reverse complement strand
TAATAATAAAAATATGCTTGTCCTACTATGATTTTGCGTTGAAAGCCATTAGCAAGGCTTACATACATGACGCGTTCCGATTGATCCCCATGCGTAACAACACATTATCATGTAACTCATGTTGAAATTGGTGTTCTTAATGAATATTTATATAAGTATTGGTACTTGAATTTCTGTTTTTTTTTAATAAAAATAATAATATGAAAGTAGCAAGCTAGTATCGAGTACGAGTCCATCTGATGGTAAGCGATCATTGCCGCTCATGGCTATCTGTAATCAATCCCAGATAAGATCAGGGTCTTACCTGAAGTTAGCCACAGATGCGTGGCTATCTCTAAGGACTAAACTAGAACGCCTCGGGTATGTATGACTCCTTTACCACATCCTTCATATCAGAAGCGCATAAGACTACTGTTATTGGACTAAAATATGTGGTGCTTTTGAAGTCAAAGTTTCTAAATGAACTTCTTTAAATTATAATATATATAGAGATTCAATCTTTAGCAGTCGTTTTTTAATTCATGATAGTGAAGTCCCGGCCGTGTCTTTTCGTCTGTCTGAAAGCGATAAACTCGAAAACTACAGAACAGACAGTAAACTAACAAAGATACAGTTGAGTAATGTACTAACGAAATCAAAATTTATAAATATAAATATATATAAAATGCTACAAATAAGTCCGCGATAGCATATAACTATCTTTCGGTTGACTTACAATAATCACTTTTATATTCATTTTTTTAATTAAAATCATTACTTTATTTTCAAACCTATTTTCTTTAGTTTATTATTAGTCCTTATCCAAATTAATTATCCCAATTACCCTTATCCAAATGTTAGTAAGCTTAGGTATTTAATGCAGATTAAAATTGCCCTTTACACTATATCAATCCGATGAATATTTTTTGAGATATAATCGTTAGTAGTAATTAGCAGCGAAACCGCGAGCAGCGAGTCAGCGTTCTTTCCTAGAGATGCCTACTGCAGGTCCGTCTCCTCTGCCCCGCATCGCTTCACCGCCTGCTCATCTATTCTTCTACACTAATATTATAAAGATAAAAACTTTGTATTTTTTATGTTTGTATTTTAGGATTTTTGTATGTTTGTAATTAATAAATTCAAAAACTACTAAACCGATTTTAATAATTCTTTCACAATTATAATGCTACATTATTCCAAAGTAACATAGACTATATTTATTACTAGAAAAAATATGGGTTCCATGCTAAAACTTCAGTAATGTAAACTAAGGTGTAAAAAAAAAAATTAAAAAATTATTTTCGTCGCATACGCTGCGAAAACTATAGATGATATAACAAAAAAATGTGTAAGAGCACATATCAATATCTACATAAAACCTCACGATGCTATATGTCTAACTATTGTAGTTATGATAACCATACTTTCGTATTAATCCTTATTCAAATAAATCATTTCACATACAAAACTGTTCCAAAACCCGTAGATAACATTGTAAATTAGTTAAGTCGGACATTCCATTCAGAAGATATTACGAAGTTAAGAAAATAAACACTGTCGCCGCCGCGCAATGGCCAGTATGGCCCCTCGCAAATCAGTCGTAGCGTAGGCCTCACTTAGTTCGAGAGCTATATTATCACCGAGAAACGAGTTAGGTAATGAGATATACCAAATTATTGTGGAAAAACTACCCGATTATTTTAAATGTTACAAATCGTTTGACTGCGTGTATAATGTCGAAGATAAGTAGAAGAAGTACTACGCCGCACCACCCACGAGAATTTTAATTCCTTCAATCCTGCCGGCTTGCCATCTCACGAATTAAAATTGAAAGTTGGTACTCCCATTATACTATTGAGAAATTGAAGCCCTCCTAATATGTGTAATAGCACAATACTTTTGGTACAGGATTGGACTATGACCACCGGCCTCGTTTGCCCTTACAATAAATGAATCCCATGGACAAACTTTCTCAATGATTGGCATCGACCTAAGAAAAAAGTGCTTTTCTTATGGGCATATGGCCTTTTATACGTCATCCTTTCTCGAGTAGGATCACATAAAAATCAATATGTTTTGTTGCCATCTACAATTAACACTGTTAATATAGTCTACAGTGATGCATTTTTATAAATAAAGCATACATAAAATGCAAGTAAAAGAATGTAAAAAATAACTAAAGCTGTAGGACTGTAATAGAATTCTTCGTTTTTAAATTTTGAATATTGAAACAATTCCAGTCATAGACGTTTTAAGTAGCATATTTTAAGATATATATACTCTTTTAAACCTACAAAATTTTATTTACTAAATCAATAAAAAGTAAATAGGTGTATGTACAAAAATGTAAACAGAAAAAACAACTACCCAGGTGCGAGTCTTACTCGCGCACGAACAGTTCCATCATTATCTTAATATATATAAATTAATATGCCACGTTGTATGTCCGCGATGATCTCGTACACTACAGAACCGATTTTAATCAAATTTGCGCACCGTATGCAGTTTGGTCCAACTTGAAAGAAAGGACAGATCTAAGGAATTTATATATATAAGATCTTAATATATATATAAATTACGTGCTACGTTGTTTGTCCGCTTTGAACTCATAAACTACTAGACCGATTTCAGTACAATTTGCACACCGTGTGCAGTTTGATACAACTTAAAAGATTGGGCAGTTTATCTTAATATATATAAATTACGTGTCACGTTGTTTGTCCGCTTTGGATTCCTAAACTACTAGGTATATAAGTATGTAACCGCGACCATGTCGTAATCTGTTGGGTGGTATTTCTGTTAAATGCTTTTAGGGTTCTGTACCCAAAGGGTAAAAACGGGGCCCTATTACTAAGACTCCGTTGTCCATTTGTTCATCTGTCCGTCTGTCTGTCACCAAGCTGTATCTCATGAAAGTAGGTAGAGTGAATTTTTTTTTGCTTGATATTTATAACGGCAACAAGTAGATGCTTAAAATATTCACAGAATAATTAGTTATATATTCATTTCAAAATAAATAATGAAATCAAAATAAAATAAATATTTAGGGGGGGCTCCCATACAACAAAAGTTATTTTATTTGCCGTTTTTTATAGATAATGGTACGGAACAAGAGGAGGCATTGATTTAAAAAAGAGTGTTTTTCCCACATACTTATATTATATGTTGGTTTATCTCTGGTTGGATATGCTAAAAAACAATACATTTACCTCCCCGATAATAACAAGAAGTGGGCGTGGGTTTGCTTGTATATAATAAAATAAAATATCCTAATAGAAACATTTGCTCTAAATGAGACAGTTTGGTTTATGGATGCCGAGAAATCGAGAAATTCTGATACAGCCATTTATATGTTTCTCATCGATCTATATCTATAGGTTATAATGATTTTTAGTCGTTATAAGGATATTTTATTACTTCAATATTTTTATAGTTCAAAATAGTGCGCAAAGATATTTATATATTTTTAAGTTTATAGTTAATCAACGATGAGCATGACGGAATGCAGTGCTTTGGTGCACTAGGAGGGTTCATCATACTGCTTACTAGTACTACAATCATTCCACATATGTTAAATTCAAGGAAAATACATACACAAAGTCGTTGCTACAGAGAAGTTGTAAAAAAATATACATGAGGAACAGATAACCTCTTTCCTTTGAAATGTCGCTTAAAAATAAAACAGATCTCTAATCATCCTGCCGACAATTAACGTACACTTGAGCTCACAGAAATCTCAGTCAGGAATTACGCTGTAATTTGATTAACTTTTATGCAGTCACAGATTTGTACACTCGAAAACTTTTCAAGGTATTAGAACGAATATTTTGGTTCGACTGGTGAGGTACGACCGCCACACTTATTTGTACCGTGAAACATTTCTTGCATGACACTGGAAGGGAGAGCTTGCCTTGTCTTGCTTTCATTATATGAAATAGAGTTCTGTTTCCAGGGAACGTTTATAGGCGAATAAAATAAATGAAGTCTGTAAAATCATTTAATCTAGATTACTTTAACGCTAATGGAGAAAACTAAGACTGATTACTTTGATTGTCATAGTTATATTACTTTTAAATACATAAATGTTATACCTAAATAAATAGTTTATTTCTCAAGAAAGAAAGTTCTAATATTATAACACAATAAAGTTATACTGTCACGATATCGTTTTTTAACGCCATGTTTTATTTCGATTATAATCAAAAGACACGACTAGCTATTAAATGCCAAGCCTTGCTATAAAGCGAGAATATTATTGAAAAAAATATTATTGAAATTAAAACGTTCTATTCTTCGCAAATCCTATGATCCTTTCTTATAACCGTGAAGTGGTAAACGTGCACACAGTCCACCTTGTAGTCAATGGAGACTGCCACACATGGTCATGTGTTACCAAATCCATATAGAAGATGCGTACCTAGAGACATTCCGATAACCATAAGGTTTCGATACTTATTCATTTAAGTAGTAGTTAAATTGTTTTTCGATACTACTCATATGAGAACCCTTAAAGTATCGATACTTGCTCATATCGATAAATTATTTTTATGTTAATTGCATTCAAATAAAAAGAGAAACATTTCTTAGCAGTGATGGGCATTTACCAAGTTCCAAAATAATAGCCACAGACTTATTAATTACGAGTGAATGTATGTTATTTGATTGTGACATCATTGTACCCGCATTGGAAAATAAGTACTCACTTGGAACTGATGTCGTTGCAACAATTATTTGTTTTAGGGCAAACTTATACAACCAGGGAAATATTAATTTAATTACATCTCATTCCATAGTCTGACTTGTTCACGAAGAAAGGCGCGTTCATAAATCAAAAATTGTTGTTTAATTAATAAAATAATCATTCGTACAGTTTCATTCGATTCGATACCAACTGCTTTCGTTTCGGTAGTAGTTAGTATCGCAAGATTTATATCGATTTTAAAAGTACTTGTATCGAAAGAGGAGTATCGAGTACATACTTGTATTTAATTGTATCGGAAAGTCGCTAGGTGTACCTATTACTTTCAGCCGTTTTTAAATGTGTTGTAATTATGACCGTCCCGTTTCAAGTCACCCGGCGTCGACACTCTTTCACTGAAACGCAATAACTACCACTTCTCCATTCTCACCATACTGTTTCTAACATCTTTTAAAAAATTAAAGCTATGGATACGTTTTCATTATTAATTTTAATTAGTGATAATATAAATTGATTTTTACTAATAATACTTTGTAAGAAATTAAATAAATTCTTACAAAGGAATTAATTTTATTTTATTCCTTCAAAATTGCTCTTAATTTGATTGCTAACCCAGCACAACTCAATTCCTTTCTTAATAAACATTACCTAAAAATAAATCAAGCAGCACTCAGCTGCATGATATATATTTAGATAACGGTATTGGAAAAGTTTAAACAAAAAATAAGACCGACTTCCATGCCACAAAAAATGTAACTTTGTATTGTAGTTTTTACTTTTTTGTGGAGGTCGGTCTTATTTTTTGTAATTTTTTTTCACGCTTTTTAGTGACGTACTTATATTTGTACTAATATAATGTAAACCCTGTGTTGGGTCACAAATGTACGCACAAATGTACGGCCGAATTGGCCGGGTAAGCGTACATTTGTGACCCAACACGGGGGTTCCGCAAGTACCCTGGATGGCAGCGCGCTATTTGTTGAACTTCCCATCAACCATGCATCCTCGGTTAAGCCGAGACCCTCGTTCCTGACCTGGGCCGCGAGACGTAACCACGACACCCAGCGAAGTCAGGATTACGATGTGGCGCGGTTGGCAGAATCACCCTTCCAGTACCCAAACAAATGAGTTACTGGACCCGTCGCAGCTTTGCCTCTCATACGCCTCTTCCTCTGCCTTTGAGAAGCGAAGGTGGGCTAGAGGGATGGAGCAAAGCACCGCGGCGCGGTCATGAGGACCACAATCTGGTGTCGGGATTTGACTGTCGGCACGGGCCGACGTTGCCCAGGGTGCAACGTCCCCGCCAGCATCCGGACCAGCAGGGCACTCGAGGAGGTACCTCGACCTTGCACCCCAAGCAAGAGCAGCTGATCCTAGTGCAACCTGGTGTTGGTATGTTCTGGTGAGGAGTATAAAATCGTTTCTCCCTGTAGACTCGGGACCAAAAAAGAGTTGCTAAAAACGGTGAAGTTCGTATTTCATATTCTTTTCTATCCGGAAAGCTTAGTACGTACTTGCTTGTAGGTATGTACATGTATTGTATGCACAGAACTTGCTTCAAAATCGGTAAACTTTCAAATAGACTTTCAACTGTATGTAACATAGGATGTTACAATCATATGGGTTGATTTTCCAAAAACGGCAAAATCCATATGTATATTCTTATTTCTACCGAGTAAGCTAAATACTAAGTGTCATAGAGCTTGCTTAACAATCGACTTTCAAACAAACTTTCAACCCCTATTTTTCACTTTTAGGATTGATTTCTCAGACTCTTTTTAATAAGTATTTTATTATTTCTATCCAGAAATACTGAATTTCACAGAGCTTATTTACAAATTGACGGTGGTTCAAACAAACTCTTAACCATTAATGTAAAATAACGATGAACCACGTATTATATTATTTTTTGCCAGAAAGCTTAATACTGAGTTTAATAGAGCTTGCTTCAAAATTGACGGACTTTCATACAAATTATCAAACCCCATTTTACACCCTTAGGAGTTGATTTTCCAAAAACGGTGAAATACATATTTCATTATTTCTACCAAAAAACCCGAATATTGAATTTCTTAGGACTTGTTTCACAATTGGCAGACTTTCATACACACTTTTAACCCCTATTTAACACCCTGTAGGAGTGGTTATATCAGGAAATCCTTTCTTAGTGGGTGCCTATGTCAAAAAGGAACCTACCTATTAAGGGTTGAATAGTATTATTAATATGCACGTAATTTGTATGATACCCGGATGAATAAGAAAATAATTATTCATCCGGTACCCGTACGAATAGACGCAGACTAAATTAAATATATCATTATGAACAAAAATATCATTTTAAGCAGTCGGGTTTTTTGTTTTAATATTTTAACAGTGTTACTAGTTCGGTTCCTTGTTCGGAACCCTAAAAGTAATCTAATGACTTTCATAAAAACAAAACCAGTAAACATATTATAGACTTTATGAGGTAATAAAATTCATCACGAAAATACATTTTATCATACTTTTATATACGTGTGAGTATGTATATAAACTGTAAAAACGACTCCTCTTTTACAAGAGTGAAGAGTTCACCAAAGATAAGAAAAATGGACCACAAGAATTTGTTATTACGTGTAATTTTTTTCACGTTACTGTTTATTAATGTTGCAAATGGAAGTAAGTCAGCAATATTTATTAATCATCTTCATTAAGCTTTTCATCGTTCATCATTAACCCTTCAATTCTCCTGACTAATTTTAGGCGCAGCTTTAAGATTTTCAAGGAAAACTCGGCATTTCATTCATTAAATAAATATTAGATAATTGCACAACCTCGCTATCTATTACAGTAGTTAATTAACCCAAAGTGTGGTTTACAAACCCATTACATACAGCACGTGTCTCTTTCCACAGCTAAGACGATTAGGCAATGTGATTTTTTATTAAATAGTCCTGCAAACGAGACTACAGGCCATCTGATCGTGAATTATCACTGCCGTGAACATAAGTAACCAACTAACTAATCAAGTATCAATCAAACGTAGATAAAGTATTCTACGGTCATATTTGCATTGAAACTTCTAAGGAATAAGATTTACGGTTACGGTACAAATTTACGGATATACTTCACTAACAAATTGTCATAGTTTGTTAGTTCGGTAATATAAAAAAAAAATTAAAGATTTTCTCTATTAAAACAGAGCAAATTTAAATACTGTTTAACCGCAATGGACAAGAGTTTTACTCAAACATAGACGGGAACATACTAATCATACTCATAACATTTAAAGTAAATTATATATGTTGCAGCTTTACCGGGCGATTCAACCCAAAGTCAAATTGAAAAGTTGAATACGAACACTCAAGTCGTCAATATTCATGGCAAGCTAGGACAAGGCTCTCCACCACCTCCAAATATTCCAAGCTATCCGAGTAGTCCGAATTTACCAATTTCTCCGAGTTTGCCAAGTTCTCCAAATTCGCCAAATTCTCCAAGTTTTCCAAGCTCTCCGAGTTCTCCAAGTTTTCCAACTACACCTAGTTCTCCGAGCTATCCAACTTCGCCGAATTTCCCAAGTTCTTCAAGCCCAAGAAGTTCTCCGACTCCAACTATTCCAAGTTTTCCAAGTTCTCCCATGCCTCCGCGTAGTCCAAGTTCTCCAAGTTTACCAAGTTTTCCTAATTCACCAACTTCTCCGAGTCATCCAAACTTCCCATGTTCTCCAAGTCTTTCAACTTCACCTAGTTCTCCGAGTTTTCCAAATTCACCAAGCTTTCCAAGTCCTCTAAACTCCCCAAGTCCTCTAAACTCCCCAAGTCCTCCAACTTCTCCTAGCTCTTCAAGCTTCCCGAGCTCACCTAGTAAACCAAGTACTCCAAGCCCTTCAAGTATTCCAAGTATTCCGAGTGCGCCAAATTCCCCAAGTTTTCCAAGATCTCCAAGTTCACCTAGTTATCCGAGTTTTCCAACTACACCTAGTACTCCGAGCATTCCAACTTCACCGAATTTCCGAAGTTCTCCAAGCCCCGGAAGTTCTCCGACTACAACTACTCCAAGTTCTCCAACTTCTCCTAGCTCTCCAAGCTTTCCGAGCTCACCGAGTAAACCAAGTACTCCAAGCCCTACAAGTATTCCAAGTAGTCCAAGCGAGCCAACTTCCCCAAGTTTTCCAAGATCTCCAAATTCACCTAGTTATCCGAGTTTTCCAACTACACCTAGTTCTCCGAGCTATCCAACTTCACCGAATTTCCCAAGTTCTCCAAGCCCCAGGAGTTCTCCGACTCCAACTACTCCAAGTTTTCCAAGTTCTCCCACGCCTCCGCGCAGTTCAAGTTCTCCAAGTTTTCCTAATTCACCAACTTCTCCGAGTCATCCAAACTTCCCAAGTTCTCCAAGTCTTCCAACTTCACCTAGTTCTCCGAGTATTCCAAATTCACCAAGCCTTCCAATTCCTCCAAGCTCCCCAAGTTCTCTAACTTCTCCTAGCTCTCCAAGCTTTCCGAGCTCACCTAATAAACCAAGTACTCCAAGTCCTTCAAGTATTCCAAGTATTCCGAGTGCGCCAACTTCCCCAAGTATTCCAAGATCTCCAAGTTCACCTAGTTATCCGAGTTTTCCAACTACACCTAGTTCTCCGAGCTATCCAACTTCGCCAAATTTCCCAAGTTCTCCAAGCCCCAGGAGTTCTCCGACTCCAACTATTCCAAGTTCTCCCACGCCTCCGCGTAGTCCAAATTCTCCAAGTTTACCAAGTTTTCCTAATTCACCAACTCCTCCGACTCATCCAAACTTCCCAAGTTCTCCAAGTCTTCCAACTTCACCTAGTTCTCCGAGTATTCCAAATTCACCAAGCTTTCCAATTCCTCCAAGCTCCCCAAGTTCTCCAACTCCTCCTAGCTCTCCAAGCTCACCAATTTTTCCAACTTCACCTAGTTCTCCGAGTATTCCAAGTATTCCGATTTCGCCAAATTCCCCAAGTTTTCCGAGCTCTCCAAGTTCTCCTACCTCTCCAAATTCTCCAAGTAAGTCTTCAGTAATTGTTAATTATTTTATTCAAAATTTTAGACGTAGTATAGGACATACATGCCGTGTTTTGGGTCACAGAAACTCACACGAGTTGCAAATTTTACGTAAAACTTCTATTAAATAACCTATATTAAAACTAAAACTATAATTAAAACCTTTTGTGGTTTGACTCCGGTCATATTTATTTCGGCCTAATATTTATTATATCGCCTAATCCGTGGTAGAAGCAACGCAATATGTGGCCAATCAGATAGAACACTAATCCTATCTCGGGTTGATTAGTTCATGAGCGGCAGTAGCTACTTACGATTAGATGGGTTGCATCCTCATTTGCTTCATATTTATTATAGAAAAAAGATTTAGGGCAACTAAGATTTAAAGTTACTTGGTGACAGACAGTCACATAAATGATCTATTTTATAAAAATAAATAATAAATTATAAAACAAATAAATATTTACGCTATATTCATACATACAAAATACATAAATATAATACATATATATATATATATATATTATATTGTTGTATACGATAAAGGATAGATGCAACTTTTTTTATTTCTAACTGAAACTCTTAACGCTGTATGTTTCATCGTTTTATCGTTAAAATCGATGAAAATTTAGACAAAGATTATCTACACAATTTTAACCACTTCGGGTTTTCGCTGTAAAACTGTTTAGTTACTTTTGATTTGTATTCTTCTCTGAAAATCCTTTAAATATGAATAGGAAAATATAGGTACCACCAGAAACCAACATATTGGATTTATTGACGTCCTAAACAAACCATGCAGTATCATCTAAAACAAACGAGTTTGCAAAACTTTCAACAGCTTTTTAAACACGCCATCTAATGCATCACACGTAATTATATGCTATGAAACAAATGCTACTTCTTAAGTGTTACAATCATTTATTATTAAATTGGATGTAACAAAATATTAACTAACTATTTTAATAAAATATATAAAAAATATAGTGTTACATATAAGGGCAAATTGTTGTATTCAAAGACATTAGAAACCAATGAATCTCAACTCATAAGTTTATACAAATTAAATACAGTCTAAATTAAATAAAGATATCGTGATAATGTGTTTGTTAACAGAGTTTAACTTTGTATCCCACAAATCTGTACTTTGTTTTTTTTTTGTAGTGTGGAAGTAGCAAACGAGCATGCAGCCCACCTGATGGTACTGTCGCCCATAGACATCTGTAATTAACCCTAGGTAAGGTCAAAGTCACACATAAGGTTGCCACAGACGCGTTGCTACCCTTGAGGAATAAGATGGAATGCCTCGGAAAAGTATGTCTCCCTTACCACACACTACAAACACTGCGGTTATTAGGCAAAAACAGTTGTGGCGATGGTGCTTGCGGAGTCGAAGCACAAAGAGTTCTACCACCTTCAACTATCTATTTATCACCTTACGACAACACTCACTAGTTCTTTAAAACAACACAGACAGTTGTGTTAAACATTCACAGACAACTTCACTAGTAAATTCTTATTCTTCCTACTGTTACTTGCAAACCTGCCCGTTGCTTTATTCGAAAAGTGAAATTTGAAAATTTCTGAATCGATTTGACTTAAAGATAGACAGGAACATAGTTTTCATACGTATTTATGTTGCAGCTCCACCGGGAGATTCATCGCAACGTCAAAATGAAAATGTAAATACGAACACTCTAGACGTCAATGTTGGCGGACCAAGATCAGATTCACCACCATCTCCAAATATTCCAAGCTCCCCAAGTTCTCCTGACTCTTCAGATTCTCCATCCAATTGCAGACTTATTGTAAGTCTTTAAAATTGCAAAATATATAAAGTATTAATCTTATAATAATATTAGCATCCGTAGATAATGTGGAGTCGGTCTTAGATTAACAGTACTTCTCTACAGTCTCTAACGCCTCTACGCGTTTAAAAGGATGAATGGGGGAACGTAGGCTGCAGCAAGTTTTTGCAAAGTTATATCAGAACAAAAAAGCGGAGAACCTATGAACTGATAAGGCAATTCTTTAGCTTATGCCTTATTCGTATAAATATTAAATATCCACATCCAATGATATGTGGTTTAGTGTTGATTATTTTTATATTAAAAGCCTCTACTATACATCTTCTGTAAATATCCACGGGCGTCGGCTGCCACTTACCAACAAATGTTCTGCTGCTCTGCTTTTGGGTTTCATTATCATCAAATTATTTATTACTGTTTACGGTTGACTGGTCTTCGGACAAAATAAGAAGAATTAAGACCATACTCCAAACATTTCATCACGTTTAAGTTAAAAAAATACAAGTTTATATTATTTAAAAATAACAGTTTATTAAAAAATATAAGTTTATTATTATATAAATTTAAGTTTATAAAATAAAAGTATAAGTTATATTACAAAGAATTTATATATACCATTCAATGCTGCACTGTTTGTTATTATAGTAAAACTAATTACTGAATCTTTTTTAGGCCGGTATAGTCAATCTGCTCCTCCCTGTCGAGGTAAGGAATAAAAATAAAGACTTAATAATAATGTAATATATATGTATATTTAGATACGATGTATTAATATATTGGACGTCTTTTTTTCAGTGCTAATTTTGAGATTTCTACAAGAAATGTTATGAGGTGCGAACGAAATTCATATAAAGTTAAATTGAAATTGATTTTATATTGAAATAAATTTGGATTGTACATATATGCAACTTTTATTATAGCTACGATTTTACGAGTGACCTTACTAAATAGCATTTTGTTTTATCTTTGTCTGTTTCCTGTAATCCTTGAAAATATTTTATGTCATTTTAATACTTACGCGGGTTCTATGATAAATAGTGATATGCAAATTCGATGAAAAAAATCCTGTCAAAATCAGCTAAATTGGTTCTACGACTTATACTTATAAAAATATAAAACTCGACTGCTGTTTAACTCTTAAAATAATAAAATATTTATGATTTTTTTATAAACATTAATAAACAATATTTTTATCGAATTCAACATGTTTAAAAAAATATATAGTCTACAGTCCATTATTTTTAACTTGACTTAAATGGTAAACAAACCAACTCACATCACAAATGATAAGTTTCCGACAGATTTGCTACATGAATCGTAATAAAACTATTCACAGACACTAGTTTTAATACACGCATATTAATATACATTAAAAACTTGTAATAATCTACATTAATAATTAAATTAAGAGCTAAAAACCGAAACTTAGAAATGTCCTCGAGCACAGATTAATAAAGTTCCTGTACTATTGCCATTGCGTTATAGGGATTGCATAAAGTGAATGATTACGACATAAATGTGAATAAAGTAATTGGTCTGGATACTAGCTTTTAATGGTATGTTTTATTTTAATTTCCTTAATTTTACTTACAAATTAAATTAATAGTTGAAGTTAATATAGCTTTTAATCTATTTTATAGAATTGAGAAAATTTTAAAATGATGATATCACTCAAAATCGTAAAGATTTTTCAGTCATCCTTTTTTTAGGAATATAAAAAAAGATTAATATTTTTTTACACTTCACACACTATGCCTTCCGCCATATTACTCTGAATTAAACCCTTTTGAATTAATATGGGCACAGCTAAAATCTCATGTTGACAAAAATAACAAAACTTTAAAATGGCAGACGTTAAAAATTTAATCATACGGCCCACGACGCATTTGTCATAACTGTTCCAGGCGAGACCTCATCCTCATGTACAGACGATTGTTACAGTGATGATGCACAATAAATAAATTATAATAAAATTTTGTTTAATTTCTACAACTATTCACTTCATTTCATTCATTCAACAATTCATATTCCATATTTTCATCCCTTTGAAATGTCAAATTTTTTTGATACGCCATGTTTGTTTACCATTTAAGTCAAGTTAAAAAAAATGGACTGTATGTCACTACTATAGAGCCGTGACAAACGGCACTCATCAGTCACGCTCATATTTCAAAATCCGTCAAACAGTTTAGACTTCTTATGTTAGGACTGATAAAGTCTAAAATTCTATTTTTTTAGTTAGTAAGCGTCTGCAGATAGAAAAAAAGGAGGGTGAAGACGATTTTCTTTAATACATAACAATATATGAATAAATAAATAAATAATTAGTGTATATAGATATCGGCTGTTTTATTGTATTATTATTATTTCCATTAAGTACCTTGTAAAGTGTAAATAAAATAGCTTGTGACTCAGTACATTTATAAAAAAGAGGATAGTAGGAATAAAACACAATAAGGTATCACAAATTGATGGTGAACAATGTACACAATATACATACATACCTATGAGATGTTGTCTTGTTTCTGAAACATTTACCACTGAAGATCGCGAAGGGTCTTAAGTACATGATTTCATATTTTGGAATATCGAATTTCTTGGTACCAACTGGAATTTGAAACTGATAAGTACTTCCTCAGCAACAATAGAACCTTTTTATTCCTTTCAAAATCATACCGCAAAGTCCCGAAACTACTTCTTATTATCTGCCTACAACGAGGACTGTAATATACATGTATTATGTGTACGCTTGAACGAATCTAAGGCAGGAGCAACAACATGGTTAGGTTAACTTTGATCCATATAAAGTTTAAGCCGTTTAGAAGGTGGTAGAACCTTTTGTGGTTCGACCCCGGAAGCACCACCATCACACCTTGTCTGCCTCATAACAGCAGTGTTAAGTGCTGTTGTGTTCTTTTCTGAACGGTGTCGTAAGAGAGATAACTTATCGGTAGCTTTCTAACATAGTTATCACGAGTAGCAAAGCATCTGAGACAGCTGGACAATTTTGACGAAATAAACAATGCTCTGTCGAAGGTCGTATATTGGTTCAAAATAAATAACCTTCTTCTTAATGAGAAAACTAAATGAATTAAGTTGTAGGCCTATGCAAAATAAAGACTGATATTATCTGGGGTTGATTACAAATGTCTATGGGCGGCAGGATCCACTTAGTATCAGATAGACTGCTGGCTTGTTATTTCATAATTATAATAAATAACTGTTGGTCACTAACCACTTGACATTGACCGTACAAAAAATACAAAAAAGTATTACGGACGATTTCCTTTCAGAGGACTACTATGACTGCACGCGTGTGTATACTGGCATACCCGTTCCTCTCACTTGGATGAATTATTCTGCAGCAAGCGCTTTGTGACCCGCATGCTAGATATGTAAGGTCAACTATCTATGAAACGATGAGATGCAAAGGGCACGCATGCGGGTGAGACGCATAAACACGCGCGACAGGAAGAATGCCCTCAAACAACTTTCGTTTTTTAATAGAATTCATATTATAACAGCGAATTTTGCTATAATTTATTACGTACTGCCCTCGTGATCCCTGCAGGATGAAATATATGTATGCTACTGATAAAATATATAGTTGAAATGTTTGAACTTTATTCTTAGTATTTTGTCACAAATAAATACTTTAAAATTTCATTATATGAAATAGGTAATAGTGGAAGCATTTAAAAATGCGTGTATTAATATTATTTACAAGCACAAGATTTGAAACAATTATAAAAAAAATAATTGTATCGTATCTTTCTATGGCCAGAAGCGTATTTGGGTTTAGTAACAGCAGCCTATTGTCCGACCGAAGGTCGATTATTGAGCGAAGCCGAAGACGATTATTCGGCTATCGTCCCAATTTTCGGCCGAAGACGAAGCCGGATGCTTACGGAACTGATTTTCGTTTGCCGGATGTTTAAACCCATAAACATCCGGCGAACTAAAATCAGTTCCAAATTGTCTAAAAGTGAATAATATATATAACAATTTGAAAAACTTTTATAAATAAATGTTAATTTGGATTATT
>MOOZ01007538.1:13200-32753 GCA_002930495.1 Cecropterus lyciades | reverse complement strand
GGCCACTGCCGCCCATTGATTGCAACTTCAAATAGAAGAGGTATCTGAAGTCAATCACAGATGCGGTGATCCGTGAAATGCTAGAACTGCTTCACGCTAGATATAGGTGTAGCGGTGATATCTCCTTGGTAGAGCCAAACAATTTAGCATCTTTAAATTTTTTACTTAAGCGACGATAAATTATCATTTTAAAATAGCAAACGATCAGGCAGTCCATCTGATGGTAATTGGCTACTGCCGTCCATCGACATTTGAATGCAGCTTCATAGAACCGAGAACGTCACAACAATTTCATTGATTTGACTAAGATTTGACTAAGATTGTCAACTCAAACATAAGTGATCTGTGCTGTTATATTTTTTGTTTTCCTCTTTTTTATGACATTTTTTAGTAGCTTACGTATTTTTAATCTCTAACGGTAAGTAGTCATTGATGCTTACGGCTTTGTGATGTAGCAAGTGCGCATTTAGTCCACGTGGCGGTAAGTGGCCACTGCCGCCCATTGATTGCAACTTCAAATAGAAGAGGTATCTGAAGTCAATCACAGATGCGGTGACCCGTGAAATGCTAGAATTGCTTGATGTTAGATATAGGTTTGGCAGTGGTACCTATCCAACAACTTGCAACCTACGGATTTAAACGGAAATGAATTTAATATTAAGCTTACGGAGATTCTAACAAATAGTCAATAGCAGTTACAAAATTATTCTTACAATATTACAGAACTAATACGCCATCAACCAAGGAGAAACTCGTTGGGATTGTCTTTTCTTTCATTACAGTTATGACATATCAGACCGGTCACCGAAAATTCAATTAATAGAATAGAAATAGGATTAGAATAGTGTATGGTTGTGATTGGGTGTGACTTAAAACCTTTACCTCAACCTTCAAATTAAAACACAACAGTCAAACCACGGAAATCTTCAACTCTGCATGATACTGAATATGAGGCAATAATCAATTTTAGTACATACAAGGAAATATATTTTCCCCCCTTCGTAGTCCATAAAGTTGAGTATACACCCCTATTAGCCTTCTTTGTTCCACTGTTGGATATGCTGCAATATATACTGCCTTTCTTAACGGAGATTTTCGTCGGTTGAACGCACTAGACGTTGGCAATTCATGCCTGGTGATGCTATTCAATATTGACACCACACGGCAAAATATAACAACTATAAATTATAATTATTTCTTAGTATTTGGATACCCCTAAATACACGGGATATTAAAGTACGTTTTCTTTTTCTCTAAGATCACAATATAAAAGCCGATTTTCTCGGCAATTTATCCTTATACTCAACTTTGCTTTCCGGCTAATTTCCGTCCTTTTGTTTTTATTACATTTCGGCTCTATTATTTGATTTTCTTACTAGTTGTTGAAACTAACAATCTTCTATGGCAATATTCTGTTTCACAATATACCCATAAAGGCACTGGTTTGTCACAAATTATTATCATCATCGTTGACCAGGTCGTTAAACAGTGTAGTTCGACCGTGCACCTACCCCACCCCTTTATCTAGAGTAACAATTCTTGCGTTTCGGTGGAAGGGTGTAGTTGCTGGATCACTTATGTTTGAGTTGACAATCTTAGTCCTCGGGAGTGGCAGCATCTGTAATCAATGAAATTGTTGTGACGTTCTCGGTTCTATAAAGCTGCATTCAAATGTCGATGGACGGCAGTAGCCAATTACCATCAGATGGACTGCCTGATCGTTTGCTATTTTATCGTCGCTTTATATAATTTATCGTCGCTTAAGTAAAAAGTTGAAAGATGCTAAATTGTTTGGCTCTTCCAAGGAGATATCACCGCTACACCTATATCTAGCGTGAAGCAGTTCTTGCGTTTCGGTGAAAGATTGTGGATTTAAAGGTGGTAGAACTCTCTTGTAGTTCGACTCCGGAAGCATCACCGCCACACCTATTTCTGCTTAATAACAGCAGCGTTATGCGCTGCTGTGTTCTGGTCTGAAGGGTGTGGTAAGGGAGCCATACTTTTCCAAAGCATTCCATTTTAGTCCTCAGGGGAAGCAACGCATCTGTGGCTAACCTTAGGTGAGACTTTGATCTTACCTGGAGTTGATTACAGAAGTCCATGGGCGGCAGTAGCCGCTTACCATCAGGTGGGCTGCATGCTCAATTGCTACATACATACTATAAAAAAACTATAGGAACATGCATGTCCATGAGCGACTATTTACTATCAATGCATACGGATACTCGTTTGCTGCTTTGTAAAAAAGTCTCATTGTTCAGTTAAAGGGAAGAGTAATGTATGCACTATATCTAACTGATCTTCAAACATGAAATAAAAATTGAACACTGGAACTACAAGACCGCTATATTCCTGAACCCTAATACAAACAGTATTAAATAAGTACACGCGATATATTTTATACGGGACGGGTAATGTACGTTTTATGATACCGATACAATAATAGCAGGTTTATATGTGGCTGTACTGATTTGTTCGACGATTCTAACACATGGACGTAGCTATGTTAGCAGGGAAATATAATGTCGGCGGTCGGCGAAAAAAAACTGTAGCGCAGTATCTGATACTTTTTCACTTACATTTTCATTCTATGCTAAAATGGTGAGGAAGAAGGGTTTTCCGGAATAAACAGACTCAAAAAAAAACGAACGACACTAAAAAAAGAAATGAAAACCAATCTGTGTGATCAGACTTTTGAGAATATTTTCAGAATGTGTTCAGATTTTACGGGTTTTTAATTAAAAGAACAGAACATAAATTAGGCGTTTTTGTTATCTACTTCATATGTCTATATAAAGACAAATTTAAGTAACACGTTCAGCTATAAATTACTTACGATGTCATATAAACCATCCCCAAAACATAACAGGAATCAAGCGCGAGCAAGAGAATTGCCAAATTGAATTGCGTTATCTCAATACTTTTATGGTCCATTTGTATTCGGGTCGGTGTACGTCAGACCTTCATACATATCGCATGCTCATGAGGAATATAAAATAGATGCAATATACTCGTCATAACCTTCTCTGTTGGTTCGTGAGAACGTCCTGAAGTGCCTACGTACAGTTTGCGTCTATTTACACGTACTTGGATAGACGCCTTTATTTTGCGTACCCGGTATATACAGGGTGGAGGATTAACTCGGATACAATACTCGAATACTCGTCGTGACATTTTCCGATTCTGGGAAATGTTCTATGCGGTGTGAAAATAGGAACATGTTCATATACTTTGTACCTATTCGCACGTATTTTTGCTTACATGTCAATGGATATATATTAACTTTTTGATTACGTTACATTTCAAGGACTCAAGAGAATTGTAGCCAGTCACAGCTACCTTATATAGGTATTATGCTCATTAGTGCCGCATTAGTAACTGCAGGTAATATTTCTTTTACATGTTACATTACGGCATTATTATAGAAAACTACATTCCGTGCTTGCAAATACTACGATATTTTACCTGTATATTTTAGTTGTCTATTAAAAAATACTATACGGTAGACTTTTAAATACAAATGAACAGACGGATGGATTTTAGTAGTACTGGTATTTCAGAATTAAACATTTTTACCATGGTCACAAACTTACTTTGAATGAACAAATGAACTAAAACATATAAAAAAAGATAATAGAAAAATAAAAAACAATTTCCATTTTCATTATGGCTTTAAATAAATATTACATTAAAACTTAAGAGAAATAAAAATACTCAAAAATGATTAGAATTAAATTAAATCCGTTAAACCTAAAGGTTATTCTTCACTTTTAGGACCTCCTACATATTATATACAGAATGTACATAATTCATATTACTTTTATTTGGATTCCCGGAGGATCTTGGAATCTGGGAGTGACTTGGGAGTTGCGTGACTGGGTGTTTTTGGCACAGGCTTTAAAATATACCTGTATTTTTTATGTAAACTGCTGTTCAAGTTATCAGATTAAAACATATACAGCCTTTTGAAATAAATTGCAAATGATATTTAAAATAAATTCATTCAATTCCGATCAGTGCTTCCACAGATTAGCGGATTGAAACAAAATATTTTTGCTTCCATTTTCTCTTTATAATATTACTGTATCTAGCGTTTGTATAGTTACAATTATATTTATATATAGCGCACCATTTATACTAAAGCTTTCTGTTCACTGAAAATCCCTCTTACATCAAGAATTCATTTTGTTAAAACGAGATGTCGCGTTACTCTGTATTAAGAGCGGAACAACAGCGAAATAAACTTCATGCTTCTCCATTCTCTAGATTGTTGTAAGCGTAAAAGACAAAGACATACAAATCATTCTCTAAATAGTTCTGTAATGGTTGTGAAAATTTATTTATTTAAAATAAATTATTTTTGAAGCATTGTTTTTGAACAAAAAGTAACAATTGGCTTCATGTAGCGGAAATACCATCTCTGTATATATATCTCATACCATCAGTACCAATCGTTGCTGTGTGCTGCGTTTCATGTTGTACTTTAGAAAAAATATATGTATATTAGATTTAAGTACTTGCTGACTACTAGAAGTAGGTTAGTATGGAACAGGGGTTCTATCAGAAGTTAATTACAGATGCTTCGCTTTTGTTATATAATATGGAAGTATTCCACCCGATGATAAGTGGCCTCTAGCGTCCATGGACTCTGTAACTAAGCCCACACAAGATCAGTTTTACCTGAGATAATCACAGATGCGTTGTTATCGCGTAGGACTAAGTTAGAATGCCTCGGTTAACAATATCTTCCTTACTACACCCTTTACCCCAGAACACAGCGTAGCATGTCATTGCTGTTATTAGGCAGAAAAACCGATGGTCGCCTCATATGAAAGTAAGCCACAACCCTTCACCGAAAAGCTAAAACTGCTTAATATTGAAATAGCAAACGAGCATGCAGCTCACTTGACGGTAAGTGGCCAATGCTGATCGTAGACATTTTTTAAATAGTATGGTAATAGTAAAGGAGCACCTGGTAAGTAGCTACTGCCGCCCATGGACGTCTGTAATCAACCCTATATAAGATCAAAGTCTCATCTTAGGTTAGCCATACGTATACATACATAAATACGTTGCTACCCTTGACGACTAAGATGCAATGCCTCAGAAAAGTATGTCTCTCTTATCCCTTCTGACCAGAACACAAAGTAAGTATGGGGTATTCTGTACCCCAATAAGTTTGGCTACAAAAAGGTACAAAATATTTAAATGATATTACTATGTTATTTTAGTTTTATGTAGCAAACTATAAGTGTTATAGGTTTAATGCAGTTTATGTAAACATAGCATAATGTTTACGTAAACTTAATACAATGCTCCGAAACTGAGCAAAGCTTGGGAAGTCAGGTGGGGAAGCCAAGAAATCTTCAGTTTCTGTGCCATAATGCAGTGGCACAAGTCAAAAGCGAAAGCCTTTTATGAAATAACTCACATAACAAGGTCAATTAGGTTTATTTTCGGATAGTCTACATAGTTATACCACCCACGTCGACCTCCGGGTCTGTTTTGAAATTCCATAATTCGTAAGACCTGTATGTCACAGAAAGTGTAGCGTGTGAATTGTAAACGTTGCACATTTTTTAAAAAAAATAATTGTATTACATGTTACATATTTGTCAGTCGATCGTGAACCACATAATAAATCAGTCCTGTGAAATTATTGTATTATTAATAAATCAATAACGATTCCTCATAATAAATCTACATATAAAATAATGTGAATATATTAATCTCACTGTAATTCAATTTAATAAATAAATTTATAATGTGAATATTTTAAGGTTTGTAGATAGTCGTTATGAAGCAGTTTTCATCTATGATTGAGATGACGATGAAGATCGGTAATAAAAATCTATTATAGGCAACAATTACCTCTAAATATCAAATACAGTAAATAAAATAGCTGTTACTATTATATAACTATGTCCGTGGACGATACAAATTTTACTTGCTTTTTGCAATTTGACGTGCTTATCTAATGATTTAAAATAAAATGTATAGTGGTTAAAGATATACAAATAATGATAATAACGCTGACAACGTTTTCTACACATACAATCCTGTAATAGGATTTTATCCTGTATTGTGAGTGTCATGGAGACACATTAATGAAAACAGAACCACCCAGGCCCAGTGCAGAAATCTAAATTTATCATTCAAACATCTATCTGGGCAGGCTACCAACCCAGAATTCATTACGTGACAGACCGGCATGGTGTTTGCTACGCCACGCTGGTCGTCAATTCCTTGTTAAAATGCTACTAATTAAGATATTGTTTCACAATGTTAAGAATCATATAATACGCCATAAAATCGCTTTCAGTTTATAACTTAGCGGGCAAACCGCGTCACACTCTGTTTGATATACAGTAAATTAGACTAATACACTTTAAGCTCCACTATGATATAAATTGTAGGCCCAACTTCTAACAATACGTAATCTCTTGTATTTCTGGGAGTTTCTTGTGTGTTTGTTAATATATATACGTCTATGCTTTGATTTGTGCGCGTATCTTAATGTCTAAGCATTCTAAGTATGAGTGTGTGTCGAATTCACAAATCCATGTAATCAAATATATAAAAAATAAGATATGTTCTGTGTTTTGGTGTACTTGTCTTAATGAGTCATTGTATTACATCTGTCGTAAAAAAAAGTCGAGGCAGGGGGTGCTAAGAATCTCCGGCAGAGATCCGGCTACCGAAATAAAAATTAATATATGCTTTATGATTATAAAGGAGTGATAGCTTATTTGTTAGAAAATTGGCCTTTCAATCGAGATGACGGAGATTCGATCCCAATAATCCCTCTTTCAGTTATGTGCGTATTTTTATTTAGGTGGTTTCTGGATTGATTTTAGATTTTACGGGTCCTATATTTGCCTTGACGAATACAATTCCCGTTATATCTAGAAAACTGGAATCTGCATACAAATATATATCAGCGTAGACAGTTTGAATGATTCTTATTTCTGAACACATTTGAAGTTACAATACTTTGGTGGTAGATGGCGCCATACGTAACGAAACGTTGGAGAGGAAGAAAGACGGTGTTTTCATGTTGGAAATGATTGGATATCTGCGTTGAATGAGATGCACCCATTATTTAGTTGTAACTAAATAATGGGTGCATCTCACTGTTTTAGTGTTAATCAATTAACGTTCTCAATGTATTAGAGTTCATAAATTATAAATGTGTATAAGAGATGTTTATCATTTGATTCGCTGGTTTCCTATTTCACTATATTCGATATGTGTAGTATAACTAAGGAGGAGTGAGAAGGGGTGAATCTGCCGACATGTTTACACATTCTGAAGGGGGTAGAAAGATTTCTACCCTCTTCAGAATGTGTAAACATGTCGGCAGATAGTTCTACTCCGGAAGCACCACTGCCGCACCTATTTCTGCCTAATAACAGCAGTGTTATACGCTACTCTGTCCTGGTCTCAAGGATGTGGCAAGGGAGACATAGTTATCCAAGGTGTTGCAACTTAGTCCTCACGGGTAGCAATGCATGTGGCTAACTTCAGGTTAGGTTGGTCTTATCTGAGGTTGATTTCACATGTCTAGACATATCCATCGACATATATAGAGTATACCACAATATTAAAGCGATTAACATCTAGCAGTCTATTTCACTACTATGATTATGGTTCAACGAAAAATCAAATAATTCATTCGAAAAAATTTTTTAACAAAAAATTGAAATTATTTTTTTATTTTTAATTTTTTTTTTTTTACTTTTTTGTGGTATGAAGTCGGTTTCTATATTTTTCTTTTAATTTAGTCACGCTTTTTAGTGATGTTACAATTATATTTGTCTTCACACAATATCACTAATTTTGCTTCGTAAATATAAATTTACACGAAAGCATCAATTTGAACATAAATACAAACTTAAATTCCACTTCCAGCATGTAAAATTTAGTACTAAGCCGTGACTAACAAAACTTTTATAAATTATGTAAAGGTCAATAAAGGTTAGGTCGGTATTTATATGAACAGAGCGCATTTTATGTTTTCTATTGTGTTCCAACCTAACCTAATCCTAAGCTATAAATTAGGCTTGCAGTACTCTGCATCATCAGGTTTGAGGAGTTGAAAATTTCAATCTTATATCACTGCATAGTAATCTTACTGCTTATACGTAAGCACCAAATAGCCAACTTCTATGGTGTAGGTTCGAAGAATCCCTGCATCATCAGGGTTGAGGAGTTGAAGGACAAATATTTCAGAGTATGTCTATGCTCAGTAATCTTATTATATAATAGCTAACTTGGTTTTGGCTAGCAGTATCGCTACATCATCAGAATCGAGGAGTAGAAGGTTATACTTCTCAATCAATTGTATCGTCCTAGATACCTAATGTTTATTTCAAGTTTCATGAGAATCGGATCGATAGAAGCTAAGTTATTCGTCCATTTGTCGCGCACATATTTAATGCAAATTTAAGACTTATACGTTTTTCTCAGGGATGCTCTTGTCAAAACTAAACCAAATTAAAATGGAACCCAACGGGAAGTACCAATTTTCAAATAAAAAAAGAATTGTCAAAATTGGTTCATCCTATCCACAAATTTCGATGTATCAAAGATAAAAAAACAGTGGAATTGAGAACCTCCTCCTTTTTGGAAGTCCCTTAGAAACATAGATGTTGCGTTGAAACGCTCGTTTAATTAATAACGATGCAACACAAGCTCATTTTAAATAATCGAGCCAATGACGTGTAATCACTGCGCATATTTATTGTTCTGTTAATTAATAGACCATTACTGTGATTTATGTTGGTACGTGATACATAAGATAGTGGTAATAACGTAGTGGTTTTTACTACTCGCCTCAATCATTTGTACGAAATCAGAATATTTGTACGTGAGTTTCTCAGTAAATCTTCTTACGGCAATCCTGGACGGGATTAAATAAGAGTAAACGATTTAACAGTTATCGGAAATCCAACAGTGTAACTTAAACTCCGTCTTAAAAATAAATAGGGGATGAAAGTTTCTATGAAAGTCCCCCCAATTTTGATGCAAGCTCAATGTCACTAGTATTTGGGTTTGTGACCAGAGAAGCTGGTTTCACATATGATGCGCTAGAAATCAATTTTCCCTATTATACATTTATCAGCGATAAGACTAAAAAGGAAAAAATAAATAATTACTTAAAAAACTAAAAAAAAACACGCTTTTGTAACTAGTTCAACTAAAAAATACAGGATAAATAATAGTTTAAAAAAACTTAAAAAAACACGCTTTTGAAACAAACTGAACTAAAAAAATCGAAAATAATTTTCTATAAGTTAAGAAAATTTAGCGATAAGAAAAAAAATTATTTATCGTATTCGATTTATTAGTTCAACTTGTTACAAAAGCGTGTTTTTTTAAGTTTTTTTAAACTATTATTTATCCTGTATTTTTAAATTTTCTTAAACTATTATTTATTTTATAGGCCTACAGGAGCACCGACAAATTTTTTGTTAATGTTTTTTTTGTTATATTACCACCGGTTTTTTTTTTCTTGTGGGTTGTTTTTCTTTGTTTTCATTTTTTATAAGTGGGCACTACCACACAGGAACACCTGTAATCAACTCCAGATAAAATTAGAGCCATACCTGAGGATGACGACGCGTTGTTACCCCTCAGAACAAAGTGGGAATATCACATAATTTTATCACCCTTACTCCAAACACCAGAACACATAAGCACTTAACACTACAGTGGATTTGACCAAACTCTTGCCTGAAATGAAGAAACTGTCACTTGGAATGTTTTGCGGTGATTACAATCCATGTAACTGAAATTTACACATGAAGCAAAAATTACTTAAAAAGTCCACAAAAATTTTGAAGACTTGGAATGAAATTGTTTTTATTTTGTATAGAGAAGTCCCAGTTACAATTTTTCTTAATCTACTACCAGATCGGAATACAACTTTAACAAATTTAACAATCAAAAATCAAGTACTTTTTGAGACATCCTATAGTTAAAGCCTATTTGATCTAGTAGACTTTGTACGAGCAGGCAAAGATGTGGCTTCTATTAATCACCGAGCAGAGTTATGTGACACTTTTATATGTTTCATTAAGGTAAAGAACTAACAGCCTTTGTTTAGTGCTATATAGTTTACCTACGTGGTCTTAATAACCCTTGTAATTTTCTTTGTCTTAGAGGTAGTAAATGGTATTGTGTTTATCTGATATTGCACGGAGAGCGAAAAATATTTTATTTATTTATGGAGTTTACTCCTTAATAATCGATTCGTATAAGGCGCCCGGTATGAGAAAAATATGAGGAGTAAAATCTAGTGATCGAATGACCTCGTTACGTTTTTGGTGCACAACCTATTGTGCGTACCTTTCTCTTTCCGTTATTGTGAGTATTAAGACGTGCATAGTGTATGCTGCAAGGCAGCTTACTCATGTAAGACTATAACTATATGTTATTTCTATAAGTGTTGATTTTTATTCCAGTTTTTAATATTAATATCAATAATAAATTTTATTAATGTGAAGTTCTAATATTTACCATTAATTATTATATTTATCAATATTTATCATTAAGAAGTAAACTCCAGTCGTGCGTCGGAGCTGACACACTATAACTACATATTTTTTGTATGAAGTGAATCTTTTTTAACGGTAGAAAGTGGGTGGATGGGTGAATGCATAGATAAAGGAATATGTGATTGGCTTCATGTTGCACCCCAGTTTCGCATCAGCTACCTATTCTATTTCCAGGCACTATATTTAACTGGTAATGTTATCAGTTAAATAAAATTTAAAACAAAAAATCCGACGGCTTAAAAGTTAAAACGAAATTTTTGTTGACAATGATATACGCGTATATTTAATTTAACGCTTATATGAATTTTGTCAAAATTGTCAACTAAAAGTATCATAGTATATATATTTTTAGATTAGTCTCTTTACTAGCTTTCATTTGATACCCATATTGTCGTAATAGTAAAAAAAATCGTCACTCCTCCACCCTGTTATAGCCTATGTCAAACTGAGACAATTCTAATGATATGTTATACGTCACAATGCTTCAAGCCGTTTGGGCTGTAATGCGTGCCAAAGAAATGGACGTACATACATAAATACGCTCGAAGAATATTACCCTACTTCTGATGCAGTCGGGTAAAAATTATTCATTGTACCGATTGAGACAAAGACGACATCTTACATCTTAAAATCCGTCAAGCCATTTGGGACCCTGACGCGGGTAAATAATACTAATAATAGCTTATGTATGTATCTGATATAAGAGTATCATTAAGATTTATATGGTTTTATTTATGTTAAGTAGAACTAAAATGTAATTTGATAATTGACATTTTAAGGACTACTAAGTATTGTGGCTACGATGCCTAAGGAAATACTCGTATTTATAATAAGATGTATTCTTTTATCAAACTGCTACAGGAAAACTAAATGAGCGCTATGACATGGGGTTCTTCAAAAAAGGTGCTAAAAGAGCTCTCCTTCAAAGCCGGCGATGCATTGGCGACTCTCCTGGTGTTGCAAATGTCCATAGGCGACGGTGACTACTTTCCATCAGGTAGCCCGTATGCCTTATCGTTAGGTTTAAGTATAAAAAAAAATAATACCAATCAAAACTTTTTTAACCAATATTCTACCCCAACTAACCCATCTAACAACGCAAACATTAGAGAAAAAGTGAGTTCTCTCAACATAAATTATTCTCATTTAAAATAAAGGATAACAAAAGGGATAGGAAGGTTTCTGAGAGAAAATAAGGAAAATTTTCGGATAGCGCAGTGGGAAAGGAAACTAGCTCGCCGTAACTATGAATAAGATTGGTTGTTTTTTGATATTGTGTGAGTTATACACTCACGCGTAACAAGTTTTGAAAATGCGTAAAGGCGCGTAATGAGTAACAAAATAACTGATTCAAGGAATAATTTTGATAAATTTTACATTTACGGAAGATAAATAATTTAAAGTCATTTACAAAATTGAAAACTTGATTATGAATGTAACTCTGTATAAAAAATAAAATAATCAAAACGTTTATAGATAAGTTTTACGTGTCGTTTACGAGGAATTTTGGGTAACAATTACATATGAAATAAGATAGATAAGATAAACATATGAAATTTCTATAAGCACCGAGTCATTTTTAATACAAAAACAGTAATTTAACTTGTCAATAGAATCGCATCATGAATAAGTGTTAGCTATTTCAACAGACCGATGTCTCTTCATAGTAACACGCCTACATCACGTAAAATGACACACTAATGCAAATACTACCCCCAGCGTTGAAATTGTAGAGCTAATCGCTGCTATTTAAACCAGTTCATAGTCAACCTTCGCAGACTAGATACATTTAGTCGCAAACATTTATTTCTTTACCTAACTAAATAAGAGGCTAGTTCAATCATCGTTATCCCATTTTCACTATCCCATTTTTAAGCTCAAGTATGAGCATAATTATGATACTACTTGAGCTACGCATAATTATGCGTAAGGTATTACCTATATCTATATTTTTCCACTCCATTATAGCAAGCTACAGTGAGAGCTAGGAACCGGGCGACAAGCTTGAAGAAAAAATTGTATAGAAATGTATGAAACATGCCACAAGGTCGCGCCTGCACGCACTGCGTGATCAGGCATACATAATGGGTGGCCAATAGGAATGCGATGAAACTGAGATGGACTAAGCGATAACTTATTGAACAAAAATCTGTAGACAGTTTTAAAGCGGGAAATGATAATAGGATAATTTAGTTATGAGATTTAATTTTGTAGCGTTATAAATAGTTATAAATAAATATAATGACGGTTTCCAATAATTTCCAAAAAAGTTGTCAAGAAAAAATAAAATGAATTTATTAAAAGACTTATACATGTACGAATTATACAAACGAACTTCCTAACACGTAACGAAAGCTTACATAACTAGCAGTAACTGAATTTATTGCTTGATGACCTGACAATAATTTGTAAAACAGGAACATACTCAAAGAGGTAAGTCATTCGAAAAGAAAACAGATCCCGAACAGGTGATCTGAACTAAAATGAATAGAGGAAATTACTAGATGAGAAGAACAAAAGGTTATAATGCCCTTTATTAGAAGTGTGTGTCCATGAATGTACATTTTATGTAAAGATAAATAAGAAAAATATCAACATTAACCTTTTTGGAGTTCCTTAACATAAACTAATAACAATTAATCAGCTTTATAGTGTCATAAAAAACAGCATTATTTTTAAAAGGGAACATTATTTATAAAAATCGCAATAAGGTTTGTGGAAAAAACTTCAAGCTACTGAGTTTAAAGTTAAATGCTCCAGACTTGTTGATGCCACTATTATGGTAACAATACAAAAACAGTAGCCAGTTTGCTCGAGACAGAACGAGCGTAGCAATTACTCGAGGGTGTAGCGCAAACATTACGTTCAAAGTATATTGATTCTGGCAAATTGAGTCAGCATGATGCGGGTAAACATCAAATCATCTGTTTATGATCAAATTTTATTTCCGGTGTATTTATACAAACGAAATTCATGGACAGAAAAAAATTCATACCTGCTCATTAAACATCAGCATAATCAGTATTTGGCCATATCTTAAAACATAATACAATTTATAATTAAAATTTATATTTATATCAATAATATCCTTTCCAATAATACCCTTTCTATTTAGCCTATCTCTCTACAGAGATTTTATGCCCTTATGCTCTTTATTCCGGTTATATATGTTCTTTTAAATATTACCATAGTAATTTTTTATTTTGTAAATATACATATTATTTTTAAGAATGGACTGCAGCATCTAAGCCTTCAATTACTAGTTTTTAGAACGTAGGTTAATGTCGAGGACAGGACCTAGCCAGATTTAAAATTGTGATTTACGTGTACTTTGTAACTAAAATCCTTTAAATTTTATGACAGTGTTGAATCAATGAAAGCGTTATAACCTAATTACAAAATAAATTAAGAGTGTTAATTTATTAAACCAGAGAAGGTAAATTTATATTAATGATGTCAAAAATATTGTATGTGCCTTACAGAAAAACTAAGTGAGCTAAAGATAGTTGGCGAATAAAATAATAAATATGCTTGAAACAATGACTTGAAATTACAAAATTGAGTTACTTACTACTCATTGATATATAAATTTCTGTTAAATTCAATCAGTAGCTTTTGCGTAAAAGAGTTACAAACATACATACATCCTCACAAAATTTCGCCTTCATAATATTAGTAAGAGTAAGATAAGATAGATTAATCCAGATTTTGGTGAATAATCCGCCAATTATATGAAAACCACACACGTTATCCACTGAAGCAAGGTATACTAGTTCCTCGTAGGTAACTCTCGAAGCACGGTCGCAGTAACTTTTAAATTGCAATATGTCTTGGATTTGCTGGAAATAAAATATAAAATCTCTATTCCGAAGCTGATCGCTCATATGCAGCCACGACTAAACATTTTAAAAGCGTATTTTATGAATTTATCGAAACTACGTATTTTTTTGAGAAATTAACATTTGTTTGAAATTGCTGACCATCATCATAGTTATCTAAATGATGTTTATTTGCACTTTTTTTTTGATGTTTTAATTTCTTTAAAAAACTGGAAGCTGCAAACTTACAGCCTATCCTAAAAACATGGGAGATAAGCAGATAAGATTGGATTCTTACCAATTATCAATCATGGATGCGTTATCTCCCCACGATGCCAAGAATGTCTTATGCAGGTGTCTCTCCTATATCACACTTTTGACAACAGAAGACAGTAATTAACATTACTACTATTAGTCATTGATACGTGCGACGATATTGCTTTCAGAGACATACCACATTTTTTTCTATTACTCACTGTTTTCAATTATTATTTACTTGATACCAAAACAAACTTCATTCGCACGCTTCCAATTGGAGAAAGTTTCTCCGACAACTTCTAAACTAAGTTGATATTGCATGAAGCAGGTAAGGTGGGCAAAATAGTTTTGAAATAGCCATCCATCCCAGAAATAGTCGGAAAAGTTCCGGAAAGAAAACAAAACGAATAAGAAGAATTTCTGCTAAACATGTTCTTTCTGAACGTGTTTTCGTTTTGAGTTATTAGTGGTTCTGGGTGGTTTCTTGTATAAGAGAACAAAAGTGGTAAAAATATTACCTACTTAAAAAAATCACAAGGTCATAGAACAGGTACGGTACGCGACCGGGAAGGTAACTTCCTTCGACAGTAGAATGTGGTTTCCGGCTCACGGTAAAATGGTCGCTTCATATAAATGAGGCGACCATCTTACTCCTAAGTGTAGTGTATATCAAATGTTTAAACATAATGTTACATAAGTAACGTACCTATCTATAAATTGTATCTCAATAATATTAATAAATCAGTATCGATTGAGCATTCGAGATGTTTGATTTCGATTCTCTCCTTACAACCTTACATGGCGACCCAGCCATAAAAGGGTGCGCCTCGCGTCGCGTGTTTGAAAATGATACTTTGTTACTGGTAAACTTTGAAATGTGCAAAATAGACGTTTTTTTCTTGGACAATGTGTCAATCAAGTGTTAAAAAAGAAGATGCTTTCATCAACATTTACAACCTTACATAGAGAGATGCTACTTCAATATTATGAAATATAATACTAAAATGATAACACATATTTTAAAAATTTCCACAGGTAAAAAGTCTTACTTCTTACCGAAGAGGGATATTTTTGAGACTAAAACACATATCACCATAGACTTACATAAAAATTTAATTAGAAACACCTATAATAACAAAAAATAGTATAAAAAGTCCTCGTGATAGAATTGCCGAAATAAAAAAGGGATATTCAATTTATATGCACTAATTGACTACTGAAGCAATAAAACGTTAAAAACACATTAGCTCCAAAGTTCTATTTACTTAGGTTAATACCTAAGCAATAGGTATTAACTGCATCAATCGTAGTTCACTGACTGAGTAACAAAGAGAAAAAATATGTAACAATATAAGATGTGTTCAAGATTTTATGTAGAGTGTTATGTCGCCCATATCAATTGCAAATAATATCACAGCATCAATACACAACTCACGTATACAAATTACTTAGGGGGAACATTCGCAAAAATCTTTGCAAGTATTCAATGCATACGATAAATATTGCGAGATATTTTATGACAACGCCCACGCATGCTCACAAAGCTTTACAAAGCGTATGAGTGGAGTTCACTCTGCCACATTCCTTTAACATGCAAGAAGGAGTTATATGGAGGGATATTGGGACAGGTCACGCTGCGATTTTCACTATGGTTTAAGTAGAAACTGTAACACAAATTTAGTTTGTAAAATCTTTTGATAGAGTTAATGGATGTTAATGGAAAAAGTTACTTGAAGATATGGACTGTAAAACATTTTTTTCGTGCTTTACAGCCAAATTGTACAGATGTACATGAGTTTCAAAAATTACTGAAATTTCTAGTATTACCTTCGAACAATTCTCGTTTTTTTTGCTAATATATTTCGTTTGTTACTATGTGGATTAATGTAAAAATAGCCAATGATTATGTAGTCTACCTCTGGAGGTCAACCGCAAATGCGTTGCTACTCCTGAGAAGTAACTAGGAATGTCTTGTTTAAATATGACCCATTTCAGCAAAGATGCAGCAGTCCTCAACACAGTCGACAGGCAGAAATTGCTATGAAGCTAATGAAATGAATATAATATTTAAAAAAAAACTCCAAAGCTCCGCGCATTATAACCACCCGTATGTACGACCTTGTACCGTTTAAACGCCTCACGCGAATTCTTAGGTCTATTGTAGTGGCATAATATCATAGTTACATCCATGTTTAAGACAGATGGCAGCTAAGGTAAAGTCTCAACTATTTGTTCAAAAGTTTGTAACAAGAAACACGATTAATTTACCCGACACGCTTCGCACTATCTTAAGTCTAAAGCACCATAATAGGTTACATAGAACTTAAGTTCTAAGAAATAAGTTACAGATTTACTTGTTCGTAAGGGACACTTAAGATGATTTCTTGAGGTGTTAGGCTTTACAAATACAATTGACGATTTGAGAATGAACGTAGTTAGTACAATTTGTCAAAGTTATAGAATTAATTTACGTGGATACTTCGGGAACTGTAGAAAATAATAATTCGATTACATTTCTTATAAAAATACTTATAATTAATAAAGTTATGAGTTATTGATGAAAACGTTGTAAAATATTTTTTTACTTTTCTTTATATAAGAAGACATGTCCAATATCACATCAGGTTTGTAAAAAATAATAAAGATTTAACTACATGAAATAAAATACAAGATAATTTATACTTATAAGGTTAAACTAGCAAGGTAATAGAAATAATGTATCTAGACACTAAGAAAAAGACGCTTTCTACACTCATAGCCCCACACTAGGATTTTCTCCTGTGTCGTGGGTACCATGGACACACAAAAACGAATACACAAACACCTAGATCCAGAACAGAAATCAAAACTCAACATTCAGATGTCTGTCTGGCTGGGGATCGAACCCGGGACCTACTGGCTATCAGACCGGTATGGTGCCCGCTTGGCCACGCGTATCGTCAATATCTAATGAACCCAAAATTGGCTTGTGTTGTTAGAAATGGATCACAAGACGTTCCAACTTAGGAACTTGGAACGCCTCGTATAAGTTTCTTTCCTTCAAACCTGAGCAAAGTAGCGCTTAACACATCAAATATGTAAGAAACAGCTTTTTATAATATTAAAAATATAAAAAGCTGTAAAAAGAGATATTTCCTTCAACCCCTCTTACGATGTCTGGAAGAGATCGCTATTTTAGTGATAATACCTTCTATTGTACCTTACATTACATTTTATATTTTTGTTATATGTTTTTTTTTGTGTATAATAAAGTCTGTTGTATCGTAAAGTATCATATGAGCAGGCAGTTGACTTATGGTAATTTGCATGCTCGTTCACTATTTACGAATTACATTTTTACATTACATACATTGACATACATTGTGGTAGAACCAGTGTAGTTCTAGGGAGTAGCAACGAATATGCGGTCGACTTCGGGTAGAACCCCTGTTCTATATGAAGTTGCTTACAGATCTTGATTGCGGTATAACCAAATACCATCAGGTGGACCACAAGCTCGTTAGCTACTTCAATCTGATAAAAAAATGCTACTTGTATCTTTGCTGTTAAGTAGTATTTGCCGCCCACGGACATCGTAATTGGGTGATATGTGCCTGTATCGTAGTCATCACATTACTGTGCCAGTGCTGATCGTCATTACGTATCTTCTAACAGAATGAAAATATTCTATTCCATCATGCTAACAATCAATTGCTTGAAACTAATGAATAATAAAAAAATCAAACTTAAGTTTGCAAAAATAGAAATATTTTTAAATCCTACACTCTTAAAAGTCCGCTACTAGTATTAGATATCTACCACAGATCCATCTATCCATTTTGTAAATCCAAACCCCTAAAATTACGATATTCACGGGCAGAGCGGAAATGTAACCATTCTACATCACACGGCTAAATAATAAATGAGTTCCGAAATAACAGTTTAATCGTATTAATTAAACACTTAGGTCGTGGAAAGCATAATTAATTCATGACTCATGAATGACGCCGACCTGCATCCTAGTGGCTCCCAGCGTAATGTAATTACTCACGAAACAGCTGGAGCACACTGGAAATTTATATCGCGTAGCCCAGAATATACCTGTAGTAATTTTATTAATACTTAAAAGTAACGATAAGATGGGCTAACTGATGGATGATAATCACCGTGACATATGGCCATTTGCAACATCAGAGAAGCATCGTCAACAGTGAAAAAAGTTATTTTTGAACCTTTTTTGAAGAGTCCTTTATCACAGCGTTTCGAGAATGCCATGTTGGGAAGTTCTTTCTGCATCTTACACGTCGGCAAAAGAAAATGTGCTAACGTGCGTGGAGTTAGATTCCAGTTGATGTGGGTGGAACTTCATCTTTCGGCGAGTAGTGCGGTGAGGGAAAATTGTAGTAGACACTTGAACAAATAGCTTCTCGAAATACTTACCATGGTTCAGTCAACAGAACACGCAGAAGAAGATTATGTCTAACGCAAGTTCAACAGTTCTAACCGATCCTGGAATCATTGACTATTTGGATCACGCATTTCTGCACATAATCAAATGAGATAAGTTGGTATTAGGGCACCTCTCCATGACGCACCTCATCTCTGACAGATGGAGTTGCCCCGCAGTAACCAACTGCTTGATTCTATTTAAGGCTTCACTTCTTTGATGCAAACTTCGCTTTAAATTACCCCGATGTGTCAAACAAGATATGGGCTGGAAACAGCAAATTGGCAGATCTATCTAATAACACCTTTATGTGATTATATGTACTTATGTGATCATGTACATCATGAGCAGTGATAGCCAAATGGTTGAAACTCGGCCTCTCAATCGAGGGTCCGAGGTTCGAATCCCAGGCACGCACCACTGATTTTTATAAAATTATGTGCGTATTAGAAGTTAATTATCACTGCTTTACGGTGAAGGAAAACATCGTGA
>MOOZ01007524.1:6006-20804 GCA_002930495.1 Cecropterus lyciades | reverse complement strand
TATATGGGATTTTTCCCGCACTAAAACCCCTCGTCGGCCATTCCAATCCAGCGCTGCAAAGAGGACTCCGGGATCTCCAAATGAACGCAACCAAAGTCTTCAGAGCGAGCGTCTAGTCTTTAAGACGTTATGCGACCACACATACCGCCTTCTTTCCCGGGCTCCCCTGCTTAGATCCCTTTTAGTCGCCCTTTACGACAGGCAGGGGATACACAACTACAGGGACAAACCTAACCTAACCACTGAGACGTGACGCATTGTTGCTGTTGCTGTTATCGGTAACATAAATGAGCCATTCCCGTTAATAAGTCATAAAACCTATAGTTATTTCCTCCCTTGAGACCAAAACTTGCAAAAAGTTGCAAACGTGTCCAAATTACACGGATGATATTAATTACATTGGCAACAAAAAATATCTCCAAGTGTCTAATGACAAAAAGTTGCGTCCTTTCTGTACATGTACATTCAACGACACTGATTTTTTTATAAGATTTAAGTAAAAGACGACCATGCAGTCCTGATAGTGGTCACTGGCGTCCATGCACATTTGTTATCAACTCCATATAAAACAGGCGTTCTAATTTAGTCTTCACGGGTAGCAACGAACCTGTGTTCGGTTCCAAAATGTATATCTCATCCATTCTTCCCTAACATGAGGTTGCATGTTCCTCTACTGGTTTCATCAGGCGTGTAGGCGTTTGAGAAATGCATGGGGGCGTTAACACGCGTGACAGGAAAACCTTTCTTGGCCTACTTTTTATTACGTTGGCCCACATGAAATGTCCGTTTTTGGAAACTCGAAGTAAATATAAAAGCAAGTTAAAAATGAAATATATTTTTAACCTTTAAAATATGCTCCTGCTAACGACCAACCAAATTTACAATGCCTGATTTGAAAAAATTCAAGTCACGTGATGAAACGAAATCAGAAAAACATGTTTTACTCGCATTTTCCTTGCATAGAGAGTTGATGGAGGGAATAAAGAGTGTAAGAAGACAAATCAATCTTAGTTTAATAATATTAAGTATCATAAAAATGCTTGTAGTATGTACAATACTGAACGGAATTAAGCCCTTAGAATAATGACAACTAAAAGTCATTTACCGACGTCCTCTAATTCATCATACTCGACGTATCTCATTCACATTTTTTACTCACATGTTCAATTTTTTTATAATATTGAAGTAGCAAACGAGCATGCAGTCTATCTGATGGTAAGTGGTTCTGCCGCCCGACATTTGTAATCAACCCCAGATAAGATCAGAGTCTTACCTGACGTTAGCTTACAGATGCGTTGCTACTCCTGAAGACTAAGTTGGAAGGCCTCGGATATGTATGTCTTCCTCACCACACCCTTCAGACTAGAACACAGCAGCGCATAACTGCACTGCTGTTATTAGACAGAAATAGGTGTGGCGGTGGTGCTTTCAATTGTGTGTGTGTGTGTGTGTGTGTGCTTGAATTTTAGATCAAACTAGTTGTATATGAAATAAATGAGTATGAGTTCCTGCTGTAAAATCTTCCCCGAGTAAGTTTGTCTTATCCGAGGTCTGCTACGGATGCTTTGCTACCCTTATGGACTCCGATAAAACGCCTTGTGTAAGTCGCTCTTAGTTTTCACAACATATAATCAGAACACATAAGCGCTTAACACTTTGCACTAAATTTAATATAGAAGAATAAAAAACGAATATAATACGTGTAAAATTATTTTCAGATTTTGTAGGAAATATACAATTTTATGTTGCATTACATATTACTTAAGCGGAGTATAACGTAGATTCGGGTTTATTTCTACTAATAATAATAAAAATACATACGCCATAAACGACAGAGGTTATCTAGCTCTCTCCTTTGCGAAGTCGTTTTAAAAGTAAATTATTTCATAATATTTCATTCGCATAATTATAAGAAAACTTTTGTAGATCAAAAAGTTGAAAAGGAATTTATGTTTCCATTTTAATTCGCCAGAGACTAATGGAAATTCCTAATCCTTCTCTCCTAGTTGGAATACGGGATCTGGGATCCGAGATTACAAGAATTAGGTATAACCAGATTATATAACGCACTTAAGTAGCTGAATGTTTTTATTACATTTAGCACAGCATCTGCGACCAACTTTAAGTAACATCGATTTTAATCTAAGGTTGCTTACAGATGTCCATAGGCCCCAATGGTCACTTCCAATCAAGTGGACTGATTGTTCGTTTGCTGCTTCTGTTTATAACAAATATCATAGTCGAAATTAGAGATCCTCGTACGAGCATATATCGTATTTGGTCAACGTTTTCCAACTATAATTGAATTTTGCTTGCTCACTAATCCATTCCTTTCAAGGCACAACGTGCCGGGACTGCTCAACGCCAATCCCGGGCATTATCCACTAAAAAGCCCGGGATTGCCGGGATGACTTAGACTGAGATCAAGATATGCGGACTTCAATCTAGCAAGTAATGTGTGTTGGCTTTTAGAGTATGAAATCAATCTTGAATGACTCATATCTTCATATTTTTTGCATGAAGCTGCAAACGATCTTGCAGTCCACCTGACGACGAACGGTTATAGTCGGCCATAAACATTTCTAACTAAGTCTACATAGAACAGAGAGTTTCTACCTAAAGCTGTGTTACGCCTGAGGACTAAGATGGTCGCCTCGCATTTACGTCACCCTGCATACACCTTCAAACTCACCTCATGAACTGAATCACGTTAGAAATGGGTACGGTGGTACCTCCTTGGTCGAACCATACTTGTCCTATTACTTTGCGAATTATAGTTATTGATTTTTTTTACTAAAAACTGGTTACGTTTCTTTTTGCGACTCTTATACTTTTTTGCTCATCCGACCGTCTGGTCTTTACGACGGTTCTAATCCCGGAATCACAGGGACGATGTGAAACTTATATCTATGAATATGAAGTTAATATCGGTAGGTGGTAGGTAGAACTAGAATCAGTGTAATTCGACCGCCGAGGTACCGCCACCGCACCTATTTCTAGCGTGTAAAAAATAAGTTACACACGTCAATATTCGATGGTGACAACTTATCTATCTTGCTATCTTCTAGTTCTATTACATAAAAAATAAACATTATGATGTAAAATCTGCCAAATCTATAACCACCGTCTCATACGCCTATTTGCATAAATTCCTTTATCAATATCACCTGTACCGTCGATGGCTGACAATGGCGTCGGAGTAACTTCCGCTCGAACCGGTCCTCTTCCGCTTAGTTCAAACAGGAATCCCTTAATAAACTAATATTGACAAAGACTTCTTTCATCAGATTTCGGGGTGTATTCGGTTCGCTTTTGTTTAATTTTACCTCCAAATAAATCTACCAGATGAATCTGTAAACTGGAATACGGTGGTAAGATGCTTATACGAGGTACTAGAACTTAGTTCTCAGAGATAGCAACGCCTTTGTTTACTAATATTCGTGTGCGTATGTTCGTATACAAAAATTAGTCAACCGTATGGTTACAAGGATAATTTTAAAATGTATTTTACGCTTATTTGAAAAAAATCAATCAATGATGATGCTGTCCGCTTCTCCCTAATTATCTTTTACGACACTCTCTCCCCAATTATCTTTACGACACGACCTCAGGAACCATTTCAATCGAAACTATGGTTCATTTTAGAGTTTAATCTTTAACGTATAATCGAATCTTTAACGTATCCATGTTGATGAAAAATGTTCGAATGCGATGAATACAAAACACTAACACTAACTACACACTAACTATTAAATAAATGACGATTTTAGAAAAACGAATTCTATGTTTTTAATATAAAATTATCAGCCAAAAAAATATTTTGGTTTGAAATGGCCAGTACGGCAGAACGGCAATTTCATAGGCAAATACCTTATATTAAAACAAAAATCCCCGACTGCTTAAAACTATTGATTTCCTTCAGTGCCAGTTTATAGTTTTTAGGCTCTTGATTTTTTGTTGTTGTTGTTGAAAACATTTAATTTAGCGCTTTTTATAAATGTTCATCTAAATAGTGAGATCAAAGTACATATTATAATATGTATATTTTTGGAATATTCAATTTTTTGATAACAACCCCCCCTCCTCCTTTTACATATTATAGGCGCCTTTTACATTTTACATATTTTAAATATAATATAGCCTAAGTCACTCTGCAAACTGACACGGTTTCAATAACGTGTAATAATCATAATCCGTCAAGCCGTTTGGGCTTACACACATACATACATGCGCTCGAAAAACATTATCCTCGCTCTGACGCAGTCGGGTAAAAAGTATGGTACGGTGAAACCTTCAATAAAAAAGTCAGAATCAAAATATATTATATGTATACAAATTAAGAGTACAATTGCAATAGAGTAATTCTCCGACTTTAACTAGATATTGGTATAAATTACAGACCATATTAATGATAGAAACTCCTTTGCCGCCGAAAAAAAGGTTGAAGGGGTTAAAATAGGGGATGTAAGTTTGTATGGAACTTCGTGATTGTTAAATATAAAACCATGAAACTTAATCCGATTCTTATAAAACTTAGAATAAATCTTTTGTATCTGAAATAACATGAAATGACGATTCTACTCCTCGATCCTGATGATGCATGGGTACTGCTAGCCTAAACCATAGAAGTTAGCAATTTGGCGCTTACGGATATATAATAAGATTACTAAGCAGGGACTAATGATGAAATTGAATTTGATCTTCAACTGCTCAATCCTGATGAAGCAGGAGTTCTTCGAACCTAGACCATAGAAATTGGCTATTTGGTGCTTACGTATGCATATACGTAGTAACATTACTATGCAAAGGTATATAATGAAAATTTTGACCTTCAACTCCTCAAACCTGATGATCAAGCCTAAGCGATAAGAGTTAGCCATTTGGTGCTTCCGAATATATAATGAGATTGATAAGCAGAGACCATGATGAATAAATTGGCATTCAACTCCTCAATCCTGATGATGCAAGGGTACTGCAGGCCTAAACCGTAAATGAAAGTAATGATAGTAATAAAAGAAGTAAAATACGTATTAGAGGTGTCTAATTCAAGTATTATTCAAGTACTGAAGAGAAGGGGGAGGGGAGGTTCTGTTGTTTCATTTGACTGATATTCATATTTGCTTATTTCGTGTTGAATGTTGTAAGGTTTAGTTAAAATTGGTGAAGATATAAATTTCAGTTATATTCATTTCGTGTGTCATTTTTTTTTTTTATTGCGGGTGCTAGTCTATAAATATAAAGTATAACTAGTGTATTGTTTGAAATTAAGACACATTTTTTAAAATTCTATATTTTTTTTTATTTATGGGACAAAATTACTGTATACTTATTATTAGACATTTTTCAAATCAAAAGTAATGTGCAAAAGTTGTAATATTATGAAAAATAAATGAAATGCCTTTCGATAAATCATAGCTGTATTTTTATTGAAATTTCTCATTCAACGTATTATTAGTGCTCAAAATATCAAACCTCAGATTGACAAAAGTTTCGAGGCTTTACAAACTTAACGAACTTATACGAACAGGAAAAGTTAGAACATAAATTATAATCAGACTAGTTCAGGACACGCAAACTTTGAGTGGAAAGTATTAATATTTTGACAGACATGCTACAATTCTGACCTTTGTACAACATTGTTGCTTCATTGATCCATTATAACGAAGACGGAGGGTTTTGGTATATTTCTTAAACTTAGGTATATGTGAATTTTGCTTATACGTGAATTTTGCTGAAATCCTATTAATGCCTATTAATAAGATTTAAGCGCGGGACATACATCTTTGACGACCCGCGTGGCGGAGCGGTCACCATACTGGTCTGACACGCAGTGGATTCCAGGCTTCCAGGTTCGATCCCTGGCCAGACAGACATCTGAGTGTTTTTGTATTCGTCTTTGTGTGTCCATGTCCACGACACAGGATATAATCCTAGTTGGGCTATGAGTGTAAAAAGCATCTTTTTTATGTATTACCCTTGAATGTTTTTGAGATAGGGATAGGGGCGGGGGGTACAAATGTCGAAAGAAGTCATTAACAAAAAATAGCGAAAAAAGGTCTTGCGTTTAAAAAAAAGATTAGGTACTATTTATGTGAAGGATGGACTTAAATACTTATATTTCGATTGATTATTATTATTTAACGATTTTAATTTATTCTTTATAAAAACATGCACGAGTTAGGTCATCCATTCAATTGTAGACCGTGCATATTTCTTAACGTTGTAGATAAATGTATTTAGATTACCCACAAATGAAACTAGTCTTGTCATTGGGTTGTTGGATAAGTACAAATAATATCAGTACATCTAAGTTTACTAAGACAGGTTATTATGCTATTATTATTTGTTTTAATTATAATATAGCTGCACCGAGCAGATCCCTTTTAGTTTCAACTAGTTTGTAGCGCCTGTTAGTTCTAAGCATGCAATAACATGACTATAAGCATTGCACTAATGAGCTGAAAGGAAATTTTCAAACTTTCGTTTGTGGTACAAGCTTAATAACATTATATATTATTCAAAATGTTTTTATTATTTAAAAAGTCATATCTATTTAAATGTTTAAATTAATTTTAATTAATGAAAGTAGTGAACGAGTACCCAGTCCACCTGATGGTAAAGGGCCACTGCCGCCCATGGACATCTGTAATCGACCTCAGACAAGATCAGCCTTACCTGAGGTTAGCCACTGATACGTTACTACCCTTGCAGTCTAATTTGGAACATCTCGGATAAGTATGTCTCCCTTACTATCCCTCAGACCAAAACACAATGCATCACACTGTTGTTATTAGGTGGAAATATCTGTGGCGGTGGTGTTTCTGGAGTCGAACCACAAAGAGTTCTACCACATTTATAGTGTTCCAGGTATTCTTATCTTATGCAGTAACTATAAGAAAACATGGTAGCTACACAGTTACTATTTTAGTAACATAAGATTTTTTAAGCTCACAAAAAACGGACTAACTGTATTAAGTATTTTTTTTACTCTTACCATATTTAAGCACAATCTCAGTTTACCAAACTATTTATTATTAATAACGAAGTTTCTTTTATTATTATTAATAGCATACTTTTGCCCTAAAACGAATTCTGAATAAGTTTATTAATATTACAGCTTATTATCGATAAAGTTACCTCAGTTTAAAAGTTTCTTAGTACACAAGTATACAAAGTAATGTTTTTCCGCCTACAGTGGCTTAATAAAACTTTCACAGTAATCCAAACAGCTTAAGCGGAATGAAAGGATATTTAAACAACGAGAAGGTACGGTCTACAGAAGCTAGATTAAAACTTAATTAAACTCACAACGGATGCGATCTGCGGTCTATTGTACTACGGTAACCGCTAAACGAAGTTTACTAGAAAGCCATTCATCTGACATTTGGAAAATGTATCCATATTTTTTTTTTAATTTATATTGGGTACTTTTGACGCGTTAAGTAAAATTGATTACTGTAGGTAGGTAGTTTCCGACTGAAACAGATTTTTCAGCCGAAATTGAAATCGATACTTGCTCTCTGGCTCTCAGTTTCGACCGAAACCGAATCTTACGGAAACATATTTTAAATTATTCTTGTATGCCAAAATGTACTGTACTTTTAAGATATTTGGCCGAAAACGAAAATAAGGCTGAAACTAGATTTCTTGGCCGAAACTGGCCAAAACCGAAACCGAACTGTCAGTTGGTCACTACTGTATGTATTATTAATAAATTATGATGTAGCGCAACGATTTTGAATTTATTATTGTACGTTCATATGAAGACTTGTAGCAGAAACGAAAATAAAATGTTCGAGCATTTTGTGTGCAATAAAATAATATAATATTATGAATTATTTAGAGATGTTTGTAAAATAAGAAAAAAAACATCTGAAAAAATGATCTCATAATGCCATTAAATATAGATAAAGAAAAAGATAACGCCATTTGTTGACAAACTTTTATTATTTGCTTCGACAATACTATCACTGCAATAATATTTTTACATTACTTTAGTGTTCATATTTTATCATTAATCCCTTAATAAGATAATTGACCCTTCTCGCAGATGTCGCGGCTAAGCGATAAATACAGAATGATATGCAACCGATATCAGAACAAGCCTTCTCGACAAAAAGTCTCGCAAAACTAAGTTACAAGTCTGTATTCGGGCATAAGCAGACGGATGTCGTAAGCAGCGATAGCGTATTGGTTTGGAACTCGGCCTAATAATAGGGAGGATCCCAGACATGATTTTTCGAAGTTTTCTGTGTATTAGAAATATTTTTAACTTATTTTCTACATATGATTTTAGACTAATATTATCGCGGAATTGATACATTTTAATATGTTACGGGTACTCACGATAAGCGGTTTTAAATTTCTTTTTGTCGATATTTCGACCCAGTTATTTAATACACATCTGAGAGTTCTTTAAAAATTTCTCAAGGGCGAAGAGGGTAGTCATTTATTACCTTTAATAATTACGCAAAATAGTATAAGAACTGTGGCCTAACCCCTGTCACTCTGAGATTAGACTCATGTACAGCATTGCGATAGTAAGGTGCGTTGGGTAATATCGGAGCTGGGGTAAGCCGTACGATTGAAATTGTAGACCAAATTAGCCAAATTTTATAAAATTGGCGACTTCATATACGACGTCATGAAAAGGATGTACATGCTTGGTTTAGCAGATTTTTATAGAGATCGCCTAATTTGACTACAATTTCAGTCGACGGATTTTACCCCAGTTCCTATATTACCCCAACGCACCTTAATGAGCTAACGAAGACTAGGATTTAACACATTTAATAATAATAATAAAATCATTTATTGCCTTAGACACAAAAAAAAAATACAACACATGAGTAAAAGTGCAAAGGGGCAATAGGAAGCATCTTAGCTTTTGCTAACGCGGGATAGAGATCTCGCGCAGTGCTGTTTTTCAGCCCTACTCCCAAAGGACTTGTTCGGGAGTTAGCAGTAAACGGTTCCCCATTAACCAACAGATTAATAATAATAAACAATTTTGACAAATTTTTAGGAGAAAAAAAATAAGATTAAAATTAAGATTAACAAAAAAAAAAGAAACAATAATAAAATTAACAATTACAATAACAAGGGTGTGTATGTGTGCGCGTGTGTGCGTGTGTGTGTGTGTGTATGTGTGTGTGTGTGTGTGAATACAATATATTATTATGCTTAATAATTAGTTAATTAGTGCCGACGAACTCTTTTAGGCTCAGGGATTTGTGGTAGGAGTGTTTCAAGTTCTCTGCAGCGAGTTGCCTTTTTAAAAGAGCCATTTAATCCAAACCATGTGCTGCTATAAGTTTAAATAGATTACTCAAAAACGTTTCGTGACCACAAACAATATTCATCAAAAGTGACTGGATGTACGGACGTACGTCACAGTAATGTTATTTTTATTAGCCGGAGTAGTTTATGAGGACGGCGATAAGATACTAACTCACTAATTTACAGGCGAACTGACTGTTAGGTAGATTAATAGGGAGATGGCATTACACTAGATTTTTTGCTTTGAATTCTAAATAATATTTTTGTGATTATGCTGTTAATATAAGAGTAGTGACGGAAAGCAATTTATTTGAAATTTCATTGATTACTTCTATAGTAGAGCTAACTGGACTTGTGATAGCCGATTCTTACAATTTAGATCACGGTCTTAGAATCAATTTTGATTGCAAGCAACACTTATCAATTACCCGTATCAGTGATAAAGATCCGGTGTTTGGCTCCCATGCCGGTAACCTTCTTAGTCCTCAGAAATAGCAATTTGACGACCCGCGTGGCGGCGCAGTCACCATACCAGTCTGACGTGCATTGGGTCCCGGGTTCGATCCCCGGCCAGACAGACATCTGAATGATGAGTTTAGGTTTCTGTTCTGGGTCTGGGTATTTGTGTGATCGTCTTTGTGTGTCCATGGCACCCACGAAACTGGAGAAAATCCAAGTGTGGGGTTATGAGTGTTGAAAGCGTGTTTTTTTTATCTGTGATTGACTTCAAATAGAACCCTTGTGCATTATAAAGTTACTTACAAATGTCCTTGGGTGATAGTGACCACTAACTATCAGATGGACTGCAAGCTCGTTTTTTTCTTCAATCTTATAGGAAAGAATAGGTACTAAAATAAACTTATAAAGTTATTATTTTTGAAACATTTGTAAGAGTTAACTATTGTTCTAAAACGATTATTTTTAATAATTTCGTCTGCCAATATCAAGTTCAACAAGGTATAATAGGATATGGCTATAATGATTAGTTTTGTAATTCTACCTTCAGAGCGTTTAATCTACTTGCATCGTCAGTTCTTGCAATCAGCTCAAGGCTCAGATATTGACACAAATGTAACGAGCCCGAACACTGTTGTTTGGACAAACAGGATTGTTGTTGTGGTGTTGAGTACCTTTGAAGATCTGGGCTCCATCATCATAACCAGCATCACTACTACTACATATCATATTATTACATACTATATATCATATTATTGCAGTTAGCATTACAATTAATATAAAATTTCAGCTGCAAACAACGAGAAGTGACTTGTTGTTTTTGTTTGTGGCTTGAATTCAACGTAAAATTTGATAAGGAACACCGAAATATTGTTTGTGGATTAAATTTGTCGTAAATTTTGATTAAGAATACATAATGAATCCAAATAATAGGAAAATAATAGGGGAAAACAAGAAAAACCCGGTATTCGTCTTAATGATTGTTATTAATGATTCTTTAGATTACGAGAATTTACCGTTTTCAGACCGAGTGAGCCATTGACTAGATTAATGATCGGATTTAGGATTCAAATGCCTTCTTTGACCATGAGGGCTAAAGCGATTTATTTTGGGACAATCTTGATTGTGGAATAAGTATTTCGTATTTTGAAGGTCAAGGGAAAAAGTTTATCCTTGCGTGATATCTGTGTGAGTATGTTGCAGCTTGGGTGTGAAATTGATGGAATTCTATAAAAGCTGGATACATAAAAATACAGGGCTATGTTGAATTGACTATAAACTACAAGAATAAGCAAAAAACAACTAGTAAATGTCAAAAAGAGTGAAACTGAAAAACCAACAACATTTAAAGATAAATTAGATGAGAGAAGATAAGATAAATGTCGTTTAATGATGACGAGGTTAAGAAGTCTGATGTTAAAAATATATCACAAAAATAAGGCTTAGAAAAAAATACTTATCTCTTCAAAAACTTATACTATGTGTATAAGTTTTAAATTAAATTTAAAATTAAAAAAAAACCCCAACGCTATAAAGAAAAGTGAGCAAACATTTAAAAAGTCAAAAATTATATCTATAGATGAGCCATCAAATTCGAGGGAGTTACGCCTATATTTTAATTATAGAAATATAACATTTGCTCGTTAAAATTGTACTAAAACGACGCGGCGGAGGGGTACCGTTTAACTAAGTCAGAACCTTTGATCGACTGCCTAAGTCTGTGATCGTGATGATTATGCAGTCTCCCTATTTCATTTTAGCTTGGTGGGTATCTAGTCTCCAAACTTAGCGGTAACCTGAAGATAAAAATAAAGAAACATTAAAATCAAATAAATGAGCACGAATGTATGACCGGTGGAGAGGCATCCGTGAAAATTAACTATATTCGGCAGTTATTTTTTTTTTTTTATTCTCTTAATGTTTTTTTTTTAATCTCTTATTATTATTATTATTTTTTACCCTTCGCATCGCTGTTCTGTTTTGTCTATGCATTAGTTATTAGTGGAAACTTTGCTGATTAACGCATTATTTCACTGAACTCAGTTATCTGTATTATAATTATTATATGTTTCCCAAATATAAATAAATAAATAAATAAATAATCCCCGAATGTCACTGGTTAAATGGAATCTGATGGTGAATTGTAAGAAATATGTACGTCATGCAAAAATGTAATTGTTTACCACGAGGAGGTTAAGACACATATCACATACAAAGATATGATTTTTGTTAGAAATATATATACCGTCTATTTCGAGAAACTCCCACTCGGCTACGACGTAGAGACGATAAACAATAGATATTACCTTCGCAAGTGTTTTAAGTGGTATCTTTGAAACTTTTTCTATTATACGCAAAGTTTCACAGACGGGTAAAGCGCTTTCTATAACTCGCAATTTTGACAACCACTATTACTGACAAAGCGCTTTTAGTTTAGAAGTTATACTGTAGTCATGATAGGGTTAAATACGAAAGTAATACGTGGTCGCACACTATTATATAAAAACGACAGGATTATCCCTTTGATATTGAACCCTTGAATTGAAGGTGGTAGAACTCTTGCTGCTGACCTTAGACTTTGATCTTACCTAGGGTTGATTACAGATGTCCATGGGCAGCAGTAGCCATTTACCATCAGGTGGGCTGCATGCTCGTTTGCTACATCCATACTATAAAAAAAAAACTCGCACGAACCTAAGAGAGCTCCTGGTCCAAAAAACGTAGGAGTGAAAAGTTGCACGAGACTTCCATGTCATTTAATGTGGGGAAAGATATTGAGTAGTAAACTATAATAACCTTCCTCACTTAAATGATCATTAGGTTATATTTTGACCAGATAGACCGATGACCTGAAAAAGATAGTGGCAAACAGTTAGATAGACGGTAGCAGTCCGGCAGGAGCGATGACAATTAGGATTAGGAGGTCATATGTCAAGCAAGCAGTGCATCTAAAAAGTCTGGATGCAAGGATAGATGATAAGGTAAGACAAGTAATTCACCCTTTTGTTATTTGATATCATCGGACTTCTTTTAAATAAAGCCTACAAATCTAAAGGGTATGATAAGGAAGGCATACGTGTTCGAGGTGTTCCAACTTAGTCCTAAGGGGTAACAACGAATCTCTGACATCAGGTAGACTGCTTGCCCTTTTACCAGTTACATATTATAAAAAAAATCTATGTAGAGTTGTTTATCTTTGAGAAAATCATAATAATTATATTACAATGCGTTCACATAGTCTAAAAATTAAAATTCGCCAAAATCAAAATTTAAACAATCCAGATCAGAGTGAACCTATAATCGCTACAACAAAGTCACTTTGTTGGGAATATAAGACGTTTTTCATATTACCATTAATATTAACTCCGTTAACAGCAAATACGTCTCCGCCATGTTGAGTTCAAACATACGCCCTAAGGCGCCGCTCTTCCTTTATGTCACGTGCTCACTAATTCATCCCCTACACGGTGGTACATAGGGTTGTATATTTATATATTTTTTTATATTTATTTTATGTTTTTTACATTTAAGTTATTTTGTTGTTCATACGTTTTTGTTATTGGAATGCCCTAATGATATAATCAAACGCTAATTAATTGTTACTAAGGCTGCTGGACATATTCATAAAAGTGATAGAAGCTTTTAATATAAAGCTTCTATCACTTTTAAAAAATCGATCTAGACGTAGGGTAGATAGATTGATCTACCACTAGTGTTTATCAACGATTTCTCCCCGCCACCGAAGTTTCACCGTATCCACGGTCTATGCCACTGGGTCGAAATATCGTCAGTAAAGAAATTATAACCGCTTCCGTGAGTACTCGTTACATATTAATTCCTTAAAGTAAATACGTATATATATTTCGTTAACAGACTTTTACGTAGCTTAACACAATTTGATGACCCGCGTGGCGGAGCGGTCACCATACCGGTCTGACACGCAATGGGTCCCGGGTTCGATCCCCGGCCACACAGAAATCTGAATGATGATTTTAGGTTTCTGTTCTGGGTCTGGGTGTTTGTGTATTCGTCTTTGTGTGTCCATGGCACCCACGACACAGGAGAAAATCCTAGTGTGGGGCTATGAGTGTAGAAAGAGTGCTGAAGTAAGTGAGTGTCATACGACAGACAGGCATTTATGGTCATATATGGTTCTAACAAGTGCATTGCATTTTATTTATTAAACGCACCCATAGTACGTGGCTTATAATAATCCAAAAATAAATACACAGTAAAAATTGTGTTTATGTATTTATTGGCAGCCCTAATCCATAACAAAATGTCAGCGTTGAAGTAAATTGCATCATGGCGCTCGTGTAATTTCAGAGCGTACTATTACGACCAAGCTACAGGGTCCATGAAACTTATTGAGACGTTGATGAAAAGTGCTCTTTACTGAGTCTTTTATAATAGACATTATGAAAGTAACGGAGTAAAGAGTCCATATATTACACGGTGAGGCTACAAGTGACCTAAGCGAAATTCACATTTTGTGGCAATAAAAATGTATTCAGTCGGTGGAACTAGTGTAGTTCAACCGGAGATGTAACCCCGCCACACCTAATTCTAGCGTGAAGCAGTTCTTGCGTTGCCGGCTCACTAACATATGAGGCGACCATTTGGGTCCTCGGGAATAACAACGCATGATCGACGTTCAGATAGAATACCTTTTCTATATGAAGTTGCTTACAGGTGCGTACAGGCGGCAGTAACCACTTAGCATCAAGTGGACTGCATGCTTGTTTGCTACTTCAATCTGTGTACAATTTTGAGGAGTTTCATAAAGTGTGCGGTTCTTATAGGATGTTTTATGACAATTTTATTATTATTATTTTCATTGTTAATATTTCGTGTTATTAAATGCTAATGTTAATATAATAATTATAATATTATAATACTGTATGACATTGCTACGCCCTTACAGGGTCTCACTTTCTCACTTCGACGACCCGCGTGGCTGAGCGGTAACCATGCCGGTCTGACACGCTGTGGGTCCCGGGTTCGATCCCCGGCCAGACAGACATCTGAATGATGAGTTTAGATTTCTGTTCTGGGTCTGGGTG
>MOOZ01007393.1:7075-17126 GCA_002930495.1 Cecropterus lyciades | reverse complement strand
CATATATAAAAAAGTTAACGCTAACATTGATTGTACTAAATGGCTTTTAAAAAAAACCTTTTGCTTATAATAAAAGTATCTGTAAATAGAAAGTTTGCAAAAGTACCATTCGTTCAGAATCTGGAAAATAAACAGGACAACTTTGCATACTTCGCATAACTGCAAGCTTTTTCATAAAGGTTGTTGTAAAAATAGACGTTAGTAGAAATTGTCCGTACATTTCCTAACATAAATAAAAAAAAATACAATTTCGGGTAGTAAAAATTATAAATTAATAAAAAAAAAATTGTTAATACATATTGAAGTAATATTTTATCTTCGTTCAATTAAAATCTATTTATATGTAACATATCTTATATATTAAAATAATTTTATAAAAATATGCATTTATTATTATGGAATAAAAATCAATATCAGAATGACCAAATTATATAAAAATCTATTAAAGTACAATAAATAAAAGTCACAATAAACGTGGCATAGCTCAAAAATATCACAAAAAACATATAAGGATTCAAATTTTTGTTGCCTTGAGATTATATAAGAGAAATATTCAGAAATCGAAATCTACAACTTGAAGTCGACATTATAGAAGCTATTCCTTAAAAGCATTTTCATAAGTAAGTTTCTGAAAGTACCCTAGCTTTCAACATTCAGAAATCTAAACCGAGTACTTCACATATATGGCATAATGCGAGCTATTTCATAAAGTATGTACAAGTAACAGTTTCGTTGTTTCGAATATGTTAAAAATACGAATAGACAAATTTATAAACATCGTGTAAAGAATTTTACAAAAATGTATGACTTGTGATGTTAAATTTTATACAAGGTATTCTGCAAAGAACATTTTTCGGTAAAATATTTTAAAATACTGTAAATTTTTCTTCAATCTTTGCATATAAAAATAAATACTTGTAAATACAAACAACTTCAATAAGTGAAAACTCAGTTCGTAAAATTTGCCGCTATAATTTAAATATATACAAACAATAAAACGTGTGGGGCTATGTGCACACGGTCGTTGGATTGAACGTTAAAATGTCCATATCAGCGCGTTTTAATTTTAAAGATTGAAAAAAAAAAAACAGATTGGCCTCGGTTCGCGGAATCGGCGTTATTTACTGAGCGTGCCTTCGTAGCTTTAAGACGCTACCGAAACCGCCTCTCTCGCTCGGTGCCGGATATTGGTGTACCTGTGGGAGATAACCCCCCTCTTTTCCAACGATAGTCGTGTTTATATTACTTGGTGGCCCTCGGACGGGTTGAGGCCGACATACCGATTTTTTTTCATTTTTTTTTTTCCAACACTTATTGGTTATTTTTACCCACAATTGTAGTCCAACCTACATTTATTATTATTAAAATCGATTTTTCTATATGAGTTTTGTAAATAAACAAAAGAATCACCGCGCTATCACGTGTAAATAATTATACTGAATAGATCCCAGCGAGAGCAGTGGTTTCCATTATTCTACGTAGTGCCTCTCCCCCACCGCCCCGCTTGGACCCGATGCAAACTCAAGGTCTTAGCAATGAGCTGACTATATATGCTAAATAATCACACTAAATTCATGTTTCTACCAGTGTAGTTCAACCGGGGAGGTACCGCCACCACACCTATTTCCAGCGTGAAGCATTTTTTGCGTTTCGTTGGGAGGGTGTGGTTGCCGGCTTATATATGAGGCGACCATCTCAGTCCTCGGGAGTAGTAACGCATCTGTGAACGACTTCAGATAGAACCTTTGTTCTATGTGGAGTTGCTTAGTCCATGAGCGGTAGTAACCACTTAACATCAGGTGGACTGCATGCTCGTTTGAACTTCAGTCTGATAAAAATAATAATAATAATTTTGTAGTTATTAAGGTCAGACAATGTATACCAATTCGTTATGGTCCGCATATGGTACCACGTTTAACGTTAAACATAAAATCAAATGGTACAACTGTATAATACTCTGAATACTTGTGTACTACGAACAGTTTATGCATTTATTACTATTTGATGTCATTCCCTTCCTAAAAATCCAATAAATCTTTCATTCCTTCTATCGTGTACAGAACGTTATTTCAAAAAGCATGTCGTAAGCGCTGGCATGCGGCGCACTGCTCGAATTCTAACACCAGATGGAAGTAAAGGCGTTTGACAAAGATGTAGATTTAATGGATGTGACTAGCTGATGTTTTATACTAGTATAGAGTGCAGTGATGTGTGATGTGTGCAAGATAAGTTCTGCTGAAATCGTAGATTACGTTACATCGTACATACTACATACATTCAGATGCCTCATATGCCTTAACATGTTATACGATGGTATAAAAAGGAAATAAAAGATTTTACAAAGAAACAAAACAACCCCGCTACTTTTCTTGCTGGATCTTCTAAGTTGATACCGTGTGTCGTTCCAGTGGTAATGTAAGTAAAGATATTGTAACTGAGTATATGTAAATACCACCGCAGGCCTATATAAAATAAAAACATTTAATTTTATTTCATTTCATAATGCGACAGATCAGAAGATCAGAGCAAAATTAGAAGAGAGCAAACGTGATCGCCATATTGTATTTTTATAAAAAAGATGTTATAGGGGTAGGTGTCGCTAAAGTTACCTAAATTGAATTTTCTTTCTTTTTACCGTATACAGAAAATTATTTCCTAGTAAAATATAATACTATAATTTACTAGTGCCACGTGCCACTGTTTATATAATGACCGACATGCGGCGGGCTTGTTCCTCAGTGCGACATGTTACAGTCGTGTGAATGCAAATAACTCTGTTTTTAGTACTAGGAGTTCATGCTTTTCACGAAGACGTAGAATTAATATAGGTGATTAATATATCCAATAGTGCCTCACCTCACCTAATAATCAATGGTAGGATTTCTCATGGTTTAATCGTTGTTTTCTCTTGTCGCTCTTATTGAATTGCTCGTGAAGCAGTCCTGGCGTTTCGGTGGAAGAATGTGGTGGCTGGCTTACTTATAAAGTCATTGGGAGTAGCAACGCATCTGTAATCGACTTCAGGTAGAACCCCTGTTATATCTGAAGTTGCTCACTGATGTCAATGGGCGGCAGTGACCACTTACAATCCTACTACTTCAGGGTAATTAAAAAAAAGTTAAAAAGTGTAGGCAACAATGTACAGTTTGTGAATGTGTATTTGTTCAATAAATCTTTAAATTTCCTAGTATGTATGTTTAAAATAAAAATGCGTGTACCTGGCGATAAGGTCTTGATCTGGTCCGTTCGCGTCGCTGGCTGATACGCGGCGCTCGGCCAGCGGCGGCAAGTTGACGCAGCGAACCGTCGCCAGGTAGCCGCCGCGTGTCGGCTCCTCGCTCAGGAGAGACACTGCAAACAAACGATGTTAATTTACTTCAGTGTCTATTAATTAATGTTGCACTACCAAAAAAAAAAACACACACGCTTTCCACACTCATAGCCCCACACTAGGATTTACTCTTGTGTCGTGGGTACCATGGACACACAAAGACGAATACACAAACACCCAGACCCAGAACAGAATCTAAATTCATCATTCAGATATCTGGTCCGGCCGGTCAAGCCCGGAACCCACTGCGTGTCAGACCGATATGGTGACCGCTCCACCACGCGGGTCGTTAGAGAAATAGATACTTATCAAGTTAGCACTAGTTTAGGACTGACTTACATACAAGAGTGGTAGCTGACCTATACATGAGAAGCTAATTTTGTCCTCAAGAGTGGCAACACATTGGTAATTGACTTCTGGTACAGCCTCTATTCTATGGTGAGTTGGTTAATGGTGACTATGGACGGCAGAAACGTATAACCATTAATAACTATCAAGTACCACATAGTTTAATTTAAAAGGCATGAATACTTTCGAACTTATTCCAATGGAGTTGTAATATCTTGGATATCTATTTGTTGACATTATTTGTATTTGCTGACAGGTGTCCATAGTCAGCATTTTGGCTATCAATTTTGAGCCGTTAAACTATGATTACTCATATCCATATTGCATTCGAATAGGGTATGTATGGAAAATGGGTTAAAAGCTTTTCGATGGCCGCATTACGTCAAATGTCCTTTGGGAAATTGTTATTGGCGCGTTATCGTTAAATATCTCTATTGAGTTAAGATGTGCTGCTACTTTTATGATAAATCAATATTTTCTGACATGAACGAGCAAGATGTAGAATGAGCTTCCTCTTGAGGTATTCCAGGAGCCTGATAATATGGGGTTCTTTAAGAAAGGTGCAAATAGGGCTCTACTTCAAAGTTGGTGATGCGTTGGCGACTCGCCTGTCAAATGTATTGCCTGTCAAGGTGTTGTCAAATGTCCATAGGCGGTGGTGGATCACTTTCCATCAGATAGCCCGCCTGCCTTTTCGTTAAGTAAAGCTATAAAAGAAATATCAAGGCGTCGGGTCACTTCTAGTTGAAGAATTTTTATTTGTGCGCGTGTAGTACCAAATGTGTAATAAGGTGCACCTTGCAGTGAAATAATTTCTTTGAGACCGTGTAAAATGTATTCGTGTTTCATTTCATCGATTGAAATCGAAGTTTCGGAAATATGTTATTTCAGAAACTTGGATTTCTGTGATTTGAGATATTTTTTTATTTTATATTTATCTTCTTATGTAGTTTAAGTAGCAAATAAGTGTGCAGATTACCAGTGACAGATTATTTATGGCTACAAATATTTATGTGTAATCAAGCCTAAATAAGATTTTAATCTTATCTATTACCCTAGTTTTTTTTCATATGCTATACACATAGGCCTACTAAGCCCTAGATGGAGTTATAATTATTATTGTCACTCCTTAGGTCAAACAAAGCCACGTGTTTTTTCACTTCATCATATCGTTATAATCAAAACACATTATTACTTTTCGAACGAATACTAAAAGGCAGGACCGTCAGTGAACAAGTGCTTCAAGGGCCGAACCGCGAAGAATTCTACCAATTTTAAAATTCGAACCGCTCCATTGTTGTCTTTGAAGTTAAGAAGTAATAAAAGATAGCCCGCTACATAACATATTGTAGTCAATGTTCAAATTTTTACTCGATTGTCCACTCGTATGGAACTGTCATTGAAATTGGTCAAACTCGACGAAATGGCTCATCAATTCGACACATTTCAGTTGCACGCAGAATCATCGTGAAATGAACATTCAACATCCGAGCAACAAGCGATCGCCTACTGATTTGATAGTAAATTGAAAGATTGAAAATGTAGCCTCAGTTTCAGATATTTGTATTAATGTTAAACGCACAAATATGTTTGTACGAATACGTACATGTTTGTAGTTGTGTGTTTATATGAAGAAGTCTTTCTCGAGCGCTGTATCGTTGAACATACTAATTAGAGAGTTGTTTTTACGTCTGTCATGCTGTTTTTTAAACCTGCAGTAAAATTATAACAGGCTATCTACAGGCAGTATGTAAAGTTTCAATAAGCAAAAAATCAGTTCTGGGTCAGGATGTTTATGTATACGCCTTTGTGTGTATGTGGGTGTGTTTATTACAGTCACTAACTTCCACTACGAGGGAATCTCATTATAGGATATATAAACCAATATTTATTATGCGCTTACTTTATTCATTCGAAATGACCAACTATTTTCTTGTGAGTCTTTCTAAGTTGCAATGTACCGTAAAATGATAGACGCAAATCAATAGTTCAAATATGTATGTCAGGCGTCAGCACTACAGGTTAACGTACGCAGTACGACAGATAAAGTTTCACGAATAAACCGACTGGCAGCTCGCTTAATTGGTTTTGGTGTCGCCGCGTCAGGAATTTGAATACCAAGAACAGTCAGGAGGTATTTAGGTATTTGTATCGGTCAGAACGTGGCGTGCGCAAGCGATCGCCATTCCGACACGCGGTTCGTTCGTTCGGTTCGTTGGGTCGTGTGTTCGTGGTTTTCTTCCTCGATAGTTATGTGAATTAGCCACACTAGGATTTTTGCCTGTGTGGTGGGTGTCATAGAAACCCACAAAGACAAATACACAAACACCCAGACTCAGAACATAAAACGAAGTTTATCGTTCAGATATCTATCTGACCGGGCATCGAAGCTTAAACCCTTTGCGTGTCAGATCAGTATAATGACAGCTCGGCCACGTTAGGCGTCAGTTGTCTTTTCTACTACCTATTTTTAATACGCTTTTATAAGCTTGGGTTGTATGTATGTAACGGAATTTTTGAACGCGATTTTTACCCACTTTGAAACATCGGATAAAGTTGAAACTTTGCATACTTATCAAAGACCGATGACAATACAATATTCTATATATAACTCTTTACATATCCACCTCTATAAGGGTTAAATAGGGGATGAAAGTTTCCCAATTTTGATGCAAGCTCTATGTAACTTAGTATTTGGATTTGCGGTTAAATATAGTAAAACACATATTTCACCGTTTCTGGAATATCATCCCCTAAGGTGGTGAAAAGAGGTTGCAAGTTTGTTTGCAACTCCGTCCATTTTGATGCAAGCTGAATGTGACTTAATATTTGGGTTTGTGACCAGACGAGCTGTTTTCACATGTAAAAATCAATTTTCCCTACTATAAAATTATTATCGATAAGACTAAAAAAGAAAAATAAATAATTGTTTAAAAAACTAAAAATACACGCTTTTGTAACTAGTTCAACTAAAAAGTAGAAAATAAGTAATAGTTTAAAAAACTTAAAAAAAAACATTAATTTTCGATTTTTTAGTTCAGCTTGTTTAAAAAGCATGTCTTTTAAGTTTTGTAAACTATAATTTATTTATCCTAGGGAGCTATTATACAAGTGTCAGATCGTGTGATCTGACACTTGTATAATAGCTCCCGTTTTGACGAAAGCCGGCAACAATCGTCGACCGTTGGCGAGGATCGTCGACATGAACGGTTGCTTGTGTATAAGTTCAGTGTCGCTCGTGTGTTATTTCCCTTAAATAACAACGTCACTCGTTGCTATGCTTTGTTTTGGAAGATGTGATAAGGCAAACAACAGATGCGCGAATTTTTTATTTAGGGTTCAGGAGCAACGAATCTGTGACTGAATCTGAGCATGTAGTTCATCTGATATTAAGTGGCGACTGCTGCTCATGAACATCTGTAATCAATCCTAGATAAGGTCCTTATCTGGTCAGAAAAAAGGTCAGAGAAAAGATCTTGCCTGAGGTTAGCCATAGATACATTGCTACTCCTGGGGACTAAGTTGTAAAGACTCAAATAAGTATGTTTCCCTTACCATACCCCTTAGACCAAAACATAATAGTGCATACCAATGCTGTTATTAAGCAGAAATAGGTGTGGTGGTGGTGCTTCCGGAGTCGAACCTCAAAGAGTTTAAATCCACCATCATATTAACAACCTTTAAATCTGTATCTCTTACACCCAAGTAAATACGAAACTTTGTCATCATAAAATCGCAAGTCACTTCATTTATATATTTTATTTACCAACCAGGCTCGCTGGGCATTCCAAATTAGTCCTCCAAATCAGATGTCTGGTTTAATTCAATGATTGCTCTTTTTAAAGTGAAGCTGAATTAATAATGGCTTTAATAGGGGCCATTTATAATAAAGTTGATTGAAGTTTGATTTTTTGATGCACGTCTTGAGTGTCTTCGCTTAATGAAGAGATTGTCTTTTCCAAAAGAATAAAAGGAGTAAATAAAAGTTATTTTATTATGCAATTCAATAATAGTTACGCAAGTTATTGCGTAACTATTTATTAAATATTACTCAATAAGTTGTAATTTTCTTTATTGATATATTTCTGGTCCAAACTCATAATAATTAATTACAGGCTCTCTTCATCAATACAATGAAATTTGATCACAATCCTGTACAAATGTAAACTGATCTCGCTTTCATAAAGTAGATAAAAAGACCAAACTTTCCCAATATCAATTGTATCATGAGCCCGTAGGCCAGGGATGGCGATTTGCGATAAATTATTCGGAACATCGACCTTTAATCGATATCAAGCAATGAATTCAGCTAAGATATCAGAAATTCGAATTTTCTGTTGCGTTTCAACTTGTAAAATGAGAAAAATATAAAAATTTAACTAAAGCATAAGACTGTTTTCGTTTTGATCTTTTTTGGGCGACCTAACTTTTATTTGATTTGATTTAACTTTTCACAAATATATATTTTAAACCAGGCATCATACATCATTTTGCAGATGCGTTTAAGTAACTAAAATAAATCGAAATTAAGATAACATGATTGAATCAATTTCTCAATCAATCTTCATTTTTAAGAAATCGATCATTTAGTGTTTTAATTTTTTCTCGATCGATTTTTCAATCTCGGATTCAAATCGATTTGAAAATAAATTATATTTTTTGGAATAAGTCACCATTCCTACGATCAAGCTACTTGTAATAAAATATCCACTGGCGATACTTCAAAATTTCGTTTATTTAAGGCTCTCGAGGGAACCAATTACTAGGAATAACTAAGCTCTAGATTTAATTTTCTATTTTCTACCAGATTAGGTCTCCATTAATTATTTTTTGCTATTGCAGGATTACGCGCTTATTATTTATTTAATTGAAAATGGTAAGATATATATAATTTATTAAATTGTAAATGCCAAAATGTACCAACCGCATAAAATAGATTTTGAGGAAATGGTGTTTCATGTGTGTGTGTGTGTATTCATTTATTATTATTACCAGTTTGTGCCTCTACTAACGAGCTTGGGTACACATATATGTAGACTAGCTGAGCTCGCGGTTTCACCCGCGTTTAAAAAAATTGTAACGTGACATACATTAACCGAAATATTATATCTCATTAGAAAAAAACCCCCCATTTTGAAACATTCTTCATTGGTGCTCCGCTCCTGTTGGTCTTAGCGTGACAATATAAAGCCTATAGCCTTCCTCGATAAATGGGTTATATAACAGCGAAAGAATTTTTCAAATCGGACCAGTAGTTCCTGAGATTAGCGCGTTCAAACAAACAAACTCTTCACCTTTATAATATTAGTATAGATTCTGTATAAATTCATATTTATTTATTGATTGATGCCAATAACTCATATTTGACAATTTGTGGGCTGTTACATTTTGGCATAACTAAGTGCATTAGCGTTTGTATTAAAGTTAACACTTCCGCTCACTTTGACAATGACACCTTACTTATCTTTAATTGACTGCTACCCGTAAAGACGATTTTTTGGAAAATGGTTACCAACTTATTTGTTATATTTGATGACGGAATCCATAAAAACGAATTAATATTTTTGCATAAAATAAAACGTGATCGGTTCTTTATTAGGCGTTTTACATAAATATATAATATTTTAGTGTTGTATAATAATATTTTTAGATGTAATTAACATAATATTTTGACATGTGTGTTTCTCCAATAATATACCAAAAGTATCATAATTTATTCGATTACTTATTTTTCTGATATTCAATAAAATATTCGATTATTATTTTATTTTTAATATGTTACGGGTGCTCACCATATGCGGTTTTAAATTTCTTTTGAATTTCTTTTAGCCGATATTTCGACGTAGTCACATGGATAGTGGTCACGGCGAAACTGCGGTGGCGGGGAGAAACCGTTGACAAGCACTAGTGGTAGATTAACCTATCTAAACTACGTCTAGTTCGTTTTTATTTTTTAGGTGCCATGTCACGACACACAACACTAACTGTATCCTTTTTTTTATAGTATGGAAGTAGCAAACGAGCATGCAGCCCACCTGATGGTAAGTGACCACTGCCGCCAATGGCCATCTGTAATCAACCCCAGATAAAATCAGTCTTACCTTAGGTTATCTACTGATGCGTTGCAACCCCTGAGAACTAAGTTGGAACCCTTCGGATAAGTATAGCTTCTTTACGAAACCTTTCAGACCAGAACTCAGCAATACATAACACTACTATTATTAGTCAGGAATAGGTGTGCTGGTGGTGCTTCCGGAGTCTAACCACAGAGAGTTCTACCACCTTTCATGTGAAGATAGTTTTTCAATTGGAAGCACAATATACATGTACTAGCTGCGCCCCACGGTTTCACCCGCGTATTAGTTACTACAA
>MOOZ01007245.1:10582-22564 GCA_002930495.1 Cecropterus lyciades | reverse complement strand
TGGGTGTTTGTGTATTCATCTCTGTGTGTTCATGGTACTCACGATACAGGAGACAATCCTAGTGTGGGGCTATGAGTGTACAAAGTGTTAAACAAAGGTTCAATTTATCTCCTGGTCAACATTTTTTATTCGTGACTTTTAATGTTTTTCCAGCCTAGGTCCCGGTTCAGTCCTCTGCGAACGTCCAGATACAGAGACAGGAGAGTCGTACACAAGCGCTGAACCGGCCGACGAGCCGATAGAACAGCAATATGAGGATGATGAGGAATACTCCCCTAATTCCAGTGAGTTGCGATCAGTATAACTCAGAACAGAAAGAAACATTCCAATAAATTTTAAATCACGTGTGTGTTGAATATTTATGTAATAATTACATTAATTAAACAGGTTGGTTATAACAAACGTTATAATCCGTCACGTTTAGAATGGGACAATCCCGTTTTTTGGTTGTTCGTCCCGAAATCCCCGTAAAAATGATCCGGACGTCAAAGTGTTCCGTGTATCTAAAACCATGATGGTGATAATTATGGGGAATATTTGAAAAGTCTTGAAATGTGTCGTGATAAAGTCTTACTTAAAATCACAATTTCCGACAATTGTCGAAATCTTTATTTGACGCTTGGGAATTAAAATTGAATTTCTTTTTTAATCGGTGAGATATACCGTTTTGAGTCAACAAAAAATTTGCAACGCTTTAACAAAACACAATGTTTTGTTAAAGCGTTGCACATAATGTTTCTATATATAGGTACATATAATGTTTCTATACTACATGTACTTACATACTTGGATGACCCACGTTTTTTTTTTTATAGTATGCAAGTAGCAAACGAGTATGCAGCCCATCTGATGGTAAGTGGCTACTGCCACCCATGGACATCTGTAATCAACCCTAAGATCAAAGTCTTACCTAAGGTTAGCCACAGCTGCGTTGCTAACCCTCAGAACTAAGATGGAATGCCTCGAAAAAGTATGCCTCCCCCTTACCACACCCTTCAGACCAGAACATAGCAGCGCAAAACACTGCTGTTATTAGGCAAAAATAGGTGTGGCGGTGGTGCCTCCGGAGTCGAACCACAAAGAGTTCTACCACCTTCAAACGTGGTGGAACGGTCACCATACCGGTCCGACACGCTGTGGGCCCCGGGTTCGATCCCCGACCAGACAGAAATCCGAATAATGAGTTTAGATTTCTGTTCTGGGTCTGGGTGTTTGTGTATTCGTCTTTGTGTGTCCATGGCACCCACGACACAGGAGAATATCCTAGTGTGAGGTTATGTGTGTAAAAAGCGTTTTATATGCAAACAAATTATCTTAAATAAACTACTAATACCATAAAGACGTACATTTATGAAGATGGATATTAAGCGAGTTATTTTGTTACATCACATATAATTATATTATATCTTTGGTCGTGTGCTTTTTTCAGGTTCCAAGAGTGATATTCCAAAACGCAAGCAACGACGATACAGGTGAGAATATAAATAATTATTAAAGGAAATAAGTTTCGACTGCCTATCTTTGTCTTGTAACAGCTGTGCAGTGTCGTGTTGCTCTTGAATATGACCTTCTTCCCGAGGATGTCGTAGGAAGCGAATAAAGTCCGAAAGAATAAAGTCCTGTGTAACATCAGCACACAGCGGTCACCAACACGCGTCAAGCGCGGTAACTATCGGGAAGTCCTCCTTAGGGGAGGCCTATGGCGAGCATTAGACCTCAAAATAATGGAATGGGGTAGATTAGATATACCTACTTACATAAGGCTACTTACATAAGGCTTACCAGGTGGTAGAACCAGTGTAATTCGACCGGTGCTTCCGTCACACCTATTTCTAGTGTGAAGCAGTTCTTGCGTTTCGAATGAAGTGTGTGGTTGCTGGCTCACTCATATATGAGGCGACCATCTTAGTTTTCAGGAGTAGTAACGCACCTGATCGACTTCAGACAGAACCACTGTTCTATATAAAGTTTCTTGCAGATGCACATGGGCGGCAGTCACCACTTACCATCAGGAGGAATGCATGCTCCTTTGTCACTGATATTAAAAATAACTACTATTTAAAGTTATGTAATATATTTTTTAAATCAGAATGTAACCACGGCTCACAGCTAGATTGCTATTAATTTAATAATTCTATTTTCAGAACAACTTTCTCCAACGTTCAGTTAGAGCAACTAGAGGCTGCCTTCCACAAAACACACTACCCAGATGTTTTCTTTAGAGAAGAATTGGCAATGAGGATCGACCTTACAGAGGCTAGAGTCCAGGTATGTTACAACAGTTAAATAAAGATCATCTGGTCTACCTCAAGGTGGTAATAATCTTTGTGGTTCGACTAAGTACCGTCGCGACAACTATTTCTGCCTAATAACAGCAGTGTTAAGCGCTGCTGTCTTTTGGTCTGAAGGATGTGGTAAGGGAGTCATACTTATCCGAAGCATTCCAACTTAGTCCTGAGGGGTAGCAACGTATCTTTGGCTAACTTCAGGTGAGACTGATCTTATTTAGAGTTGGTAACAAATGTCCATGGGTAGCAGTGACCATTTCAGGTGGACTATATGGTCGTTCGCTACTTCCATATAGAAAAAAAAAACCCGGATTTTGTGTAGATCATAACAATTACTAGGTGTTACTATCCCTACACCTATTTCTACCGTGAAACAGTTCTTCAGTTTCGGTTGAAGAGTGTGGTTGCCGGCTCACTTATACATGAGGTGATCGTCTTAGTCAGCGGTAGTAGCAACGCATCTGTGATCGACTTCAGATAAAACCCCAATTCTACATGAAGTTTCTCAGAGATGTCCATTGGTGGCAGTAACCACTTCCCATCAGATGGACTGCTTGTTCAATCACATAAAAAACACTTCAATCAGACTTACTTCAATCAGATAAAAAACATAACTTTTCCCTTAAAAATAACCACTTAGATTTCTAAAATTTGAAAAAGTGCTAACATAGGTTCAACGATATCAGGTCGATGTAGGTCAAGTCAAAGTTAAATTTTCTTTACCAACTAGGCCACCACTAACTCTTCTGTGCTCCAATTCCATACTCTACATTTACATAGTTAATATTATTATACAGAGTTGTTTTTAACCTTTTTTTAGATTGAAGTAGCAAACGAGCACGACCACCTGATGGTAAGTGACCACTGCCGTCCATGGCCATCTAAAAGCAACCTCATATAGAATAGGGGTTCTATTTAAGGTCAACCACAGATGCTTCTCCCAAGGGCTCATCGCCAGTTGTTCGGCGTGCGTTCAATCTATTGGACAACGATCATATTGTCACGGCTTTATGAGGATAATTGTTGATTGAAGGTGGTAGAACTCTAGGTGGTTTGACTCCACCAAGAGCATCACTGCCACACCTATTTCAGCCCGCTATCAGCATTATTAAGCGCTGCTGTCTTTTGGTCTGAAGGATGTGGTGAGGGAAACATACTTATCTGAGGCGTTCCAACTTAGTTCTCACGAGAAGCAGCGCACCTGTGCCCAACCTCAGGTGAGACTTTGATCTTATCTGGAGTGGATTTCGTATGTATGTATGTATGGGTAGCAGGAGCTTACCATCAAATTGACTGCATGTTCGTTTCCAACTTCAATATTAAGAAAAAAAACGACTTTCGTATAAAAGTGGACCTGTACCAAAATTTATGGTTATCTTTTGAGATAGCTATCATGTGATAAATTTTTGGCTTAAACACAAATGCATTGTTTATTCAAGTTGAGTGTAATGGCACTTAACAGCAAAAAGGATACACATTTGCATAAAAAAGCCACTCTAGTGCAAGTTTAAGCGATGTTTAAGCAAATGTAACAGCAGCATATTTAAATATAAATATATATTCTTTTCCGCGGCTTCGCTCACAGAGACTCAATAGGATTTTTCCTTTTTATTTAAATACTAAAAACGAAACTAAATACACCTTTTATAATTGATAAAATATCTGTTATTTTGAAGAAGTATATTATATATTATACTAAGAGAAGTGTACTTGTCCGAGGCATTTCAAATTAGTCCTCAAAGGAAGCAACGTAGCCGCAGCCAACATCTGGTAAGACTCTAAACTTATCTAAGGTTGATTAAGGTTCTAGTGGCCACTTACCATCAGATGGACTGCATGCTCGTTTGCTACTTCGAAATTATAAAAAAATAGTTCTATATTATAAAACAAATAATAAATAAGTAAAATTGTAAAACAATAAACCCGACTGGTTAAAAACATTTTCTTGTTTTTATAATTATATAGTATTTATGATTTTTCGCCGAAATACTAATAGTTATATAATACATATATTTTTGGAATGGTCTGTTTACCAGTTTTCATTTGATACGTATATTATTACCCCCCCTCGCTATTTAAGGGCGTCACTTTTTAAAATAAAATACCCTTTGTCACAGTCTGCCTATCCGTTTGGGCTGTAGCGCGTACCAAATAAATAGACGTACATATGTTGAAACAACAGTACCCTCCTTCTGACGCTGTCGGGTAAATACAACTAGAATATGATCTATGCAGCAAGTATCGGTTAATAGAATAAATTTCAACTTTATACTACATGGTACGGTACTTAAGTACATCGTTAGTTTAACTACAAAGTTTTAAATTGCGCAGTAGTGCAACTATTCGATTCCCGAGCAAACCAAGTTGTGAAACTTTCGTTTCCAAAAAGAGAATTGTGTATGAGGTTAGTTGTGTAGGTTTAAAAATGTCTGGAATATCAAGTTTCGAGCATTTTGTACTGGCATTGGTGTATCTGAATTTATATTTTTAAGTACTTTGTATGAAATTAATGAAAAATTTTAGCGGTTAAGTATATTCTATTTGTTTCAATAAAGTCAAGAAATTAAAAAAAAAAGATTGAAATTATTATTTACAGACTAGGTTACAATGAGGGTGATGTTTTTATTTTTAAAATGGTGATAAAATCAGACACTGTATTGTTTAAAAATAATCTAATTAATTCTTGGTTTTTGTGTAAACTTTAAGTAATGAACTGTAAAAAATAAATCCTAATTGTTATAGTTATTATCTGTATTTTTGTTATCATGGGATCTTGAAAGCCTTTTGGCAAGGCACCTATCTAGGTGCCTATCTAGCTGCATTAACTTTTTACCCTGAACAATGAGGAATTAATCTAAAATTTCTTGCAAGCGTTAAACGAGAAGCAAGTAACGCGTGAACCAAAGAATTTTAATAACATTTTTTGTATTTTTTTATAAAATGGAAGTAGCAAAAGAGCATCCAATCCATGAGATGATAAATGGCCATTGCCAGCCATGAACGTCTATAATCAAGTCCAGATAAGATAAGTCTTTCTAAGGTGGGTCACTCAAGAATACTAAGTTGGAACGCCGCGGAAAAGTCTTCCTTACCACCCTGTTCAAAACCAAAACACAGCAGCACTAACTACTGCTGTTATCATGTTATGTATCGTATTAATTTCAGGTGTGGTTCCAAAACCGTCGAGCAAAATGGCGGAAGCAGCAGAAGGCTGGATGCGAGCCGTACCCCACTCGAGGTCCACGATCACCTGACCAGAGATCCTCGTCAGCATTGGCTTTGGAGATGCGTGACTTCATCACAATTCCTGGTAAGATTATTTAAAAAAATTGTCGATTCGTTTTTCGAAGACAGGATAAAAATAATCTCTTCAGCGTTATGATAGTAGTAAATATAACCTGTATGGAGAAGATTTAAAAAACATCGACTGTTCTTCTGAACACAGGACAAATAAACAATCTATTCAGCATTAAGAATGTAGTATATATAACCTGTATGGAGAAGATTAAAAAAAAAATCGACTGTTCTTCTGAACATAGGACAAATAAACATCTCTTTGGCACTAAGAAAGTAGTAAATAAAACCTGTGTGAAAAAGATTTTTTTAAATTGGACTGTTCTTTTGAAGAGATGATAAAAAAACAATCTCTTCAGTGTTACGATATGAGTAGTAAATACAACCTTACGGTCTCTTTTCACTCTAGAACACAGCGTTACAACTATACTATAAGACAATATAGGTGATCACTACCACACTACAGTTTTTCAAGGTTAAACAAATAAGGTTACTCGGCTAGGTAACACTGCCAAATTTACTTACTTATTTCTTCCGTAAAGCAATTCTTGCATCTCAGTAGAAGGGTATGGCTACTGGCTCACTTTCACATGAGGCAACCATCCTAATTCTCACAAAGCAACTTATCTGTAATTAACGTCAGATAGAACCCCTGTTTTATATGAAGTTGCGTAGAGGCGCCAAAAGTCGTTTTATATAATATCGAAGTAGCAAACGAGCAAGCATTCCACCTGATGATAAGTGGCCACTATATCCATGGACATCTGTAATCAACGCCAGATAAGATTAGTCTTACCTGAAGTTAGCCAAATACTACCTTTGAATAGTTGCTATTTGTTTTTCAGTGTCCTCATCCCAGATTATCAATCTCTCTGAAAACACAAGTCCAAACAACTACGCAAAATCCAAGCAACAAGCACCAGCAATCCATATATCAGCGCTTCCAACACGACAAAACTCACAAGTCGATCTTCCGTCATTTTCCATACCCCTTCAGTATAATCTTGGCAGCTTCAAGAAGATAGGAGACGAAGTACAACTAGACCTAGAAGCTTCTGACAGTGGCCAGCCAGTACACAACCACTGGGATGCCAGAATGATACCAAATTTTAATCTCATGAACATAAAACCACTTTTAGAAAACCGCGAAAATATTGACATGGCTGAACTAAAGTATGAAATTAAAAACGAAAACTCAAATAGAGTTAATTTTAATGAAATGCCCAATACATCTTTACAAGCAGGCATAGAAGCGGAGGACATACTTGGCAAGGAAACAGTCAATGAAGGACAGACGATCTCTCCAGATTTTGGCATAGAACGATATCAGAATTATCAAAACGAGAATGATAAAAGGTACCGTGAGTCCAGTTTTGATGAAGCAATTATGGAAGATGGAAGAAATGATTTTGTGTGTGATAATGATTTTCTTTGTAAGAATAACTTTGAGAAAGTTGATGAAAAGAGAGGAGAGTTTGATGAGTGCCATTTATTAGACACAGACAGTAATGTCGCTGTAAACATAAATAATTTCGATAATAATTTGTAAGTTATAACAATATGAGCAGTGGTAGTAGAAGGACAAATTAGGGAAGAGTTTTGTTATGATATAACATTTAAATAAAAGTTACAAATGTTTGAAAAATACTTTGTACTGTTACCAATCCCTTTTATATCTCTGTCAATTTTCTCGTATTCTTACAAATTATTCACATGATAGAAGCAGTATGCCCACAATACTACTAAGTAACAGTTTACTCTCAAATTCTTTTAAAGCCGTCAGATCACAAAGAGTTCTACCACCAAAAACGTACCTGCTCGCTCAAATCTGGAAAGTTTATGCAATCCAATCGAACTTACGCCATAATTATAGATTTTTAGAATTCAGTTAATAAACCAGTATAGATGATGTAGTGGCGCAATGAACTGCGATCGTGCGATTAAGATCTAGGCTATGCGAGTAATTGTGCCGCAGTTAGGCTGCAACACTACTGAACACTGAAAACGATTTAGCTGTTTGAGGAAGGAAATATAATATCTTTGATTTGAGTCTGAAGTGAACTTCTTTAGAATCCTTGTGATTTGAAACTCGATGAAATGGAAATGCGTTACGAAAGCAGTTGTTGGCATACAAAAAGATGGCGCTTTACTCTTTTCTGAATCACGCTGACGATTTTACTTTGTAGCTTGAATAGTAGTTCAGGTTTGGTATATGGGCAAAAAGATGTCCGAATATGGGCTGTAGTGATTATTTATCGATTTTTGAAAAAATATAAGTCTTAATATCCTTATACTCGAAAATATACACTTAAACCAAATTTGCCTTTAAATTGTGGTACATGTCAAAATCTGGGAGACTGATATTTTATTATTATTAAGCTTTACTTCTGCCTGGGACCATAAGTGATTTAAGTTTAATATTATATAATTTTTAAATATATATGTATATTACCATCAAGCTTGTCATGATCTGAAATAGGTCGGTGACGCCACAGTTATAACATTGTTATTCATCTATCTTTAATAATTAGATTACAACACAAAGCTTATATTTCTTACGTAATACAAGAAGTTCTATATAACATAAGGGTTCTTCTTGTAGTTGATCAGATGCCTTGGTACTCACTTGCTTTCTTTAACTGTAAGTCAGTCGGAAGATTAATTTCTCTAGATCATTTAAACCCAGTGAATGCCTTGATATCAACAAAAAATAATATATTTATATTAACACATGTTTTCCACAATTAGGAATGGGTGGGTCTATCAGCTATATCTACCACACAATTGGACACGCGAGGTAAATAATAATACACATCTCAAAATAACCATGTTAATTTGGTGTATGAATTTACCACACGATCATGTCAATGTGTGTAACAAATTTCCGTGTAAGTAAAATAGTCAAAATTGGAGTGAATTGCGGCTTCTTAAGTAACAAAGGGAATAAGATCCTTAGAATTAAGAGATTCAACAGGGGGCTGTGACGAATATAGCAACACAATCATGTGCGGTAAATGTGCTTAGTTATATCTCTATCTCTATCTCTATCTATGTAATTCACAATCTACGAATATGTAAAGGAATGTACGGTATTCTAAAATATAATCAACTGTTCTTGGTTCAACCATTCATCGTTACGCCTAAAAATGCAGTGTTATGTACTGTTGAGTTCTGAGTATCTGAGGCATTCCTACTTAGTCCTCAGGAATAGCAGCTCATCTTAATGGAGATATCAAACAAGAATGCAGTTCACTTGCTGGCAAGTGGCCACGGCCGCCCATGGACATATTTATAACAGAAAGGTACTAGGGTCATACCTCAGGTCGCCCATTCATCAAATCTAAAACAGAGGTTAGTTGAAAACCCCCTTATCATCTACCAAACCTTGTAAGGCAGAACCCCGGCGATACATTGTGGACTCCTCAGGTATTGCAAATATCCATAGGCGACGGTGACTACTTTATCGTTAGGTTTATTAATAAAAAAAACACAGCAGTGCCTAACTTAGCCAGATATGGGAAAGACAAACATAAAATTAACATTTTCATTCATTAGTCCTAATACATACACAAATCTAAACCTGCGTGAGAGTGTGCTGTCGTTCTCGATTAGAACTACGCCATTTTTTCTCGTTTATGTCGTTAGGTAAATAATGCAGGAGATAGGCAGCAGTGTCTTTCAGTAATATCATAATCCACAGCGGTCATTAACACGCACGTCATGTGCGATTACTTTTAATTAGTGTCCGACCGAAGGTCGATTTTTAGCCGAAGACGAAGCCGATTCTTCGTCTATGGCCATAACCTTCTTCCTAAGCCGAAGCCGTAGATTCGAAAACCACAAGGAATTTACTTCTAAATTGGCTAAAACTGTTTTTTAAAACTAATTTAAACCCTTCAAACTATTTTTGTTTTTGTAGATAAAGATCTATGTCGATTGAAATAAATAATTCCTAGAGCTGATTAAAATATCTTTGCTACTTTACTAAAATGATAACATTTCGAATAATGTAAATTTTATTCACAATTGGCGACGTAACTCCATTGTGGGCAATGGTTTTTTCACTTACCCTTGCGCTTCACCATCTTCATCGCGGTATCGTGTATTCGTTATAGTTCGTTCAATGTAGGTGCTTGCTTGCTTAAAACTTCGGCCCATTTTGACCGAAGCCGAAGTTTTATCGAAGGTGATTTTTCTGGCCGAAAACTTTTAATATAAACCCACATTATGTCAGTCAGGATAATGTCAGTTTACGCAAAGCTAAAAAATATATGTATCTTTCATCTTTTAATACGACACGTTCCTAAGCGTTCCTATAATATACGTTTTGCTAAGTCCATAAATTCGCCGAGATATCTTACTTCCAATGATACAACAGACGGGTTTAGAACAATGCATGAAGCATAAAATTTTAGATCTCATAAACCTACAAATTTCATACTACACAAGATCACACGATACAAACATACATTACAATGCACATAACTTCTATCTTATAAATTAGAAACTTTGTACTTCTCTGTAAAGGTGGTACAGAGTGGTCATGGTTAATGGAAGGTGATAAAACCCTTTGTGGTACGATATTCAACATGGCATTCCAACTTAGTCCTCAGGAATAGCATCGCATCTGTGGCTAACCTCAGGTAAGACACTGATTATATCTAGGGTTAATTACAGATGTCCATGGGCGGCAGTGGCGACTTACCACGAGATGAAATGCATGCTCGTTTGCTACTTAAATATTATAAAAAATCTCTCTGGACTTCCGCAACCACACCCTTCCATCGAAACGCAAAAACTGCTTCACGCTAGTAAGAGGTGTTGCGGTACCCACCGCACCTACCTACCCGCTCCAATTACACTTGTTCTACAGCCTGGTAAGTGTGTCCCGGTGTAACTAGTCACTTTTCTGACGCGTTCCATTTATATTTCAGGGGTAGCAATGCATCTTTGGTCAAACTTGGTATGTCTGATCTAATTTGGGATTAATAACCATGGGGGGCAGTGGACACTTAAAAACGTGTGCGCTGTGTACTCGTTTGATACTTCCTTATTATAAAATAATAAACTATACTAATATAGTAAAAATTAAATGGTGTGTGTCTGTTTGTGTCTCAATCACGCAAGAACCACTGGCTGATTTACATGAAATTTTGCATGGATGTAGCTTATTTACCTGGTCAACTTATGGGCTACTTTGATTTCGATATTTGGCAACTATTTGCATGTCCCATAGAGAAGGACGAGTACTTCAGCTAGTAGGTAATAAATATCGCCCGAATTTAGTATGCCACTTTTTTAATGATATTTTTAACGGTTTATGAGAAATATAACTTTAATGATATGAAACTGAACGATGAAGATGTTCAAGCGATGCAGTGGCCACTTAACGTAAGAGGACTGCTCACCCGTTGGATACTTAGAAACTGTGTAGAAAGCGTTATATGCGAACATAATAAATGTGTTTGCTTGCTAATAAAATAACACTTTTCTGTAACAACGTATTCAATGATCATTTGTAAGTTTATGTAAAACAAATATAAAAGTAAGTACTTAAAATATGAAGTTTATTTAATAAAGTGAAGTTACTCCTGTTTAAAATTATGTTTTGATTAATAAAAAATCAATTCACAGGAAATTCAAATTTAAGATAGAAGTAATCTGTACTCAATGTAGACTGGTTACAGACTCGGCCGTCCATATAGGGGGCCCGAGGTTCGAATCCCCGTCATGAAATTCTGATATGAAATTATGTGCGTATTAGGAATGAATTAGCACTTGCTTAAATGGTTAAAGAAAACATCAACAAGAAACCAGTATGCCTTTTATTCTTTCAAAAAAAAAATGTTTCTCAAAGGTATTATGAAAATCAAATGCATATGAATGCGGATGAATAAAGTGAAGAAAACAACGCCATCTAGTAACTGCTTATCGGAGTCTTGTTATAAGTTTCAATAGAACAATGTTTTTCAACCCGTGTATCCCGATCCTGGGAGGTCGCGATGCCTCTGGCCGGTTGCGAGAGAGGTCGAGAGAACTAGGTACTTCAGTAAAAAAAATCATTAAAATTAAATTAAAGAAAGAAAAGAAAAAATATGATATTTATTATATACTCGTTATGTTACCCGAATTTTTTTTGATATCAGGGATTAGGTCATGAAAAAGACTGAGACACACTGTAATAGCATCTGTGACATACATGAGTTACGTTCACATCCACACATGCACATAGTAGTGATATTATACTTTTATTAACGACTTTTATAACCTACAATTAAGTTATTCTCGTATGTTATAGTTATAAAAAGTCGTTAAATAACTTGACATTTCTAGGAACGGCACAAGAGGGTGGAAATAGTAAATTAAAATAGTCGACCCCTATCGATTGGCGTGCAAGGTC
>MOOZ01007218.1:31388-42407 GCA_002930495.1 Cecropterus lyciades | reverse complement strand
CGGAAACCGTACTTTTCCGTGTTAAAAAACAGCTTATGTTATTCCAGATTATAATATATTTTAGCACCAAGTTCACCCTGATGTTTTCAGACATTCAAACGCTTTCACACTCATAGCCCCACATTAGGATTTTCTCCTGTGTCGTGAGTGCCATGGACACACAAAGACGAATACACAAACACCCAGACCCAGAACAGAAATCTAAACTCATCATTCAGATGTCTGTCTGGCCGGGAATCGAACCCGGGACCCACTGCGTACCGGTCTGACCGGTACGGTGACCGCTCAGCCACGCGGGTCGTTCAAATTATTATTTTTTAGACTGAAGTAGCAAACGAGCATGCAGACCACCTAATGGTATGTGCTTACTACCGCCCATGGACATCTGTAAGCCACTTCATATAGAATAGGGGTTATATCAGAAGTCGATCACAGATGCGTTGCTACTCCCGAGGATTAAGATGGTCGCCTCATATTAAAGTGAGTCAGCAACCTCACCCTTCCTCCAAAACCCAAGAACTGCTTCACGATATAAATAGGTGTGACGGTGGTACTTCCCCGGTCGAACTACGCTAGTTCTACCACTTGGATGATATAGAGTAACGAACGTACATCCATACTCACAAACTCTTGCCGTCTGTTATTAATTTTATTTTATAAGATAAATTAATGACTCAATTAAGTAAAGTAAGCAATTACAAAAGTTAACTAATTTTGAGTATTAACTTTTAATACTATGACAATATAAGCTAATTTATACGCGACGATTAAAAAATGGAACTCAAAAATAATGTTCCTCACGTGCAAGCGGTCAAGTGCCTTATGTGTTTGTATCGAAGGCACTCACGGAGACGAAAACACACTCATGAATAAAACATTCTTATATAACTGACATTAATGCGTAACTAACGGTACTTCCTAAGAGCAATGATAGATCATAATGACGTCAATGCTTTCAATTTTTCATTTTCGTTTACAAATAAATCCTTTGTTTATGATATTGACACAGTTGTTGGTGACAATTAACGGTACTCAACGACCATCAGCGTTGGAAGGCAAATGAAAGATAAAAAATAAAACTAAACGCCAGGTAACCTACCTTGCACGTAAACACAATTGTTATATTGATCAAGTAGTTTAGTGGAATTGTACGATTTTATGCCAATCGTACAATTATGAGGTTACTGCGCATACAGTCGATGATGTTATTATATTTTTTAAAGGCGGTAGAACTAGTAGACCGGAGAGGTATCACAGCCACACCTATTTCTAGCGTGAAGCAGTTCTTGTGTTGCGGTGGAAGACTGTGGTTGCCGGCTCGCTTATACATGAGGCGACCATCTTAGTCCTCGGAAGTAGACACGCACCTGTGATTGATTTCAGATATAAGTCCTGTTCTATTTGAAGTTGCTTACAGACGTCCACTTGCGGCAGTAACCACTTACCATCAGGCGGACTACATGTTTGTTTGCTCCTTCAATTTGATATTCAAAAACCATATTCACTGTAAACTGGCAAATCTTGCACCGAATTGCAAGAACTGCTTCACGGAAGAAATGGGTGCGAGTTATAATCATCAAATAGTCGACTCGATTGCGTGCTTGTACGATTTAATGACGATCAAATAGTTTGGTCGACGATACTGCGCATATAAATACAACCCGAAGTTATCTATTTGTACCAGTTTCGAGTTTTGCGTATTGACCGTTCGTGTGTGAACAGGCCCGGATCGATTGTTTAGTTGAGGCAATACACAGAGACTGTTCGTCGATAGTTGCACAACTTTTAATCTACACGTGATCAATGTTGTTATTTTTATTTTTTAGTTAAGCAACTAGTCTAGTTGGTCTCGTGCGGATCTACATACATTTCCATAAACTTTCCGTACAACTACACAGTTGTTTAACAACAAATTGTATATATGCGCTAGGCCTAATTAAAGCTAATAAAGATTAATTAATATGAGTGGACGCATGCGAGAAAGAAGTAAGAACTATAAAATGATAATGAACTAAGAACTAACATTAGTGTAATAAACATAAGCATAAAACAGACGATTGTTAACTCAATATCTACAACACCTTTCATTATTAAGCCTCAAGCTAACCGTTACTTAACTTGTTAGCTCTATGCATAAACCTATCTTGTTACCACCACTTAATGATGGGCTATCACGTTTTTATAGGTACTTTCTAAGTCATTATTTTACTCTGCCTTATTAAAAGCACTATTAAGCGCTGTGGTGTTTTGGATTGAAGAGTAAGGGAGACATACTTATAAAAGGCATTTTAGCGTATTGTTATTGTTTAAGCATTGTCATTGTTAGGCAACTTAGTGTTAACGCTTGCTTGGTGGCATTTGTCTTTGATTTTAGGTTAAATTCTAATGTTATCCAACGTTGATCACAGATACTATAAAACGCTTTCTAAACTCATAGCCCCACTCTAGGATTTTCTCCTAAGTCGTGGGTACCACGGATACACAAAGGCAAATACATAAACACTCAGATCCAGAACAGAATTTAAACTCATCATTCAGATGTCTGGTCTGGCTGGGAATCGAACCCGGAAGCCACTGCGGGTCAGACCAGTATGGTGACCGCTCCGCCAAGCGGGTCGTCAATACTCATAGGCGACAGTGCCTACTTACAATCAGATGGACTGCATGCTTGTTTGCTATTTATATATACATCTACACATATATCTATACATCTATACATATAAATAAAATTGAAGTGTCTGTTTGTAATATCAAAATAACAGCTTTTTACCAAATGCATATGGAAGTCTGTCTGTCCGTCTGTCTGTCCGTCTGTCTGTCTGTCTGTTTGTTTTGAGTAATCGCTAAAACCGCTGGACCGATTTTGACGGGACTTTCATTGTTGGATAGCTGACGTCATTAGGCATAACTTGGCTATTTCTATTTTAGAAAATTTAATTAGGGTTCCGGACAAAAAATTAAAATCCAAGAAACGGCGCGCGCTCTACTCGCACGCAGCCACCGTCACTGCGCTAATAGCAGTTACTATCAATTTTCTCTGAAACAATGCTATTATGTTAAAATTGGATAAGGTCTAAAATTTCGGCTATATGTAACTTTATTAAGTTACAATTTTTAAACGCGGGTATAACCGCTGGGCTCAGCTACTATAATATAAAACACAAACTGTAATTGTGGCACTGTACGCGTCAAACGTGGGTAACGTTTTCCGGACGTATGTCAATTTATTTGGCACGCACTACAGCCTAAACGGCTTGATGTGTATATTGTGACGTATATCATTAGAATCCGTTTAGTGTTCAGAGTGACATGGGCTATAATAATAAAAAAGATAGCATCTCCTGATAAAGGAAAAAGGAGGAAGGAAGGAACGAACTTTTTATTATCACGACAATATGAGTATTAAATGAAAGCTAGTGAATAGACGATTCTAAAAATCTAGATTACACGTTTTTAATCCCCTTCTTTCGTTTCAACCAGTTGACAATGGAACCATCAAAATACGTAATATGAGCTAGAAATTAATAATATCATATCTAGTTTAACTAGATTAAGTATCGTAACCAAATGTTTACCTTCATACTAAAAAAAAATATAATAATTTTCCAGTTACTTAGCATGTTTTTCCCTTGTATATCAGCTGCTTTGTGAGCTTTCGAAATGAGCTTTTGGAAGTTACAAAGCTATTGGGTTTGTAAGCAGAAGCTAACAAACATAATCCAGGAATAATAACAGCGGGTATTTGTCGACAGCCAAGCATTATTAAATCTGAGCGCCACACAGGTGCATTCAGAAGAATCTGCCGATTTTTGTGACAAAGCAATCTGATAAACTATTGTTTTTATTATAAATAAATATTACAAATATATATTTTTTTTATTTGCGTTTTAAATATTTTTTTGAACTAGTTGCCCATCACAGCGGTCGAAATTCGACCGTAATTATACGCAAATATTTCTTTTTTTCTAATACAAAGTTATTAAACGCATTTTCCTCTGTACATTTAATTTAAAATTATTTTCCTAAAATGTAATTATAGGGAAATGAGATTTATTTGAGTTAGCTGCATTTAAAAGTAATAACGCGTTATTTGACATACACATCTGAAATATGGAAATGTCAGCAACAAAGTCAGCGTGTAACAAATACGTGTGTTTGTGTGTCAAATGCATAGTGGTGTGTGTAATGTTTTATTTATTGATTTAATGTACTTCATAATAATTATTATTGAAAAATATTAACGTTCTGCACTTGTCCTATATATAAACTATAAGTGTGCCAAATTTCATACTCCTCCGTCCACGCATTTTTTGTAAAAGGGGTCCAAAGTTTTTGCTTCACGTATTAATATATAGATTTACTTATTTATTTATAAATTTACAGCTCGTAATCATGTTTTTATTTAAATAGACATGAAACTTTTTATCAAATCTTATTATTTTCCTGCTGATAGTGTTATTTTCATTAACCAGTAATATATGTCGAAGACGGACATTCGTTTGGACGGTAAACGAAGCGCAGCACGAGTTCTGACAGATGGCAGCGCCGTCGCGATGACGTCGAACGACACTTTCATAACTTCGGGCGGTACGCGTGAACGGACCTCGGTGACCATTCTGCCGTCGTGAACAGCGGTACCTCCACTCTAAGAACTGTTATTCGTTTCGTTTGCTCGCTGTGATTTATATTGTGCAAAATTATTAACATGCTCGATTACCCACGTAACGCCCACGTAATGTCCGAAGAGGAACCTAATAATTATGACGATCTGACATATATATAAAAAGAGCCTTTTGATATGAAGTCATCAACGTCAACACTAAGTTGATAATTTTTTAATGTATTAATATGATATCGTCGGTAGGATGACGAAACTAGGGTTGTAACGGAACTTTGTCTCCGCCTCCGTTGCTGTGGAACTTTCGCAAAAAATCGAACCGGCGCTTCCGCAACCGCCTCCGCAATTTTTTTACAGAGTTATGACGAAGGTTTATTAACGTTGATCTTGACACACAACGCGCAAGGAGGGACGCTAGGCGACGCAACCGCACAGCTATATGTTGCAACTAAATGAATATCTTTATTGTAATGGAGATATAAAACTAAATATAAAGTTTTTTCTCACATATTTCTTCGCACTTACTTATTTGCGCCATCAAGTTCAGTGCTAAGTGAACAATTATTTAGTGACAGCCGGCACTGAAGGCGACGAATCCGCAAAGCTGTTATAATTTGTGCTGTGAATATAATTTTTCTCTTCTTAATTTTGATTATTAGTAATTATTTGACTTTATATAAAAACTGTACTATGAAAAGTTCACCTCCGCCTCCATCTCCATTAACCTCCGCATCCGCGGAGGTAATTCTTAATTTTGATTATTAGTAATTATTTGACTTTATATAAAAACTGTACTATGAAAAGTTCACCTCCGCCTCCATCTCCATTAACCTCCGCATCCGCGGAGGTGAACCTTTTAACTTCCGCATCCGCCTCTGCCTCCGCTAAGATGGCCTCCTTTACAACCCTAGTCGAAACCCTCTTAAAAAACACCATATTACAAAGGAGAATGAAGTGCATTTCTGATACTTTTTGAGAGGAAACTCGACAGTGCAACTATGTGTTGATAATAAAAATATAGCAGGTCTAATGTAAGGTATATACAAAATGGCAGTCATAAAATCACTGCAATTTGGTTTTTTGAAGAAATATCATCAAAAGCAGCGTTTGAAAAGATAAAGCTGCAAAGATGAAAACAGAAAATTTATTAATATTTTATGTGCACTAAAAGCGTGATAAACCTGAAAATTCCATTCTCATCAGAAAATCTTTTCAAATATAGGATATTCTACAAAATCTTTTGTTTGATTTTCTCGACGATTTTTTTTTATTTACCTTACGTTATCTTTTACCTACAAGTAGTTGAATACTTCAAGAGAAATTTCCTATTATTAAATTACTAGTAAATTCTTGAAAAAACGACTTTGAAGGACAATGACGCTGTATTACACCAGCACGGCGACCGTATAATAATTTTATTTTAATACATGACTAGGCAGAGACGGCGGCTCCGCTTCGCCTGCGGTTGAAAACCAAATTAAAATAGTCAAGCTTGTCTGAGCTTCAAAGATTATCCCTGCCGTGTTTCATTGATCAAGGAATCTTTGAGACATATAAATAACATTACTTAATAAATGTATAGTGTAATTGAATTTATTATCACCGCAACGAGAAAATAGTGTTAATATAAAATACTCGAAATATTAGGTCTTTACCTATGAAACTGCCGTCCTGCCGTACTGGCAGAACTACAAATCAAAATATATTTTTTGGCTGATAATTTTAAATTCAATTTATGTTTATTAAAAATAATGATATTCTTTTTTCTAAAATCATCATTTGTTTAATAGTTAGTGTTTTTATCATCGCATTGGAACATTTTTCGATCATTATCATCATCACGTTAAAAGCGGCACGCAACATCAACGACGTTTACGGAGCAAACACTACAAACGAACGCACTAACCGTTATTGGTTTGACCGCTTCCGTTCTGGATTTTTTTTTACCTGAAAAATGAATTCCGTGGTCGTCCGAAAACTTTGGTTGACATTGACAAATTAAAGGCGATTGTGGAAGCTGATGATACTCAATCTACGGTTGAATTAGCAGCAGCTTTCGACGTTAGCGTTAGTTATCAAAACAATATTGGTCCATTTGCGTCAAATTGGCAAGGTAAAAAAGCTTCACCAATGGGTACCCCACGAATTCAATGATCGCCAGCGCGAAGTACGCGTCGAGACTTGCCTTGCACTGCTCAACAGGCATACAAATGAAGGAATTCCGAACCACATTGTTACTTGTAACGAGAAATGGGTCCTGTTCGACAATCGTAAGCGCTCAGCAAGTTGGTAGAACCCTAGTTCAGTACCCAAACAATGCCCAAAACGAAAACTTACCCCTAGAAAAGTGATGGTCACTGTTTGGTGGTCTAACGCGGATATAATTCATCACAGCTTCTTACCAAACGGGATGAGCATTACTGCAGATGTGTACTATGAAGAAGTGAACACAATGATGGAGAAGCTCGCACGTCTCTAACCAGCTTTGGTCAATCGTTCGGCTCCACTACTCCTGCACGATAACGCGCGACCTCATACACACACAGACAGCATAGCAGGCGGTATCCAATCTACAAGAGCTGAGACTTCTACTTTTTCCAAAATTTAGATAATTTCTTGGCGAGAAAAAAATTCAATACCCGAGAGGCAGTACAAAATGCCTTTGAAGAATTTGTTGCTTCCCGTCCAACTGATTTCTACAAGAAGGGCATCAATAAGCCACCAATGCGTTGGTAAAGATGCATTGATTGTATGGGTGATTACTTTGATTAATATAAATAAAAAATATAGAAAAACAATATGCTTCATTTGTTTAATGAAAAACGGCAATTTCATAATATAGGTATAGATAAATTATTATAGGTAATTTATTAGAGAACTAACTAAAAGTAACTAATAGAAATATACTACTAATTATAATAATTGAAATAATGTGGTGGAGCGGTCAAAATACCAGGCTAACACGCAGTGGGTTCGAACTCCGGCCAGACAGAAATCTGAATGATGAATTTAGATTTCATTTTTGAGTCTTTGTGTATTCATCATTCGTATCCATGGTACCCACGGCACAGGAGAAAATCTTACTGTTGGGCTATGAGTGTAGAAAGCGTTTATTATAATAATATAATACTATAATATATATGCTACATATTATATACTTATAATTTTATTTCTTGCCCGAGTTAACCCTGTAAAAGTTAAAAGAGGTCAGTGAACCTCAGCGGAAACTACCGTCTGGGTCCACATAATAGAAACATCGACTTCAAATCCATCGGTTTTCGCGACATTGGCTTAATTTATTTTTAACATTCAAGTTAGATTTTTTATAAAGTATTTCTTGATATTCTACCCATAAGGTAGTTAAATAAAGGTTACATTTTCGTCGTGGAAAATGTTGCCCGCAACATAATCATGATTATTAATTTTATATATAACTCTACGTATAATATGTCGTTTGTTTGTTTTAAAATGTTTGTGTACAATTAAAGTGAAAGGACTGTCCAGTTTCTAAAATATAACGACCATGAGAATAGTAATTACAAAATTATATGGATTATAATAATTATACGCATGCCGATCTCCTCTAACCGGGACAATAGTTTTACGCCTACATAACATTATGTAATACCATAACACGTTATGTCTACTCTTGTGGCTTATGGCGGAGATTTTGCGAACGTCTACACATTTGAAAGGTAGAACCAGTATGGTTCGTTGAGATACGACCGTCGCGCTTCTAGCGTTAAGTCGTCTTGCGTATGGGTATAAAAGGGTGTAAATGCCGTACCAGTTCTATATGAAGCGATTATCCTAGTACTCAAGAGTGACAATGCGGCTCAGATTATTTCGTCAAGCGAGGTTTTTTGTCGCAAAATTCCGGGCCTGTTTTTGATTCTTTTCCTTTTTTTAAACGTCAATCTAGACGACCATTTTTTTTCATCGTCAAAGATTATTTTGATTTTTTATTTTGGGGGAAGTTTTTAAATAACTGGCAACACTAATGCGTCTGTAATCGGCTTGAGATCCTTGTTCTATATAGCGTTGGTTACAGATATCAATTAGAGGAATATTAACACTTAGCAATAAATAAATACTTAAGTTAAAACTAAATAAAATATAAATCAAAGGGTTACAATAAACGGACTCCATCTTCTAATACCTCGGTTCCTAACCTGGGGGTAATTACACCCGCGGGGGTAAATCAGCCATTTTACGGGGGCATCAAAGAACCTTATTATTACGATCGTAAAATAAAAAAAATACAAATAAAACTTACAGAGAACGGATGTAGCAAATATGAGTTCGTTCTAGCAATCAAATTTATTGCAATTGTGAGATTGTATTGTATTGTCTGTTAATGACTTTTGAATGGTGGGGTAAAATTGTGGGGTAATAAGTCACAAGGGTAACCATACTGAAAAGGTTAGCAACCACTTTTCTAATATATACTACTTTATTTGATTTATCTGACGCAAACTCTTAAAAACAAAATAACTCACTGCAAATTTCAGTTTTAGCAGTCGGGTTTATGTTTTCATAATAATTTCTCGTTTACATAATTGAATTAATTAACTGATATGCAGATCATTTAATAGTAATTAATATTTAATCCATAATTAAACGTCACTTGAATTCCTAAGCTTAAAAAAACTTGGAATGAGTCGTATAGATCAATTTGAAATCACACACCCTTTATCTATATCGCTTCAATCGAGAATAACAACACAACTCAAAATCGGTAAATTTACAGGAAAGCCTGTTAAAGATTAAGTAATTCTTTTTTTATTTTATTTTTAATGAATGAAATTAAAATAAAAAATATATAAAAAGGCCATTAACAGTGTAGTTACAGCACCAAGTTTTCAATCCAAGATTTTTTTCCTATAAATCTGAACCGCAATATTCAAAATTCATCAATTTTAGGTCAAATAAAATTGTTAAATTTTGAATTGTGCGGGTATTCATGCAAACCAGCAATATATATCAGTATTTAACATTGCTACTGAAAGACAAATATGTCTGGCAAAGTTGCCTCTTCAGTCGAAGTAGGAAGAGTTCTACAACCGACAACGATTCTTGTTTGTACGCTGATACATGCAAGATATCTTCCTAATTACGGCAAAATTAATGCAAATACGCAACGTAACAGTCCCAAAAATAATATGAAAACACGTTGGTGTGTTATTGTTATAAAATGTTACATAATATGATGCCGGAAAGCAGCGAACCAAATTTCATTACCGGAAAAAAAATGAATGTAATGATTTTGTACGCATTCATAACACACTCATTATTATCTAGACTGAATTAAAATGTATGTACATTGCATGTAAATAATAAATGAAAACACAATTTCAACAACGAGAGTTGTAGTTTGAATAAAATTAGGTTATTTATTCGTGTTGTTGATTTTGTACATCGTAATCGTAAATTATAAATATAATTGTACTACATTTATAATAACAACAAATACCCGTTTAATAGTTTAAGCAATACAAATAACAGTTTAAAGAGTCGTTTTTTTTGTTTTTATAATAATATACTTAAGTTAACGCTTTAGATGAGTTTCGTAAAAAAAGTAACATAAAAGTATTATATATATATTTATTCATTTATTGCTCTCTTCACTAGCTTTGATTTGATACCCACATTGTCTTGACAATAAAAAGTTTCACGTATAGGTACCAGTTTTTTAAATTAAATGTCTCATACCATGATATGCCATATGTCACAAACCTTCAAGCCGTCAGCGCTGTAGCGCGTGCCAAAGAAATGTACATGCATACATACAAACATTCATATGTACGCTCGAAAAACATTACCCTCCCTTTGACGCAGCAGAAACAGCCTGACGTAACACAATAATCATTGAAATCGTCTTAGGTTGCAGAGTGACATACGTCATATAATTTTTAAATATAGCGCCTGCGAACAGAATAAATAATAGTTTAAAAAAACTAAAAAACACGCTTTTTATAGAAAACCGAACTAAAAAATAGAAAATAAATTTAAATGAATTTAAATTAAGAAAATAGTGTTAAAAATTTCAATGAATATAAATTAATAATAGTGTGAGAAAAAAAAAAAAAATTTATTTTAAAAAAAGCGTGGGGTGCATGGTGTCAATGGTTATAGATATTTTATTGACAAATATGAGTAGAGTGATTATCATTTCGATAATATCTTAAGAAGCACCCCACGCTTTTTTTAAATAAAATATTTTTTTTTTACTTGCACTATTATTAATTTATATTCATTGAAATTTTTAACACTATTTTCTTAATTTAAATTCATTTTAATTTATTTTCTATTTTTTAGTTCGGTTTTCTATAAAAAAGCGTGTTTTTTAGTTTTTTTAAACTATTATTTATTTTCTACTTTTTAGTTTGGATTATTTATAA
>MOOZ01006993.1:45672-65145 GCA_002930495.1 Cecropterus lyciades | reverse complement strand
TCTATTTTCTTTACTTGGAATAAATAATTCTATACAATAACAATACTAACAAATTTAATCAAGTTTGCTAAATTTTCTTGAAAATATATCAAAATAAAATTAAGATTAAAATTCCAAAAATCTAATCATTTGAAAAATACAATTTTATACTTTTGATTTTTCGTTCGCTTTGGAATTATCCAAATTCCAAAATTTTATTATCAATGTATTAAAAGTAAAAAAATAAATAAAAAATATAATTTTAGACTTCATTTTAATTTTTTAAATTTTCATTATTAATTAATTTAATATTACACAATAATATACTTCCTATTGTAGGTTTATCTAATTATAGTCAAATTATTTGTACGATATAAAAATAATTATGTAAAATATTGACCAATGTTCTAGTTATTTTTCGCCATTTAATTGTCTGATTTATGTTTGGCTTGGTATTTTTTGTCATATTCATTGAATAGTATATTTTTGGCTTAACGGTATATGGGTAGTTGGTGCTGGCTATGTAATTGCTACAGTTTAATTTTTAAGTGTATTTTTTTAATGGTATTTTAATAGTGGTATTTTTTTTACGGTGGGGTACTTGGTATTTATTTTTATTAGTTGGTATTTTTTTAAACGGCGTGGTAGTTGGTATTTTGTGTATTATTGCTGTTTTCATTTTATTTTATGTAAGCTTCATGTTGTTTTTTCTTATCGCAGGCTTCTACTGAAGGCTTCTGTATGTTAGCGACTGAAGCAGCTGTCGGACTAGTAGGTATTATTTGATTTTTTTTCTTTTATTGCCAAATAATTTCCAGTCTATTCCTCAAGTGCGCCATAATTCATATTGATCTAGACTTTTTAATACTTAACAGATACAGACAACATATTTTTGATACTTAACAGGTACTTAAGCGATATTCATTTTACAGTCTTCAGACTTTTAGCAAGAAATTTTAGCGATTAGGATATATATTTATATTATATACATAGATTTTTAAAAAGACTAAAGTCATTAGACATTGAATATGTATAATCTCGCGTAATTTTTGGAACATGTTCAATAAATATTTTGATTGATTTGCAACAACATTCAATTTCATATTTTTTTAAGTGAAATTTTTTTAGAATCGTTGTGATTTGAAACTCGATGAAACGAAAATAAGTTACGAGAGCAGTTGTCGTCGCTACAACTAGATGGCGTTGTACCCGTTTTTGCATCACATTAATGATTTTACTTCTTAGCTTGTATAATAGCTCAAGTATTTGCGAAATTATTATATTTATTTTAATGTTCAGACTAAATTAATGTTGTTTTTTTTATTAATTTATATATTTTTTTCTTTAATGTTTTTTTACAATTATACGAAACTTTTTACAATTTGACATATTTCGTTATATAAATAAATAGATAAATAAAATATATAAAATATTTTATTTCGTTTCAGGTGCCTTGTGAAGTACCAGCTCGTGGACCGAAAATGCATTTGATTGATTTATTTATATTATTATTATTAGTCAACAAGTTAAATAAATATGTAGTCCCTATAAATCTCATGGAGGTAAAAAAATTATAAATATTATGTTGTATAGATAACAATTTTTTGTCTTTTCCTTGAACCAGCTAATGAAGATTGTGTCGTCGACAACGTCCGATTAAAAAGTATTACAAAATGTAAAATTTCGTAGTAGAACTACGGCAGCACTATCTTCACTGTTTCTTATATCAGTATGAGTTTATTAGGGTTCCTCTAAACAGTAATTATTTACGTTTACATACATTGCCATGCCACGTTTTACTCATACCATCCATCCATCAGCCTTTCGAGGTCCACTTCTGGACATAGGCCTCCCCTAAACGGGCCCTCTACAACCGGTCCCATGCCTTCTGAATCCTACGGTCCCCCGCTGTCTTCAGGTCATCGGTCCACCTGGTCGGGGGGCGACATCTACTCCTTTTGCATAAACGTGGTCGCCATTCGAGTACCTTTGTTCCCCATCGTTTATCGGTCCATTCCTCTATAAACGCTCCTAATTTCAAATTGCACTCATTGTTAAGATCACGAGCACTAACTTCAAGTCAATAAAAATTGTAAGAAAACTTTCTTCCGAGATCCGTATCCGCGAATTTATTATTAGGGATCCGGCACATCACTAATAGCTAGTAGGACTAAGGAAGGACCGATAACCGATGGGCAGGAACTTTCCATTTCGGTAATCGGTCCTTCGAGCGATGTGGCAGACGAAGCGACCCGCACATTGTGAATGAATGAATGAATGAATGTAGAATTCACATGGCCTTTTGTTGTATGTTGTTGTATTGTATGTTCTGTTTCGATTTCGGTGATACCATATAATAAAATGTACTGTTATAATGGACGAAAACGTAGAGAATGATTGTTTTGAGGAAACGAATAAACTCGTACTATAGGGCACAGCAGTATAGCGTATATCTTATTGTATTGTACTGTAATGTTATAATGTCGCCGGCACTTCGAACCCTTAAAAATGTTCTTCGAACCCTTTAAAAATATTTTTTTTCTTTCAGAAAATATGATATTTTCAAAATGTACCTTTTTACCGGTTTATTTCAAAAGATAATATTTGTTTTGAACAGGAATTTTTAAATTTTCAAAGTTTGTTAATTTTTTCTTTTTTTGTTTATTATTTCAACATACAGGCAGCCAAGTTTTTTTTATCGTGCATTATGAGTTTTTTAAATATTGTATTTATTTTCTTTACATTATTTTTTGTTCCAACGTATGTAATCGCAACGTGGTCCTTGTAAAAATATTTAATGGGCATTTAGAACATTTATCGCGTCTCGATTATCTGTGTTTTTTTGTATTGTTAAAAATATATTAAACGATTAATAAATAAATAGTATAAACTATGCGTTGATAAAAGATGTATTTTTATTGTTTTTGGCGGTATTATTACATTATATTTTTAAATTTATAGTATTCGAATCGATTTTTGCTTGATATTATCGTATCGCGCTCGAATAATCTTTGAGATGGTTTTTTTAATGCTAAATTTTGTTTCATAATTTTTTTTTTCTGCAAATTAGATATGATAAATTTTATATTGGCTTCGTTTCATATGTAATATGGCTTATTTTAACGAAAAAATGGTCAAAATTGATTGTGTGCTTGATCACCATCGGCCACCACCATGTTTTTGGTTATCATCGACAAAACGATGTGGTAAGGGAGCCATACTTTTTATCTTAGTCCGCAGGAGTAGCAACGGGCCTGTGGCCAACCTCAAATAACTATAATCTTAGCTGGGATTCTTTTAAGATGTCCACGAGCGACAGTGGCCACTTACCATCAGGTGGACTGCATGCTCGTGTGCTACTTCAATATTATAAAAAAAAACGTAATTTTATCTTTGTTGCCTGTTTTGCCTATATCTGTTATGTGAAATCGTTTCTGACGCGTTCTTTGCCTATAAAGGCTTGGTGTCTTTTATATACAATTCGGCAGAAATATACCAAATTTATGAAACAAATTTATGCACAGTTATAGGCAATCTAATTTGGTACAGTTGCCTATAAAAAAAAAAAACTTAGAAAAAACACCCTATACTAAACAAAAATGTGTTCACTTCAGCTCAGAATTTTACATATAAAGAGGTAAATTTAGTTAGCATTGAAGAATTATTAACCTATTTGCCTATAAAGTACTGATAATATTCTGGTTCTTTCCAAATTTGACCTATATTTCGTTGTTATCCTTTTTGCGTCTTTTGCTTATAAATTTTGTGAAGCGTCTGTGACGGTGATTCCTATATTTTGGTTTTATGACTTTCGCGCATTTAGTCTATTTGATAAAATTACATTAACATTTTGGAGCTTGCTGTACTAAGTTCCTAATTCAGGTTGTTTATACACTGAAAAACGTTTTTAATTAATGTTTATTGTGTCGTGGCAAATAATTTTATATTAAATATTTTTTGATTGGAATGATTAAGTATTTGATACTATATGTATTTATTAGCTCTTTGTCCTGTATTTTTGTAAGCAGCATCTCGTATTATAGTTGTAGAATCATGTTTATTGTCATATTATTGTATTGATGGTTAATAAAATTATTATTAAAAAACTTTTTTTCATTTTTTTTTATTAAAACCTATCACTTCGGAATGCAAATGAAACGTATTTGAAATGTGGCAGGCTTTATTTTGTAGCACAGAACTACTTATAAAATTTGTTTAACTGCACGCCTTATGGTTCATATCACACATTACTGGACTGTACACTGGCAAATATAGACTGCACGCTGACAAACTCAGATTGCACGCTGATAAACCCAGACTGCACGCTGATAAAACCAAACTGCACGCTGAAACGTCGAAATTACACGCTGAAAAATTGGACTATGCGCTGCCTGATCCAGACCGCACATTATAAACTTAAGTCCTTGTTCATGAGAGCATTGACGAAATATGAAAAAAATACATACAGTCGAACATAGAACCACCTTAATTTTCGAAATCTATTAAAACTAGATGTGCCCCACAGTTACACTTGCGTTAAAAAATATTATACTCTATATTGTACCCAGAAAGTGTACATAACTGGAAACATACAAATTAAAATAACAATACAAAAGGCGGCCTTATCGCTAAACAGCGATTTCTTTCAGACAACCTAACAGTAAGGAGTTGAAGTAAACGATAAATATGAAAATATGTGAGGTGCAATAAGTAAATTTTAAGAGTAGGTTAACAGAAAGAAGTTAAGAAATAAATCAACGATAGCAACGAATTAATAGAAGGAGAAAGACGACATAAGTGAGGAAAGGAAAAGAAAAGAAAAGAAGTTATAAAAGATAATTGAACAAGAGCAAAAGTTAAGGACTTATACGCAACAGGGATAAAGACAGAGTTAGAGCTAAATATAACATAACATAAAAATGTACTAACTTTAGATAGAAAAGATGGATTATCTAGATAGATCAGAACCGCCCATGGACGTCTGTAAGCAACTTTATATAGAACAAGGGTTCTATCTGAGGTCGACATATGTGTTCCTACTCCCGAAGATTTTCTGAGGAGTGACGGTAGCATTTAAATAACTATTTATTTTCTAAACAACCCGTCAGTGAAGGGTAATTTTTTTCGAGCGTATGTATGTTTGTTTGTTTGTATGTATGTCCATTTCTTTGGCACGCGCTACAACTTAAACGGCTTGACGGATTGTGTCGTATGACATATCATTAGAATCGTCTCAGTTTGGCAAGTGACATAGGCTATATAATTAAAAAAATGGCGTCTGCAAATAGAAGAAAAAGAGGGGAGTAGGGACTTCTTTTTTACTATAACTTTAATATGGGTATGAAATGAAAGCTAGTAAATAGACCAATATGAAGAAATAACCATCATAATACTTTTACATCACTATTTTGACAAATTTATAAATTAAATTAAATAGGCATATCATTATGAACAAATTTTCGTTTTCAACAGTCGGGTATTGTGTTTTAATGTTTTTAACGATATTACTACATACGTTTACGCTATTCAATAATATTTTCTTTTTGTATTTTTTTAAACAAACCTTTTTATATGTATAAAATTATGGTCAAAAATATTATGAACATATTTCCGTATGTAATTACCCGAGTGTGTCAGAAGGAGGATAATGTGTTTCGAGCGTACATATGTATGTATATATGTACATGATTGTGACGTATGACATATCATTGGAATCGTCTCAGTTTGCAAAGTGACATAGGATGTATGATTTTTACCCGACTTCTTAAAAATGGCTGCTGTAAATAGTGCAAAAAAGGGGAAGGGATTTTATTTCATTATCATGACAATATGGGTTTAAAAAGAACGCTAGTGAATAGACCTTTCCAAAAATATATATTGTAATACTTTCATGTTACTATTTTGAGGAGAACTCATAAAAAAGAGTTAGATATTTTGTCATTATTATAAGAGCAAAAAACCGCCTATTCTTTTTTTATAGTATCGAAGTAGCAAACGAGCATGCAGCCCACCTGATGGTAAGTGGCTGCCGCCCGGACATCTGAAATCAACCCTAGGTAAGATCAAAGTCTCACCTAAGGTTAGCCACAGATGCGTTTCTACCCCTGAGGACTGAGATGGAATGCCTCGGAAAAGTATACCTCCCTTACCACACCCTTCAGACCAGAACACAGCAGCGCATTACACTGCTGTTATTAGGCAGAAATAGGTGTGGCGGTGGTGCTTCCAGAGTCGAACCACAACGAGTTCTATCACCTTCAAATTCCATTTATTCCAAAACAATAAACTTACACGGAAGGCAATCATTTTTAAGCTCTCGGGTATCTTGCTTCAATATTTTTAATACTGTTACAACTACTGTTTTTAAAAACATTTTTCAAACCTCTTTCATTTGTTACAGCTTATGCCGGTGGAGTTCCTGGGGTAAGTGATATCAAATGTAACCTAACCTTTTTTTATGATATGGCCGAAAAATGTACCTAACCGCATACCCTGTCGCCCGGGGAGACAAAGGGGTAGTGTGGGGCCCACCCCCACTAAAATAGCCCGCCGTGCGCCCTCATCCGCCCTTTCAAGGCGAACCACGGGTACCGCGTACGTTGCTCCGGTGGCCCGCGGGCGGCTGTCCCATCGGACACCCTCTCCTGTGCGACGCTCCGCGCACTTGGGCGTCACACCATCGCGGTATGCTATTTCGGCGCACGGCGTGCGATCCCCGACCCGACCGTCTAACCTAACCTAACCTAACCAGCAACATATGTATATAGCTGAGCTAAGTTTCTTACGGTACTGTATGTTGGATAATCCGTTCTAGTGAAACTCATACCTTTGATTTTATCTATTTTGTAATTCCATTTCTCCATACCAGAAATATTACCAGCGCTTCACCTATTTCTAGCGTGAAGCATATCTTGCATTTCGGTGTGGTTGTTAACCCACTTTCATATAAGGCGACCTATCTTAAGGCGATCTTTTGAAGGTTGCCTTATATGAAAGTATAGTTCTTGTTCTAGTTATGAGGGTATAGTTCGACCGGGAAGGTACCACCGCCTATTTCTAGCGCGAAGCAGGTTCGGTGTGTTTCGATGGAAGAGTGTGGTTGCCGGCTCACTTGTATTTGAGGCGATCATTTTGCAACGCATCTGTGATCGAGTTCAGACAGAACACTTGTTCAATGTGAAGTTCCTTACAGATGTCCTTGGGCGGCAGTGACCACTTACCATCAGGTGGTCTGCATGCTCGTTTGCTATAATATAATATTCTATAATTAAATTAATATAACGTATAATATTATTATTATATAAGTAAAGTAAATAAATAAATAATTGTTTTGGACCAACAGGGCTATGAGTCGAGCCAGTACGTGGGTCAAACCCAGCAGCGTCGGGGTCTGGGTACGGGTGCAGCGGTGGGACTGGGCGTGGGGGCCTTGGCAGCGGGTGGGCTAGCTGGGTACGCGCTGGGCGGTGGCTTCAGTAGCGACAGCCCCACTAGGGAGGAGGTGGGTATACCTGTGATGAAATTAAATAAAATGTCTTCATTATCCGACTGCGTCAGAAGGAGGGATTTTTTCGAACGTATGTATGTATGTATGTCCATTTATTTGGCACGCGCCACTGCCCAAACGGCTTGACGGATTGTGACGTCATTAGATTATATTATTAGATTATATTAGAATCGTCTCAGTTTAGAAAGTGACATAGGATATATAATTTTTCAAAATGGCGCCGGAAATAGTGGAAAAAAGGGGGAGGAAGGATGACTTTTTTTACTATTACGACAATATGGGTATTAAATGAAAGCTAGTAAAAAGATCAATCTAACAATATATATTACTAGATGCGCCCCGCGGATTCACCCGCGTAAGTTTCGACGATGATATATAGCCTATAGACATCCTCGATAAATGAGCTATCTAACACCGAAAGAATTTTTCAAGATTAGCGCGTTCAAACAAACAAACTCTTCAGCTTTATAATATTAGTATAGATAATACTTTTGCTTGATTATTTTGACAAAAACTCAAATAAGCGTTAAATTAAATATATGTCATTATAAAAAAAAATTTCGTTGTTAGCAGTCGGGTTTTTTGTTTAGTTACTAGTTTTGAGTATTAAATATTAAAGTTTATCTTATCTTTATCTACTAAAGCCCATTGTAAAGGTCAACTGATCGATCTTTTTTTCATTTTTGTGTCCATCCTCAGAAGCACAAGGGCTGCATCTCATTTGAAGTAGGTTTTAAGAAAATTGATGTTATGTGAAAGTCGTTTTCTGGCGTCGCTTAGTAAATTGAAAGCTAAGATATTTTTAATATGTTGAAAGCTAAGATATTTTGCTAACTTACCGTCATTAGATTATAAGGTGTGTTATTTCTTAAGCTATGCGAAGCCATAAAAATAAAAAAATAAAAATTTTATTTTATTTTGAGATTCCACTTATGCGCTTCTGAGAGCAGTATAATCCTCGATCTATGATTTTATGGTGAATGGATTTTTTTTAACTAACGTGTGTGTATAAATCCATTAGAAATTAGAACAAAGAACTATAACAGAAATAAATTCTTTTAGTGATGTTATTGCAATCAATTTGACGACCCGCGTGGCGGAGCGGTCGTCATACCAATCTGACATGCAGTGGGTCCCGGGTTCGAACCCCGGCCAGACAGACATCTGAATGATAAGTTTAGATTTCTGTTCTGGGTCTGGGTATTTCTGTATTCGTCTATGTGTGTCCACGACACATGAGAGAATCCTACTGTGGGGCTATGAGTGTAGAAAGCGTTTTTGTTTTTTATCAATAATTGCGTAAACAACAAAACGAAACGGTGAATTTTAGGAGAAAAAGTACGGAAACAATTCTTATAGATAATTGCATGATCTACAATTTTTATCTGATGTATTGTTATGATAAAATGTACCATTTGGCTGGAAAACGCATAAACATAAACGCTTTCTACACTCATAGCCCCACAGTAGGATTTTCTCCTGTGTCGTAGGGTGCCATGGACACACAAAGACGAATACACAAACACCCAGACCAAGAACAGAAACCTAAACATAGAACCTACGCATAGAACCTATATTTGCAACTTGTCCTTGAAAATTTATTACAGGCGTGGTATTGACTTTTTACCATTAGGTAGTACTTTAAATTTCATCAAAAATGTTTGGGGAGTCCTATGCTACGAGGGGAACCGGTCGTGGTGGGGGGCCGGCCTAAGCCCCCACCATCTGAATATGTCGCCTCTATGTCGTCATGTATGGGTTTAACAATGGAAATGAATAATAAAATGTTAATTTAACTTTATATCAAATGTTATATTTGATATGATAATAAAATGATATTGACAATAGAACTATCGATGAACATTAACGAAAATGATTACTTTATTTAACGATTTTTTTCCACTTTCGCTTAATTTATTTAACGATAATAATTAATTTATGTAAACAAAATTAATCATTGTTTTATTTCACAGGTGCAAGCGACCGATTTTTCTGAGAGCGCCGACTTCGGTGGCGACGACTGGATGGAATGAGCTGGGAGTCTCAAAGATGGACAGACAGGCGGATAGACCACCATATTTATATATATATATATATATATATATCATGTTTGTTGATTGGTATTTTCGTTGAAGGTTTAAGGTTGGCGGTTGGGGGGTAGGATTTCGGATTAACATAGTATTTTTAAAATATTACAAGTCAAAAAAATATAGGTATCCTATCTTTAGGTATCCTAAGTCTAACTATTTAGACCTAGGTTACCTAAGACTTCCTTGAAAAGTTCTCAAAGATGTGTGACACCTCCTCTCTGGGAATTAGCGGACTATGGCCTAAACCCACTCTGAGAGAGACCCGTGCCCAGCAGTGGGACTTGGTTAATGGCAATGATACACGGAAATCCCCATTATCAAACATGAACATCAAAACATATGTCGTTTATCTAAACATGGCACTAACAATACATGTACACGCTGGTTGGTGTTTGCAAATAGTGAGTAATGACGTCACACTTCAATACGTCGTAACATGATACTATCTGTCTCTTTCGCACTCACACACGCTTACCAACGAAATAGAGATAGCTACAGATTTTTTGTACTCCTAACAGTATGTTGCTTGAAAAACATTCAGTTAATATATTAAAATTATGTAATATATAGTAATAATATCATTGAGTATCACGCAATTTTAATATGTTGAACACTATATTCTAGAAATACATTTGTGAGTAGATACAGTGAAAATAATAATACGGTCTATCTCCTTCATTCGCTTACTCTTTCATGAATGAGAGAGAGAGAAAGATATAAATTTCTCCTTTTTTTTTAATCAAAACTGCGTACGGTGTTTTATTTTTTTTAGTAGTATAGCGTGTAGAAACGTTTAAAAACCGCATTTTTAGTAAAATACAGTTTTTAATCATTCCTAACACCATGTGTATTGAACGTGCCAGTTTAGTTAACCGTACACCAAACGTTATATAATAATGTTAAGCCTTAACGAGCCTTTATATATAGTATTAGTTTAGTCGCCTCGTGCATAGCTTTATATACAAACAAATATTATAGCTATATATTTAGATATTTATATTGTATTCTTGTCACAAGTATGGAACAATCATTGATTTATATATTTTCATCGTAATAAGTTTGATGGTGTAAATTCGAACTGAAATTAGTATGTTTGTGGTCTTTAACGTGAGTATTCTGTGAGACTTTATTCAATACAAGGTCTATATCAATGTAGTCACGGCACTGATCAATGCATTCATGGTATAAAGTAATGAAATCGCGGCACTGACCGATGTAGTCACGGCACAATCAGATGCAGTCCCGGCACTGACCAACGTCGATGTTCTAAGAATTTTTGTGCAATGTGACTGTTACAGTTGGAATAGTAACTCATAAAGACGTAGCAAGATCCAAAGTACGGCATTAAACGATGTAGTCACGGGCTTTATTCGAAGAAATCGCGGCACTAATCAATTCAGTCATGACACAATACCGAAATGCTGTGTGTGAAGCGTATAGCACTACATATCGATGTAATTTTAGAGATCACGCGACCACTGTAATATGACTCTAATATATGTAGTCACGACCCTAAAAGATGCAGTCACGGCACAAACTGTAGCAGTTCTGTACCAATGCAATCGCGGCACTAATATTATCTCATATGATGTCTAATCTATCTGTGACGTGTTTATTAGAGTGATATAGACTTACAATTATGTTCGAAGTTATACATTCTGACTTATAATTTGTTTAACCGTATGTATAGGTAGATTTCTTAACTAGTGCCATAGATGAATAAATTAATAGGACGTGATTCACCGCACATTGGCTACTATCGCTTGACAGTTGCTAAAGCGACAATCTAGTCGCTTAAGCTACTGAAGCTAAACTAAACAGTTACTTAATTCGTTGCTGCTTGGGCGCCCATTATGGTGCTTGAGCGGAGAAGTTATATGTAATTGATTATATTTAATAAATCTCTCAACAGGCGAATCTTTACGTAACTAATAGTCGCCGAGCAGTTCGACAGCGTCTTGATAGTCGGGTTATCTATTTATTAATCGCTAACCAAAGGGCCACATAAAGACAGTCAGGGCAAATAGGGCGACGAAATTTCGCGGAATTGTAGCAAAATTTGACAAGTCGTTTTTAGCGCTAAGATAATGTTTCGTGGCCTAGCTGTAATGATACCAGTTGTTTAAGTGATATTACCTAATATACGATCAGCCATTGATTATGTTAACATAGAATTTCTATAGACACAAGTAGTACAAAATTCTTAGCAGTTGGTCCCGTATTATCGGTGCAGTAATAAAATTTTGATCTATATCTGTGCCCCTAGTGAATACGCATATAAGTCTGATTTTTTGCCAAATTTACTTTTTTTTTTTACAAAAATGTCTATCGGATGGATTTTCGTTAATCTAATAATTTTAGTATTATAAGACAATTTTGGAAAAATCTGACTTTACATGTTTTCACAAGAGATACATAAATTGATAGAAATCAGACTTACACCCGTTTTCACTAGGACACAGATATGTCATTAGAAATATCTCATTCTATAAAAAATATCTCGAGAAGAAAGTTCAAAAGTAAGAAATCTACCTATTAGTGTGACTTAGAATTCGTTAATGGAATAATTAATATAAGCCATCGATAAATATAAGCCATTTATTAAACATTAAATAATTTTATTATAAATTATAAAACATCTTGTTAGATATTATCAAATTATAATCACTTTTTGTACACTTACCTTCATTATAAGTTTTTGTAATCGATCACGCGTGATGACCACGATTAGTAATTTGAAGTTATTTACTAGAATCATTGACTTAGTTATAACTGGACTTCGGGTCTAGTAAAATCAGGCTCAGTTATATAAAACGACCTCAGATAGAACCACTGTTCTATATGAAGTAGCTTAGATGTCCACGGGCGGCAGTGACCACTATCAGTTGGACTGTATGCTCGTTTGCTACCTCTATCTGATAAAAAACAAAACACATATTTCTTGTTTTGTTTATTTATTATTTATTGACCACAAATGACCACAAAAAATGAAAAAATCAAAGGCGGTGTGAAAATTAACTGGAAAATAATTATAAATATAAAAGGAAAGACAGATAAAGACAAATATGATATGTGGCACATATTTCACAAACTACGCATACATTTAAATTGATTAATGTCATAACTAATTAAACATGATTTCATGTATTTTTTGATGATTTAGATTAATACGAACAGTTCGCCAAATAACTTGCCGAAAATTGACGAATATGTAAAAGCCGCGAATAAACGCGTGATCGTGTGATCCTCGCCAAATGGACACCGCGCGGAGAATTGAGAGTATTCATACCAAATATCGAACTCGAGTAAGTACAGTCGTATTCTCATCTATTCATCTGCTGTTCGAGTATTTGAAGGTTACATAAAAAATGAATTTTTACAAGAAAAATGATTATAAATTAATTATGAAGTAAAACAATATTTAAAATTAAAATTTAAACATAAATTGAAACTATATGCAGCCTTTTACACATTTGAATAATTTTTGCATAATTTTATTACACAACGAATTATTCATATTTGGGCATTATTCGGGCAAATGACAAATGATTCGCCTCTTTCAATTAAGTTTCGAGCGTAAACCCGAAGTCTATTTAGTAGGTCAATGGTTAAAATCCACTTTGAAGTTTTATTTAAAGAATTTCATAATAATTAAGGAATAGGCTTTGATAAAGTCTCTGAGTAGAATAATTCACTGTCTTTTATGATTAATCAATGCTCATTTTAATATTTAGCGGGTATTCATGTTATGCAGTGATAGCCGGTAATTGTTGTAATTCGGTCTCCCAATCGAAGGTCCGAGGTTCGAATCACAGGCCAGTATCGAATCACTGTAACCGTAGGTGAGACTTTGGTCTTACCTTGTGTTGATCAAAGATGTCCATGGGCGGCAGTAGCCACTTACCATCAGGTGGACTGCATGCTCGTTTGCTAATCCCATACTACGGTGGTGAACCTGGAGTCGTTCAGTTGCTTGCATCGTGGTCACAACGACTTAGCAGGAAATAACTTAAAAGCGCATATAGTGAGTACCCGTTGCATATTAAAATGTATCAATTCCACGATAATATAGTCAAAAATAATTTATAATGCTCATTTTATACAACTAGCTAACCTCGGACACGCTTCGCTGTGGCTCAATCAGATCCTGTGGGAACTTCTGGACTTAAAGTGTAAAAAACATTCTTATTAGTGTCGATCTTTGGCCGAAGTCGAAGGATTAAACAAAATAATTCAGTACAAAATTGGCTTTAAAGATTGTTATTTAAACTTTCGTAGATAAAGATCTATGTTGATTGGATATTAATAAGTTTTAGAGCTGAATACATGCATTGCTGTTTTTCTAAAACGAGAACATAATCAAATTTTTATTTAATATTAAAACGATCACGACTAATTTGCCTAACAACTTGCCGAACATTCACGAATATTTGTGGCGAGTTCCGAATACACCATCTTTATCGTATCGTGTATTCGTTATAGTTTAATATTCAAATATAGTTCAATTTAGGCGCTTTCTAGATCCTTCGGCTTCGGTCTATTTTGGCCGAATACGAAAGTTTTGACGAAGGTGATGTCGAAGATGGCAAACCGAAGCTTCGGTCAGACACTAATTGATACGTGACTTTGTGGAAGATTTTCAGGAAAATCCATAGATTGTACTTTTTTTAATTTTGCTGACATAAACACACGAAAGCTGAATTTTATTAATTATTATTACAAAATCGATTTAATATTGTTCATAATATTACCAATTACATAATTAAGCGAAGATATATGATGCCATTTTATGTTATTTTGTATTGATGTTGGTTTTGAAACATATTGTAATAAATATATGAAACGTTGTGTTGTCTTTCATTTTTTCTTCATACCCTTTTTTATAATACAGAAGTAGCATAGTAGTATTGAAGGTGGTAGAGCTCTTTGTAGTTCGACTGCGGAAGCACCACCACCACACCTATTTCTGCCTAATAACAGCAGTGTTATGCGCTGTAGTGTTCTGGTCTGAACGGTGTGTTAAGGGAGACATACTTTTCCGAGGCATTCCATACGAGGCCTCAGGGGTAGCAACGCATCTGTGGCCAACCCTAGGGGAGACTTTGTTCTCTCCTAGGGTTAATTACAGACGTCCATGGGCGGCAGTAGCTACTTACCATCAGGTGGGCTGCATGCTCGTTTGCTACTTCCATACTATAAAAGAAAAGTATGTAGCAAACGAGCATGCAGTCCACCTGATGGTAAGTGGCTACTGCCGCCCATGGACGTATGTAATCAACCCTAGATAAGATCAGTCTTACCTGGCGTTGACAAAGATGCGTTGCTATCCCTGAGGACTAAGTTAGAACGCCTTGGATAAGTACTTCTTTACCCTTCACACAAAAACATAGCTTAACACTGCTGTTATTAGGCAGAAATAAATATGGCTGTCGTGTCGTAGTCAAACCACAGAGGGCTCTTACATCTTTAAATAATAAAATATGAAAATTATTGAAACCAAACTGACCAAAGATTGATTAATCATTTTTGTAAGATTGAAGTAGTAAACGAGCATGTATTAATGATAAGTTCTCATTGCCCAAAGGACATGAAGGGTGAAAGGAAAGAGTGCGTTCACTGTTTTCACATCTATATTTACTATACACAAATATTAAAAGTATTTACAATAACATAATAATAACGAATTAAAACATTGTGTCTTTCTAACAGTTAAAACAATATAACAATCAGTTTTCTTCTCTTGTCAAAAATTATTATCTTCTAAATTTGTATATTGTAACGTAGCGGTGGTGAGATGCTCTTATGTGGAGAGGTGCGGTGACGAGAGGGATGAGATGAGGCGAGGGGGGTGAGGAGATGAGAGGTGTGGTGGTTGACGTTTGGCAGAGCTATCATTATATTTAAAATAAGAATGAGAACAATATAATTTAATAGTCAAATATTCCTAAAAGGTGTATTTTATTTATCGCATGTCCTTCCCGTCGTTATAATATATTCCAAAGAATTTTAAAAGAAATATAAAATGGGGTCGCCACAGACATCTGTAAGCAACTTCATATAGAACAGGGGTTATATCTGAAGTCAATCAAGATGCGTTGCTACTCTCTAGGACTAAGATCGTCTCATATGAAAGTGATCCAACCACATCCTTCACCAAAACGCAAGAACTGCTTCACGCTACAATTACTTGTAGCGTGAAGCAGTTCTTGCGTTTTGGTGAAGGATATAGTATAAGTGAGGTAATATCTCAACGGTTAAATACTCGTTCACCTTGAATACTAGTACCGGGAATCGAACTCAAGCCGCCTGTGAGATTGCCAGGTATCCTAAGTAGATAAGCCGTATCATCAAAAAGTATTTTAGGGCTAAAATATTATTTTATAAGTACGTATTGCAAAGTGTAAGATACGGAACTGGAACAAAATTTTAAATCTGAAACATAAGGCTATCCACAATGCACTCATTCTAAATTTTGGATTTTTTTATTTAATTACAAAATCCACAGGTTTATCCATTAGAACCTGATTTAAATTACTTATTTGTAGTGAAAAAGTTACTAAAGTGTATTTAGACGGCTCCCAAAAAAAAATCCGTAAATTATAGAGAATAACACTGTTTGGATCATTAACTTTTTAATATATAAACATAATGACAAGTGAGGAAGACTAATGTGTACGAAATGTTGAGAATCTTATAGTGCTACAAGATGGTCTCGTTAGCGTGTTTCAAAAAACTTAACAGCGTCATCTACTGATAGAGTGGTAAACTAAATACCTAATAATAAATAAAAAAATACAAATTTAGCTTAAACATTACTTAAGCCAAAAACCGACAAAAAGAAATTGCCACTGTGAAATTGTGTGTAACAGATTTAAATGTGTGTGCAATATAATATTATATCTATGGATTATTCGGATTTCCAATATTTCAAGGAAACGTCGGTAGCCATGGTAACGTATCCAAACAAATGACACTCGTAAACAAAATATTTATATTGTCAAATGTCATACAATAAGCTATAGAAAAGGTATTCTATTATAAAATTCTTAGCTAGATTCTTTGTTATAAACTAACAAATAAAAATGTCTTCTCTAAGCGGTTATGACAGTGAGGTATCGGGATTTGACAGTGTTGCACAGAACAAAAGGCCTGAAGCGAGTTCTTCCACCCAAACAACTGAATACAGCGAAACCGGCGTAGGCTCCCAAACCAATGCATCCAAGGACATCGGTTGTATGGTCAACGCTGAAGATATAAACGCTGAAGACGACATTTTAAGAGAGTACCCACCACCAGGATTGAATGAATTCCTCAGAAAAGTGGTCCCGTCTATGATGGAACAGTTAGATCAAAACGATAAAGACTTGCTTTACAATTCGTCTGATTCTGACGAGGAGGAGATCCTATCAGCCAAGCTGTTGCAGGAAATTAAGCTGAAGAGTGATGGTTTAGGTGCTGGAGACCACCACACTTCGATTCTGGGGATAACATGGAGCAGTGCTGGAAATTCCTTCGCTGTGTCCATCGGGCAGTCCCAACACGAGACTTGGTGCGAAAACCCTGGCCTCATCCAGGTGTTTACCTTAAAACGCAGCGAAGGCGACAAGTTCGTTCATGAGATGGATATCTCTGAGAAGAATTGCATAACGGTTTTAAAATACCATCCTACTGTGTCAGCATTGTTGGCGTACGGCACAACGTCGGGTGAAGTTGTGCTTTGCGATCTTCGTAACGGCTTGGAAGAAGGGATGCAATTGGTTTCACCCGCTGGTTGCCATGGGTCCCGGCGTGTGTCTGCTCTCCAGTGGGCTGATTCTCGACTCGCTAACATATTTCTTTTGATGCAAATTAATAATAAAGGGAAGAGGCGTGGGGCATCCGACCAGATTCTCTGTTCTGCTGGCAGCGACGGTACTCTTAACGTGTGGCAAGTAAACGCTAATTTGAAAGTATTTGAAAACGTCATCTCTTATAACATCAACGGCTCCAAGAAACAGCCAGCCCCAGATTTAAGCTGCTTCGACTTCGTGAAGAACCATCCTCTCCGTCCAGCGGATGAGAAACTCTTCAACGAAGAAACCTTTGTCGTTGGGACGAAGTCGGGAAAACTTTACTTATGCAAAATTAAGGATTACGACCATGACATGGACCCAGTGTATGAAGTTCTAGAAGGGCATTCAACTTGTGTTCTGGACGTGGCGTTCGGCTTCCAGAAACCTAGTATCTTCGTGTCTATCTCCATGGATTCGGAACTACGCGTTTATGATATTACACAGTCCGGACCGCTAAAGGCAAGTGTTGAATCACTTTTAGGTAGTTGATTATTTCAAATACTTTTACGGGTAGTCAGTTTTCACAAGTTACAAAGTTGAAGAGGGTATACGTACAAGCAACACATTTAGTTGATCTCAAGTTGACTGTCATGTCGACCCCAATGTTATTAACATTGGGGTCGACATGACAGGTGAGTGGGAGTGTTTTCTTAGCACGTGAAATGTATTTTTTTCTATTTAGAACTAGCTGTGGACGATAACGACCTTTCCCTAGGTCCTGGGGATATTGGATGCGTTACGGAACTTCGGGAAGAGATGGATCGAGGATGGATGCTTCTTATTATCCATGTATGGTCCACTCGTAAATCCTCTATCCAAATTCCTGGCAAAGCTCCACCCAGTCCACACCACACGTACACACGCACAAACGATGCAGATCCTTCATCTGCATCGCTTCGTTTTAGTCCACACACTTATTTCGAATATTAACATCTTCACAATTAACACGGAAATTAAAGATAATAACTTTCACACCTATGATTTTGTACGAGTCGGTCCGCGATGGCCGTTTTAATAGGACTCACACCGCCATACTGCTTCCAACAGTGCGGTCCATACTGACAGCCGCTGATTGGATGGCCCGTATGAGCATTCGATGTAATGCTCTACTATTGGTTGAAGCTTCCAACTCCGACACCAAGTTTAAAATCACCAAATTGAGTTTTAAGCAAGTTTGATTATAAACTAAGATTACGAAACAAACCATGTTTCGTCCTCTGTTTCGCCCGCTTTGAAAAATATATATGTAAATTTAAAGCTTAAAGTATGCAAACAATAAGAGAATAAAATTAACAAGGCTTGCTTTAGTAGATAGCCGCTTTTTATCGTCGACAAACATTATTAAAATTTAATATATAATTTCGAACTAAATTATAATTCTATTCGTAGCAAAAAAAATGCGTTTCGATGGGTGTGGTTGCCGGCTCACGTATAGATGAGGCGACCATCTTAGACCTCGAGAGTAACAACGCATGTGTGTTGGTTCCAGGTAATATGTCTGGACATCCCGATATCCTGCATGGCTTGGCTGCAGTACCCCTGCGTGGTAGTGGGGCTGGCGAGGGCGGAGCGCCAGCTGCTCAAGGTGTACAACGTGGCCACTGGACGCGAGGTGCCCGTGGACGGGTTTGATGGTGATGGCACCATCACTTGTCTGTCCGTGAACCATAGCGGGTTGGTTAATTTATTATTATTTATAAAAGAAGCGAATTGTTATCAATATTAAAATTGTTATTTTATGGGGAGTTAGTTTATTTAGTGGTTTAGTGACGTAGGTTTAGTTAGTTTATTCAAAGACTTTTTATAAAAATACAAAAAAACTAATGAATGAAATTATTATTTTGTGGTTATATAAGACAAGTTTGTCGATGCCCTTTATCGACTTTTGTTGAAATAGAACGTGATTTGAATGTGGTAAATTGTGGTTCGATTTAGAAGGCAGCATGCATTACCGCAACATTCGTTTTTTTGAAGTGAAACTTCTTTAGGCGCATGAGGGTAAAATTTTTACAGATGAAACGTCACGCCGGTATGCAACGAAAGTCTCGGAAAAGAGAGAGAGAGA
>MOOZ01006993.1:7108-30210 GCA_002930495.1 Cecropterus lyciades | reverse complement strand
ACGTGATTTACGGACAACCTTATCATAAACAGACATAATTATGTCGTTGATGTGTTTATCAATATTTCGAGATGCGTGGACCGAGAGATCTTAGTTTTATATATACATAGTTTTACTCATCCAAGGACGAACAATGTAACGGACTTAAGGTGTGTATTCAAAAAAGTCCGATGAAAAAATACTCCAAAGCGGATTTGAATTATGTGGAAACAACAAAATTGTGTTTGTCTTTTGGTAATATATATTCGGGGACGTCTTACCCTCCGGTTTCTCATATGCTGCGGGTATGTCAACATAAGGGCGGTTGGGCAAGGATGTTCGGGACTCGAGGGGTACCCTCTTTACCCGGAAAATTCTCTAGGAGATCGAATACCTCCCGGATCATTAACATTTATAGATGATAATACAATATTAATGAAAGCATTGTAATATAATGTACAAGTGTAAAAGATATTTACCATCCTTACCGTTTAGTGGGTGGTTTGGACTTATACGTCGTTTCTGTCTTTTGTTAAGCGCGCAGTTATTAAGGGGTTGCAACGTTTATGTTTGTCCTTTTCTAGCAAGATAGCATCACTTTTTATTCGTTACATGTTAAACTAAGTTATTAGTAGTTTCAAGTATTCAACTCAATTTGCCGAAATTTTGAGTTCGGTCCCTTTTTTTCTCACTGCAGTATTTAATTTTAACTTCGATTTTTTTCCAATGACTATAATGCTAAAGTTTCAACTCAGTGTTTTAAATGTCTACGTCAAACCCAATCAAGTTGTCTAAAACTGTCGTTTTGTCTGGCTAAGCAACCCTTATTTTTACATACATTTCTTTTGGCATTTTTCCGTATTTTTTTTCATAAATTTAGTAGGTACTTGAAACGACATGCATTTTAGTATCAATCTTATCGACAAACATTTCCTTTGTACTATCTCTTTATATATATTATGTACATAGAAAACATATGTATAATTATTAATCTTATTCGAGGTAAACATATGCCTGATACTCTACTTTTTTATTTTTCATTCAATATTTATACAAAGTAACACTTGCTCAGAGATCGAAAATCTACGCAATTAATGATATTCGTTAAAAATTAATAATTCCTTAATTATTTATTCAATTTAATAATTCAATAATAATAATTCAATTAATCAATTAATGATTTTTTTTTATTTACAACACTAGAGGTATACAACAGCTACTAAATTTAAAAAACGGTTTAAAAACAAATGATTAAGTGTACTGTTTCATTTTCTTAATTTCATATGTATACTATTATAAAGTATTTACTGTGAGTATATTGTAAGTAGATAAAATTCATTCAATAAAGATTGTATTGAAGAATGCCGACGTTTCTATATACCTCTCGCTCGTTCTCTATAATGTGTAAGAGAGAAAAATATACAAAAGTCGCAATTATGTAATACGATCTTTATTGACACGTATAGTTATAATTACTGTGCTATATACAAAAATACATAATAGATAATTGTTTTGATATCTTTGTAAAATAAAGCCGTATATTGTATTCAGACAATTTATGAAACAACTAGACATATCCAAGACAACTTAGTGATGTAAATATTTAAATTAAGTAATAATAATAATATTTTAGGCTAGTATTTAAATTTGATACAAAAATCAAAATTGATTTTTAAGTAAATTAACGCCTCGCACGGAGTTCAAGTAACTGTCGCGGAAGGGGCCTCTTTTTTTAAAAGTGGACACAAAATCTTTTTTTTATATAATATTTAAGTAACAAACGAACATACAATCCACCTGATGGTGAGTAGCCACTGACACCCATGGACATATTTAATCAACCCCAGGTAAGATCGATCTTTGTCCCTGTAGTTCCGGGACTAGTAGAGGGCTACGGTATCCCCTGCCTGTCATAAAAGGCGACTAAAAGGGGACTTTCGGGGTTGCGGGCGGCAAGAAAGGGAGCTCGAGCCGTCCTGCCAAGCAACCTCGGGAAGGACGGCGGCATGTGTGGTCGAATGTCGTCCGCTCACAGGGAAGAGCCCGTAAGGGTCATCGTGCTCGGAGGACTCCGGTTGTGTTACGTTGGAGATCTCGGAGTCCTCTTCGTAGCGCTGAGGACGGCCACCTCTGGACACACAAAGACGAATACACAAACACCCAGACTCTGAACAGAAATCTAAACTCAACGTTCAGATGTCTGTCTGGCCGGGAATCGAACTCGGGACACACTGCGTGTCAGACCGGTATGGTGACCGCTCCACCACGCGGGTCGTCGAAGGTTGGCCAAAGGTGCGTTGCTACTCCTGAGGACCAAGTTGGCACCCCTTGTATAAGTATGTCTCTCTTCGGACCAAAACACAGCAGTACTTATTACAGTTATTGTTTTTAAATAGAGATAGGTGTGGAACCTTCTAGAGCGGAGGCCACGTTTAGGCAGAAAGTCAGACAAATAAATTGTAAAAATGTAACATTTGTCAAAAATAAAAACTTTTTAACTTTTTAGATATCCATCGAGCACGTGAACCGAAGACTAGACAGCGGGATCGTTGGATTCAGAGGGCACAGGACAAGTTGTCTAAATTGTAGAGCGGTGGCTAGACGGTCACCCTAAATAGATGTACATTTATTGTAGGTAGATTAAAAAACTAGGTAGATTAAAATAATAATAATAATAACTCCAATGAATAGTTTATCGAGCGAACAATGTGAGATGGTAAAGTATACACCTAAAAAAACGCGATAATCGGGATTAAAGCTGTTCAACATAAATTTCATGAATTTATACGAACTTAATTTTATGAATCACGTGACAAGTCGGTAAATACCGACAATCGTTAAAATAAAAAGAATTAACCCAGACATTTCAGAAAATGCCTAAATTTATTATTCAAACTAATACACTACAGGGCAGAATTAGTTTACACATTTTTTGACGGTATATAAATATATTTACACCAATTGTATATATTACTATGAATATTGTAATATTATTATCTATAGTTAATCTCTCGATCCACGCAAGCACAAGGTTAGGAATACACATGATACGTTATATTGATATAAGAATGTCTATTAATAATTATTGTCAGAACTCTTAATTATTTTTTCGCCAAACCTAAATATTTTGACTACCGGTTACATGTAACGAATAAGGAAATTTTGCCGTCCCTCAAAATATGCCGCCCGGGAGCGCAACTTGACTACCGGTTATATGTTGCGAATAAGGAAATTTTGCCGTCTCTCAAAATATGCCTCCTGGGAGCGCAACTCGAGTACCGGTTATATATTACGAATAAGGAAATTTTGCCGCCCGGGATTCGCCCTATTCCCCCAAACTACGTAGGACAAGAGACCCTTTTTTACATCTTCCGTTGCTTCAGCCATAGCCAACTTACTTCAAAAACCTCTATTTTTTACATATTGATACAAAACAATTATCACTTTAAAACTTTGCAGTTGTTCGGTTGTCGGTTCGATAGGGATCTCAAAGAGTTCCGTATCGACCCACGATGTAAAAAAAAAAAAGCGGGAGATTTTCATACACCATAAGTAAATGAACCTTGAGAGAGAATTAAAATTCCGGATGAAAAATCATCCCTTTAAATCACTCAAACTCCAAAGTAAATCCCACCAAATGTGTCGAATCATTGAAAAAAATTATACAGCATGTTTAAAAAAATTTATATCACGTGTATTCCCCACCTCGACGTCAATTTACGAGCATTTAGATTTCAAATAAAACACCACTCTATATACAGCGGGATACACTATAGCCTTTTATAAGAATTAAGGCACAATTTCATTTGTGTACGCTTCCTAATTCGTTTATTCTAATTAATGGATATATTGCATGAAAAACTTAATATGTATCATTACAATGCACGTCGAGTTTATAATTTGTTTCAAAAAAAAATTGTCAAACGTAGTGGCAGTTTTTGTGTGTTTATCTCTCTTACACATTGTAGAGGACGAGCGAGAAAGAGATAAAATGGTCGCCATTTTTTAATTGAAGCGCTCATTGAAACATTTTTTTTTATTTTCATTTCTACCGTCAATGCGATTCTATGTCAGTTTCGGTTATAACTGGTTTAAACCAGTTTTTTAACCGTCTTCCAAAATGGAAGCGGTTCTATTCCACTGTGTCTGGAGAATGATTTAAAAATCTTTCTCATGTATATTGTGCGATGTTCGACGGACTAATACCGTTGTGTAATCAGTTAAAATAATTACCCATAAACCGCGTTATACAATCGGTAATAAATCCAGGTAATCATTGTAAATTATACATCAAATTATACACTTCATAAGTATAAAGGTATCCGTATACGAAACGAACGAACAAACACCAAACGTCCAGAAAAAAACGGATCAATAATAAAACATCATTCAAAAACCGAACTACCCTCGGCTGCGTGTGAACATAAGAACATAAACGAACAAACAACCGAACGAACAGAATATTATACATCAAACGTCCCTGCGCGGCCGGGTGAAGAACACGCAGCGCAAACACTATTCCTTTTCCGACTTCTTTCGTTTCTTCTTCTCAGTCTTCTCCGTTTTTTTCTTGCCCTTCTTCACGACTGGCTCCGGTTCCGGAGACTTGAACTCCTCCTGTTTTCGCTTCTTCGGTGGCGATTTGATTGGTGACTTCTTCTCCGGGGTGGGTTGTTCCTTCTTTGATGATCTGAGTTGCTTCGGCGAGCATACGTTTTCTGGCGTCGCCGAGCGCGATGTATGAGAAGAGCGCTCATCTGATTCCGTTGAACCGCCTCGCTTGTTCTTGGAGGACTTGGTCGATTTGGACTCGGAGTCCTCCTCGCCGGGAATGCCCAGTATCTCCGCCCACTGGTCCGGCGGCGGCGTCGGCTGCTTCTTCACGTCCTCCGCGGGTTCCGCTGTCTTCTGTGGACACAAATGGACCAGTAAGAGGCAGTGTTATCGATTTATGTCCGATTCATGTCATGTTAGTGTTCGTTCGAGTGCGTTAAAAGAATTACGTAATGACTTGACTACTATGCTATTATAAATAGAAGCCCTTTATTTTTTTGTTGCTCTGTATTAGGAGTTAGTAGGTAACTCCTAGTAACGAGCAGAAATGTTCGTCGAAACTTTTTATAATATAAATTTTACTATTGGAATTTTCAGATTTTATGTCCGACTTCATTATTGGTCAAAAGGACGGTCGCATTTAAATATGTATTCGATGAAAATAAATACTCGAATTTAGCTCTTACTACGCACTCTTCCACAACACTAAAATAACGCAAATCGGGGATTAGAAAATGTCTGCTTTATTGCACAAAACTAAGTTTTAGTATCTCTAGATCAATTTAACTTTAAAAGAATCATAGTCCAGTAAGAAAAAGAATTTACGAATATGTAACAGGTGTTGTGCCATAAAGCTTTATAGGTGAATTTTATAAAGATGAGGTACGATTTTAATACGTCAACTTGTAACCACCAGCATGCATTAAAACGTGACAATAGACGATAGGAAATTCCTCGAAAAATAATTGGGTACACTCAGAACTTCTAAAAGAGTATAATTTGTTAAAAGTACAAATTTCCTTGCCTAATTTCCCACCTTTATGGATGACATGTTTTTTTTTTTTTTTCAAATTCCGTTTATGGGAAGCCTTTCCCTTTCAAACAAATTTGTTCACCAGTACCAAACAAATAGGGTAACAAACGTAAAAAAATTCAACCGAATTGAAAAGATCCTCATTACTTAAAAGTCGATTTGGACGTCACTCTTTTTGTTGTTCTCAGAAACTGCATACATGAGTAAGGTTTATGTAACTCCGGTACCTTCATTTAGAATACGGGTGACGCTGTCGTTTACCGAACAAACGAAATCGTCACATGTTTTTTATAATATGCAAGTAACAAACGAGCATGCAGCCCAACTGATGGTAAGTGGCTACTGCCGCCCATGGACGTCTGTAATCAACCCTAGGTAAGATCAAAGTCTCATCTAAGGTTAGCCACAGATGCGTTTCTACCCCTGAGGACTAAGATGGAATGCCTCGGAAAAGTATGTCTCCTTTACCACACCCTTCAAACCAGAACACAGCAGCGCATAACACTGCTGTTATTAGGCAGAAATAGGTGTCGCGGTGGTGCTTTCGGAGTCGAACCACAAAGAGTTCTGCCACCTTCAAAAACACAAATATTTGTATTTTATAAATTTAATGTCACATACAAATATAAATTCATTATTGTATTTACCTTGTCACGACTTATATGTAAGTGATAATTTCATACAAAAACATAAGCATACGTATTTGTCACGTTTTACGAGGCTGAGTTTTTTAACAAGTAATTTTAACAAGTAATTTTCGTACAAATCTTTTCGTTCCTCATCCTCAACACTAGACAGTTAACATCTATTACTATTACATGTCAGTTTATAAATCACGAAAGCGAACCTGCACCGGACACACGTAGACTAGCGATTTCGATGTCAAATTATAATTAAAATATAAATATTTCGCATTCGATGTGCAGCTAAATATATCGCACGCAGTTAGAACGAAAGGGACCCCCAACTCAAAATTTCAGCATATTGGAGTTAAATATTTAAAAATACTCCTAATAACTCAGTTAATCGTTTAGCGAATTAAAGTGACGATTCCGTACTAGAAAAGGACCAACATGTATGTCCATAATAACCGCGCGCTTTGAGAAACTCCCCAAAATGGACACAATTTTGTTTACGCTTTAGGTCCCTTTTATTCAAACCGTGCGGTATGCATGACGGGCTTTGCGATTCAAACGACTCACTAGTGAATATTTATCGATGACTCGCACTTAGTTCTGATTTTAAATAGCAAAGGGAATGAAATGAGAGTCGGCTATTCCGAAGGATGTATATTATATGAGGCGACATTAAAGATATAGAAACCACGGAATAAAAAATGGCATATTCCATTAAATAAAATGATATTTGATGAAAAATGATTCCTGTGCGTAACGTAAATATACATAACATATATATGCGATTATTATAGTAAATTCTTTCGCTGGAGCTGAAGGCGCGCATTTAAAGACAAGAATAATGAAAACCATGTAAAAATGACAGTATACATGACTACGAGTACGTATTTTCAGTGTTTGTTCGCTACACGAATCCCAGTGTACGAACGCCCTAATTATACATATGTATATTATACACGCCGTAAATTGATTGAAATTATTTTTTTGTTAATTATGTTTGGTATTTATGAAACATTATTATCGCGAAAAAAAATATTTTAGTTAAAATCGCGTATGTTATACAAGGCGTAAAAAAATGTATAAATCATAATAAGACTGTTTTTATTATTATTTGTTTTGAATTTCGTCAATATTATTAGTATCAAATCCTGGTAACATAAGTGACACTGTAAGCACGAACAAAATGTGCAATAAGTCTGAAATAAATGATAAAAAAAAAAATGATTCTGTTTATTGTATGTCTATATGATCTTAATCTTTAAACCATAACACAGTGATAATTTTACAAGGCCGTTAAAGCTTTGTTGATACGTTAATTATTTATTTTACTTTTAATATATATTTTTTTATAATTATTTTATATCTGACTCATTTTTTATTTTATTATTTTTCGATTCATGATTATATTACACTTACACAATCCCATTCATCAATCCTTAACGTAACCAGTATAATTTAATGTCATTATCATCAATGTTAGATGTTAAATACAATTATGTTAGAAAAAATACATTCTGTGTCACTAACTAGTGATTAATTCACGCTGCAATATCGTGCAGTTTTCATTATATTTAATGTTAGTACTATATATTAGAGCAATAAGCTGATATGTTGTTATTTTAGCGTCTACAGTTATTACATTTTAAGTATAAATAGATTGAGTTTGTTTATTGTTTTAAAAAATCTTAAAGCCGGTTACAAGTATAATATAATGGATGGAAAGAGGGTATTGGACTTTTCCCGACAATCATTTTAAAACAATGTTTTCTATTTTAAGACGTAATATTAATTGGTGTAAAGTTATTATTGAATTTAAAACTGTAGGTCAAAACAAGCAGTTGTAAATATGTATTATATAAAATTATAATGTTCATAATATATTATAATAGGCTTATAAATAAATATTTATTCATTAAGGAAATTAAAAAAATAATAAATTATACACTAATATGATAAATTATACAGTGTGTAAAATATATCAAATTTATGATTTCACATAGTGGGTTGAACAAATTTAAATAATGTAATTTATTTACGAGGCGCGTGTGCAACACAATTGCTAATTATGAACATTAATTTGCATTTTATAGTAAAAATATTTACACGAACTTATCATTCATACACTGATTTTATACCCTGTATAAGTGGTGCACATCACGTCAAAATGTATTTTTTATACTTAGACTCATACGACGACCAATACACGACTATATTTCTAGAAAAATACACAAGGTAAACTGTGTTCATTATTCTGATGTCAGTCAAATTTAGGTGCATCTGCAAACAATCCTATGAAGTTAGTGAGCTAGAACTGATGTATATAAAAAGACATCCATATAACATGGACACGTTGTATTATATTTATAATATAGTAAATAAAATATATGTTAGTGATGGCCAACAAAAAACCAAAGTGTAAACATTTCGAGAAAAAAAAAGATTATCGCTGAATAATGTCGTGTAATGGTCAATATATATCGCAATTATTTTAAAAATATAAGAAATAATGTTATAAGTTCCCCGAAATGGAATGATAAACTAAGTTTGTGATAAATTTTCACTCATCTGAGTGAAAAATTTCGCTTATATAGGACGCGATAAGGCAACGGGCACATCTAGCAGTTTTAAAAACAATTAAATTCACGAATTTTACGAACTACGCATTATATTTGAGTCCTAAAGAAACGCATTCATTTAAAAAAAATATGTAATTCTCCAAACAAGCGTTTAAAAAACGCTACTTCATCAGTATCTCCTTAGGAAATCATTCGTTGAACGAACAAAATTTACTTTTTACACGATATAAAATCGAACAATAACTTATTCGAAAAAAAAATCGATCGATTCCGTCTCAACCGCACGATGTGACCGCGCCCTACGCCTGTCATATTCTGCGGGTGAGCTAGTCTACGGCTATACGTTCAGTTCCGGTGTAGGTCCGCTAGCGCGCAGACAAACGACATTACAATGACAGCCGCTCAACCGTCACGATGTCTGTCTCGAGTATTAAATATAGAGATGCCTCACCGTGATCCCCCTCCGTTCTCCGTCGCACGAAACAAAACACTGCAAAACCACACACTGAAATCTCGTTTTCTTTTCACGTTTTTTTTTTTGTTTTTTCGTTTTTTTTTCCCGTGTGCGTGGGGTAGCTAACGACCCCCGCAGATTATGACAGTCACGATAATACACGCCGTCCCACTAACGTATTGTATAGTGTCGGAGTGATCGATTTATACTTGTCTGACGCATGACGTCTCAATGACGTGACGCGTCAGAACGGTATACAATCTATACCTGACGCAGTGACGTCCCTACACTCAACGCGTAGATACCGTTCCGATGTGTCATCAGACGAATATAAATCCACCTTTAGTAAAAAAAAACGCAAATAATAAAATCGCCGTATGAAACGCTCAATCACAATTGGATTAGTAGGGCAATGCGCTCGCATAGTATTCACCGGTTAGGCTATTTACACACTGAACTTTACGTTTCTTGAGTGCTTCTTATATATATTTCCCCAGTTCGGTATGCATTAGCTGTTAAAATCTACCCAAAAAAATCTATTTATTAAATATAATTATTGTCTTTGACTTGGCTGTTTTATAAGTGTGTGGCAGTGGACAGGCCAAGTTTTCGCGCCAAGGATAGCATTTAATACTTAATAAAATTCGACTTATTTATATTTATCGCTAAAATTCCAGTATGTAAGGTTTTGCAAGCGTTTTGCTCAGTGACAAGGCTGTCGGAAATAAATAACATATCTGTAAATAGCCACGAATTAATAAATTATGTCTTGTCATTCGTAGCGGTTGTATGGTAGCCAGGTCGCAGAAATTATGACCAGGTTAATATAACAGGTCACAGTGTGTCTGCCTCTTAAGCGAGGGTCAGATTATATTGGACACCCAGTGTGACCTTCTACACTTGTAACGCGAAATAGAACAAATTAAGGTACCTACCGTCGAAAATTTGGATAAATCTTGCCAATTCTTGTACATTATTCAATTACATATGTAAAAAAATCTGTGTCCGCGCAGGTTCGCTCACAGAACCGACATCGGCGATAAAAATATTTCGCCGAATGAACATTAATCGAAATATAACAAAAATATGCAGTACATTGATATCCGAAAAAACTAAAGATATTTCATTTAAAATAACATCAAATAACACAGACATTAACATGTATTCCCAATGTAATCCAGACTCGGTAAATACTTTAGTACAATTTTTTATTATCACATAGAAGAAAGAAACGGAAAACTGTATGTTTTTCAATATATTAAACTAAATTTTTATAACATTATGTATATAAATTACTTCCATTATAACTCTCACTAAAGTTAAAAGTATTAGCCAAATCTGGATACAAACGAGAAAATATGTTGAAAATTTACAAAACATATTCAAAAAATACATTCCTGAAAGTGTTAAGGCATGATACGAGCATAACTTGGCCAACGCGCTGCCGTGCCCCCATCTACTTACCCTTTGTTATTAAATAAAAAAAGATACTAATCGAACTACATATTTTTGTTATTGTTAGTATGGTAGTCACTCCTTTATAGAAAAAAAACACTTAGAAAAATTCCAAACAAATTTGACACATACTGCAAATATTAATATATGCCTTTGTTAAATATAAATATATGTCTGAAAAAAAGTTAACTTAATATCATAATTAAGAGAGTACAAGTAGTTGAATTATCGGTAACACTTTATGTACACTGACATAGTCAATACTATTTCGAAATATTTTTTTTTACTCAAAAAACACTTTCGATAATTTTATTCATAAATTATATCGATAATCGAATTGATAAAAATCATAGCATATACTAAAAAAGTTAAATCATTCTAATTCGTAAATCCTATATTTCTAGCAGCATTTAGATATCAACTTATCTTTGTATCTAGTATAATATTCTCATATACCTATCAGACCAAAATATCTAGTCTAATCTAGTGCCTTTCTGGTGCCTTCTCTTTCTCAAATTTATATAGTTGAATCTTATGACAAGGCAGACGGGCTACCACATGGAAAGTAGTCACTGTCCGAACATTTGCAACACCAGAGGAGTCAGAAATGGATCAATAGTTTTGAAGGAGAACTCATTTGCACCAATTTTGAAGAGCCCCACATCATAGAGCTCCGGGAATACCTCAGGAAATTTATTCCACAGATCAAGATCAAACCTAAGCGTAGAGTATCTAAACAACTTTGCACTTATAAACACCTATATGAACACTGATCTCAAATAAAATACTATCTTAAGACAAAGTACAACAAGAACGTAGAAAGCCATTTAAAAATAGAATATACTCACGTCCCCCTTCTCCTTCTTCTTTTTCTCCTTCCCCTCTTTCTCCTTCTCCTTGTCCTTATCCTTGTCTTTGTCCTTATCTTTCTCCTTGTCCTTGTCTTTGTCCTTATCTTTCTCCTTCTTCTCCTTTTTACTCGTCGAGCGGTCTCGTTCTAGAAGGGAGAATGTTTTGATTTATAAAAAAGATGCAGTTTCGCTGCATGTAATAACTGTTTACTATTTTTCGCTTTGAAACATAGAGACCCAAGAAAGTTTTATAAAATACTAAACTATTATATAAAAATTAAATGGATAGAGTTTATCTGTGTGTTACTGAATCACGCAAGAACCACTAGTCCGATTTTCATGAAACTTTGCAAGGGTGTAGCTTATTTAACTGGTCAGTCCATAGGCTACTTTTGATTTCGATATTTTTTGCTATTTAAAGATGACTACTATTTTAGTGACGTCACCACATCCCTTAGTTTCAGACTTTCATATTTCCATTCTAAAAAAAATATGACTAACTTTTGATGATAACTTTTGATGGCATATTAGAGGTTAAAATTTAATTTTCTATCCAAAAGCCCCCACCACTTTTCATGTAACTCCAACGGTTAGCGTGTAAACCCAAATTTTTTGTCACGTAGCGAGGTACGAGTACTTCAACTAGTTTGACATAAAAGAAACCAGCATATCAATGAGAGTCCCTTCGTTCTCACTGCAGATTCAATTGTTTTAAAGACAGAAAAGAAGATAAAAGAACGAAAAAATGTTCATCCCGTACAACATAAAAGAAAATAACACTCATAATTATCAAGTGTTACAAGTCAAGTATTGACCGAAAAGTTCTCCAATTCATAGCTGCAAGGAATCGTGATAACATGCAAAGCTGGTGTTCTGTAAACTGAAACTTTCGTGTGCGTACAAGTGATATCGGAACGCACGCATGCGTATGTGAGTGCGCGATTTTGTAGATTTTAGTCTCCCCGCTACCCCACCCCCTTTGGTAAAATGGAGTGAAATTTCAACCCAACCCACTAATAGCACGTGAGGTCAAAATTAAGAGAGAAACATGTTTTACGTAACTCATCTCTTTATCTCGTCGTAATATTCCACATTTTCTTGCAGAATAAAAATAATTCGTGATATTGACCCATAATTACCTCCCTCCTCCTACGAGAGATTCGACCCCTTTCTCCCCCTTAAAATTTCACGTAAATAATTAATGTCCCCTCGGCTTTGATTTGACTTGATTTTTTCCAATATCTTATAGTTTCAATTACTGTTACTGAGCTCCATAACCCTGATTTATATTTATGGATGTTCCCTTACGGTTTGTGATAGACTTGTATTTCGGATATCCCACAGTTTCGGTTAGGGATGTGACTTGGCTGGGGAAAAAACATTTTTTTTATTTTTTATTGATCTATTTTCTTTTCTTTTTTTTATTAAATAATTGATGTTCCGAGAAAAAAAAACGTTTTTTTTTAAAAGCAATCCCGTCAAATATGATTTGGTCGTTTAATTTACATTTTTTATGCAAACCACTACAAACAATAAACCCCAAACTTACTCGCACATTTAATCAACGAGTTACATTGTAAAATTTTACATTAATTAATTAAAGCACCGCGTTTGTAGTTAAACGAGAAAAGATTTTTTTAAAACCACAGTCTATAGAAAATATCAAATGACTGTACTGTTTTACCGACTGAGTTTTCGAATAGAAACTACGAAATAAATAATATATTTAGTAATTCAAAGGAACGACCATTAAAAAAATCGAAAGTACTCGATTCAATCGTATTATTATTCTAAAAGAAATAATCGATTATCTTTTCACATCCCTAGTTTCGGTTACACGGAGGTTTACGAAATCCCTGTTTTATTTATATATCTCTTTCGCACGACGTCACGACGCGTCAAAACGGTATAATTTTTTTCCTGACGCAATGACGTCATCGTTCCTTCATTGCCCAAACTCACCCTTCTCCTTGCTGTCCTTGTCCTTCTTCCTCTCCTCCTTGAGCAGCTTGCAGTACTCCCTGAAGTAGTCCTCCCTGAGGGTGCTACTCTCCACCGCCTTGTACCTGGCGTCTCCGTCTACCTTCTTCTTCGCGTCAGCCCAACGAGCGTGCCGGTCTACCGACTTCTCCTTGAGCAACGCTATGAAGTCAGTCTTCACCTAGAAGGAGAGATAGCATTCAGATTGCGTATTGATTGGCGCGTGGGTCGAAGGTGGGGAGTGAGGGTCGCGTGTTGATTCAGTGGTGTATGTTCGCAAAAATGATACAAAATTTGGAAAAAAGATTAACGTTTTTAGATTTTGTGATATTCTAAATCGTGTTTAATAAGTATTTTAACAGACAAGAACAGATTATTTTTTCTATATGCCAATCGATATTAATTTTTTTTACAATTTACTAATTACTACAATTAACTGACACATTTAAATAATATATATCAAATCTGTAATCCTTGTTTTTTTTTTCACACATTTGATTCAGATACATTTTTAATTTGTAAAAAGTCAGGTGCAATATATCTTTATTTTTTTCTTTTTAATACTACAATAATTTTCAAACTTTCAGGTTGGAATCCAATTATGAAATGTTAGACGGATCCAATGGATATAAATAAAAACATCATTATATATTTTGTTTGAGAGACACTCGTGGTTAAACGCAATTATAAACAAGAAAATCACACAAACGAGACCAAAAATACCACTAAAACAACAAAAAAAATATATACTATTTTTTCCGAAAAAAATGTACAAAAATGCACCACTGAGTCACCGCGCGAACAGCTGCGCTACCTAACGCTTTTCGCCGGCATATAAATAAAAAATACACGCTGAAAACATAAACGTATAGATTAGAGCCTGTGGAGGATAAAAGATTCATTAGTCCCTGGAAGAAAATATTGATTAGTCTCAAAAGATACGGAAGTATAAGTGTTTTACTTCGTTTATTAAAAAAAACTATACATGTTATGTTACGTTAGTATAAATAGCGGCAAATATATATCGGATCTCGGTAACGGTTCCAATGATTTTCATGAAAGTTACAGATTCAGGGATTTTCGGCTCAAGGAATCGATTTTTATTTTTGTCTGTTTTTCTTTGTGTGTGTCATAGTTTTAAGGAAATAAAATATTTTCTTTCTTTCTATTTATCAATTTAATATGTTTTTTCTAATGGATGGCGTCAGTCGTCGTTCTTATAGATAAGTTTGCTATCGGATGCGTCCGCCGTCCGCGTCTATTATGGTTTTCTACTCCTCAATAGATGGCGAAAGTCGTATTTCTTGAGCAAAAAAGAAGTGTTTACTTTAGAAGCACGAAAAATCGAAAAACATTCATATTACATCAGTATGCAATTCATACTACATATAATTTTCAAAAAGCACGTTCTGCCAAAAACAAAAAAACCGAGTTATGATCTTATAATATGACACGCTTAAATCATTTCTATGTAAAGAAATAACCCTTTTTTGAATTAAATGGGACTTCGAACAGATGGCAACACTGATGGAACGACATTGTCAATTTCAAAAATCATTGGATTAATTCCTGAATAAATCGGTTGTAAACTCGGGATACTCGATTTTTTCCTTTAAATATTAATCACAACTTTAATAATGATAAATCGATTCACTAATTTAACATTATTAGAATTAATAAAAAAATAATTTAATTTAATTATCATTCACATTCATTATCATTACCTTCAATCTTTAATTTAATAATTGTTTACTTCCTATTTAAAAAATCAACAATTAACTTACAAATGATATACGGTGGACAAGATGGACAGAATGCCACTAAAAAAGATATTTATGGCTTCTGAGCTAATACTGATCTCGTTCAGCGCTGAGAGCTCATAATGCTGCGTCATACCTGTATATAGTGTAAAATAAAAATATACGCCACAAATGAATAACCTCTTACCCTTACCGATTTGTTTGAAAAAAAAACAGCACTATTGGAACACTTGTACTACCGTCCTTTCATTAAATCCTTTTCTAAAAATATTTGAAAGAAACTTGATTCGTGACTCGAAAACCGACCTCACGGGTAATCTTATCTTGACAAGGTGAATTATCAAATTTATTTCTCTATTTATGTTTCAAAAATTAGCTATGTCACTTATTTTTAACGGTCATTACTTCTCACATATATAAATAAGGGTTAATACACCTGATGTTTTTAATAATTTGCGATCAAATACATTGTCACTGAGCACCCGAGATGGTACTTTGTTTTATAATATGGAAGTGGCAGCCGTGCATGCAGCCCACCTGATGGTAAGTGGTCACTGTCACCCATGTACATCTATAATCAACTATAGATTAGATTAGATCCTTGCCTGAGGTTGGCCACATGCGTTGCTTCCTCAGACGACTAAGGTTGGAACGCATCGGATAAGTATGTCTCCCTTATCACACCCTTCAGACCAGAACACAGCAGCGCGTAACGTTGCGTTATTAGACAGAAATGGGTGTTGTGGGAGTGCCAACGTAGTTTGGTCATAACCACTGCACAATCTTTGTTAACTTTGCAATGCATTTGCGATCAAATGTATAAATAAAAAAATATTTGATAATATTTTGACGTAGCAAACGAGCATGCAGTCCACCTGACGGTAAGTGGTCGCTGCCTCTCATGGACACCTGTGAGCAACTTCAAATCGAAACAGGGATTCTATCTGAAGTCGATCATAGATGCGTTGCTACTCCCGAGAACTGAGATGGTCGCCTCATATGTAAGTGAGCCGGCAACCGCACTCTTCCACCTCACGCAAGAACTGCTTCACGCTAGAGATAGGTGTGGCGGGGGTACCTCCTCGGTCAAACCATACTCGTTCTATTGTTATCAACCTCATATTTAAAATGAGGTAGGACAAAAAAAAATTAAGATATAGCAGGCAAAAAAAAAATACCTTACTCCATCTTCATCTTAATATTAACCGGTTTTATATCCGTTTCGATATTAATATCCCGGTTTTCTCCGGGTTTTCGGTTATTTCATTCTGTTCACATATAAGAGGAATTACGTCTCCAAAAATTAGTGTATTTAATATAGCAAAAGCTCAACCAAATCTTGAAAAAAAAATGGCCGAATTTCATCGCAAAAAACATCATAAGTGTTAATAAAACATTGCATTTGAAAGTTCAGAATACCAAAAACCCGGATATGAGATTATTTCTTCAAACTTAACCAGGGAGTCGAACCCGGTACACACTTTCAAACCCACACAGATCTATCTATCTATCTACTATGACTCGTTTTATTTTATTACCCGTGAAGTCGTTTTTCGTTTAAAACAATTAAATTATTGACTTACAAATTATTCTATTTTATTCATTTGCAATTTTTGTTTAACATTTTCACTTCAAACATTAATGTTTTTTTTTTGTTTATTTTTACATTGAACAACAAAACTTGACACTACATTATGCTAAAAATTAATTCATTTTGAAAATATAATTGTATAAATTAAATTGACTTTAATATAATTTTCGAAAATTAAATGTCAAAAAACTAAAATTCTTCGAAAAAAATGTCCACAAAGATTTTTTTGTCTCTATTTCAATTACAATATTTTTTCATGAAAATGAAATTTTAATCATTATACAAAATGACCGAATCGGTCCAGCAGTTTTCAAATATTTTCACAGAGATGTGGTTTATCCGAAATGAATTACAAAATATGTATTTTTTTCTGAACTTACAAGACATGAACGATTTATTCACGAACGTTGAAAATTTTTTATTTCGCAAACATGTCCTTCAGCATTCATGTTTGAAAAAATAAATGAAAAAAACTATCGTCTTGTATGGTAATTAAACAAAATGATATCTACCGACTTAGTTGTATAATTTTTTAAGAATCTAATTATTACTACGAGTAATTATACGGCGTGGGTGCTAAGTATATTATAAAAGAAAAAATGTCATCCAAAACAGAAATCTCAACTAATGTTTAACTCTGGTTGGCCAGGGATCAACCCTGACACACTATGAATCTACCATGCAAGGGATCAAGGAATTAAGATAAGATAATCATTTATTCGTTCTGTTTACACACATTTGGTTATTACACATTAGTAATATTTACAGTAACAAAAGTGCAGAACATCACGAATTGAATACTGCTCAGCATTATGCTGGCATCCGAGAACAACCAGCGCTGATCTGCGGAAGATCCGGATCCGAATCCGAAGATCCGAATTCGCGAATACAATGAAGAAAAACTCATAGGGGGTGGGTCTTATGGGTAGATACTAGTAGATATCTTTGAAAAAACTGAGCAGTAAACTTTTAAAAGCTGCTGAAGATAGATGAAGGCGACATATAAATCATGAATGAGTCTTTAAAATTTAAAAAAACTACTTGAAAATTAATGGCGTAACACCCAAAAATTACTTAAAATTTCTGAATTAAATTCTGAATATACGAATTTTGCGAATACCAATTCAAAATTTAAATAGTACTAATTCTAAATTGTAACACTACTAAAAAGGGATTTTGTATTACATATTTAAATATTTCGTTAAACCACATATTTCCATGTCTATTTTGCAGATTTTAAGCGAAATAGTTAAAAAAATATTTGTGAACATAGAAAAATATAAAAATAACCTGAAAGAGAAAAGATTATTAGTTATAATAGGTACTTCATATAATTTATAATAGTTACTTGATCGCTTTGATTCATTGATAAAATTACTTCAAAATTATTTTCATTACTCGAAACTTTACTTTAAAAACTTAATCAAACAATTGTATTGTAAATCTGTATTGAAAATTTTCAATATAAACAAAATTCAAAAACTTGAAAATTTTTAAAAAAGTTACATTAATATTTTCACTAAAAAAAACCCATCACCAATTTTTTCTTCTATAATAAAATTACAAAGCGACTTTTTTGTACATTTTAAAGAGACATGCACGTCATAAATTTTCAAAAAAAAAAAAATGGGGAGATTACATATATTTTCGTAAGTATAATTCAACGGTGACTCACCAAAACATGGTTCTTAGGTGGTAAATATGTTGGTATTGTCTTAAATTAATATCTAACCTTATGTTCGATCTCGTACCCCGGTGGCCACTGGATGATTTGAAATAAATATAAAGTTTATCAGTCATTTCATACTAACATCATCGCGAGATACTAATTCAACTACTTATTGAAAAATAAAATCTTAGAAATCTTTGACCTAATTTTATAATTGAAGATAATATTATTTCCGGAATTGAAATTGACGTGCAGAAGCGCGTATTATTTGCTTGTTTTTTACTTAAAAAAAATGTATTAAAGAATTCTTTTTTTTTAATTTCTACATTGACACCTTCAAACTACTGAACTTTATAGAATCACTTTATACTGAAAGTTTAGGAAATATTTATGCATATTGCCCATTTCTTTTGTTAGGTGGCAAACTATCGCTTTCACTTGTGTTCTTGAAACACCAACTAGTAGGTGAAATATTATCGGTGTTGCCACACAAAAAGTATTTACCTAATATTTATTTTTAAAATATTGATATGAAACAATGACATTACTATTCCGCTATTATTGATAAAAAAAAAACATCAACAAATCGACTATTCAATCAGATAGACACTCACATCCTAAATGAGTGCAACAACATTCCATCCCGTAACCGTCCCGTACCGTTCGATTCCGTACCGTCACCGTCCAGTGACCACCGGGCGGTGTCGCCGCTGCTCTAGCCGGCCGCTCTAGCCGCCGGCGGGTGTCGCTCTAGCCGCCCGCTACACACCTAGACGTGCTATATTGGCTGAAGATTACGTTATACTGCTGTCTAGATAAATGCGCGAGAGTGCCGCGTGACGCCGCCAATATATACATATGTTTGTATATATACTTGTACATATGTATAAAGGTAAATTAATTTTCCTTTTTTTATTACTTGGAAAAAAAATAAGACAATTTGCTACGACATAATTTCATGAAACATAAAAGTCATGAAAAATTTTCAGAAGAGTTTCACGAACATTTTTGTGTTAAAAAAAGATAATAATAAAATAATATCGGCATGGTCATGTAACACGCTCGCGCTAAAATTTCATGAGGACATAAGAATAGTATTGCAAAATATTTCAAAATTGGAAAATTTGAAAAAGTAATTGGAATCGATAGAATTTCAATAACAAAATGGTATAATAATGATGTTTTGGACATGAAAAAATTGCTGTAATTTTTTTTAATTCGAAAATTTCAACACAACTGTAACAAATTCCATACCAAAACTATATTCTACCATATTGTTAAAAGATCAAAAAAAATATATTATTATTATATTTTATCTGTGATGTAATTTAACATTAATGACGTTCCAAAAATGAAATAAATATGCAAATGTTTACAAGGTTAGATTTTTCAAATAATTACAAGAGAAATCATCAAACATGTAGAAAATTACATCACGGATAAAAAAAAATCTAGAATTCCTTAATAAATTCAAACATTAAAAAATTACTCGCATAATAATCATAATATCATTTTAAAATAAAATCATCAATAAAAACGTTCGCTTCAGCAATCACAAGAAAATTATATTTCAAAAATAAAAAATGTTACTTTGAAAATTATTTATGTAAATAATTTTGGGAAATTATCGTAAAATTTTCAACTTTTAAATGTAAATTATGTGCAGCCCTGATGGTGTGCGAGTACTGCATATATTGATAAAATGCCAGCAAAGTATTCAAATAACAAGATAGTTATCTCTTTATATTTCAGTCTTATTAAAATACGAGACAAAAAGCATTTAATTTTAGTGAATTTCTTTTAAAATTGCGTCTCCTTGGAACAAATATATGTATAATGTTAACGTTATATTTTTTATTTAATTTTAACGTTATATTTAATTAAAAGATATAAGTTCGCCAGTGGCGACATCTGGCGTGACTGGTGATGCAAAACAAAATAAAAATAATTCTCTCATTAGTTCAGAACCGCGAAAAGGCGAACCCTGAAATGTGAGTTTTGAGTAAATATTAATTAATTAATGGTCTCATAATTACAAATTCATTTTATCAAATATTTTGTTACAACTGAATCAAATATGAAATCAATTAATTACTACGTTAATGAAATAGAAAAAAAGTCACACGGAAATCGAACCGTGATAAAATAAATATTCAATTATAACGTGGACTCAAGTAGTTAGGAATATTTTTTACAAATTTTAACTCTCATTTAAATAATTTTAAAACTTGACAGCTAAAAATTTGATCGTTAAATTGTATACATATTCTGTTACTGGGAAAATGATATATTGGACTCATATATGTGTCTATGTTTACATTTTCTTTGACCAATGGAACACTGTCAGTCATCGCGGCGTGGAAACGATAACGGTCAGCCTAGAGCTGACTGACCACAGACCGTCGGCATCTATCGCCGACCTCAAACAGGATAAATCCATCCAACTAAGATGACTTTCGCAAGCTTTCATATTTCATTTTTTGGTATATAATAAGTATGGAAGTCATTCAAGTTATAAAAATCCAACACGCAAACATACACGAACATTTGTACCGAAGTTTTACCGCATACACACATGAGCATTGGTTACTATAGAAACGTTTACACTTTTATCGACAGTGTCACAATTGTTTAGAGTTATCGACGCTATATGTTTTGCCAATGCCAGTCCTAACCGGGGAATCCGGTGGTTTTGACTGGCAGAAGGTCGTCTGGAAATTCTTCACGCTTCGGCCCTCTTGCGGGCCCTGCGGGGAAATACCTCTAAGGACATGCCTTCCGAGTGTGGACAGCTACCGCTTCCCGTTAATACGGGAAGGTCTTGGGATTGGTAAATCAGGCAGGTTACTATTTTTGTTCTAATTTTTTTTTTTATTTTTTTTTTCAAATAAATAAGTATATAAATCAGTTGTATATAAGTTTTTGACTGGCAGAAGGTGCGCCTTCGACTGGACTTAAATACTTGCATTTAAATGGGGAGGCGGGTGGAGGAGGATGAGACCTGTTTCCCTCTCCCCTGGATCCGCCAGTGCTATATTACATTGGGCAAGCTTTGCCAATTTCTCGTCAATGCCCACTTTCTCGAGAATGTAACCCTGAGAAGTCAGACGATGCGTCTTTTATAGATTAGACGTTTTCATAAATAATTTTTTTTTAATTACGCTTCCATACTTATTACATGTTCAATGTAAATATGTTTTTTATAAATTTTATTCTATTTTTATTTTAACGTGATTCCCTTGATGGCCTAGTATTGAAGGCGCCACTGTTAATGATTACAATAAAAGATTTTATGTAATAATATTTCATAATATTTTATCCTAACGATATAAAATTAAAAGAAAAACAGTGACATGGGTGTCAGACAGCCACGGAAAAATTAAAATCTAAAACATGATCTAATCAATGTTTGATAATTATAAAAATAACTATTATTTAATTTGTAACGGGACTCGAACCCGTAGTGTGTGGATATCACAACGTCAATGTCAAGTTTTTTTATCAGATTGAAGTAGCTAACGAGCATACAGTCCACTGCATACTGCCGTATGGACATCTGTAAGCAACTTCATATAGAACTATCTGAAGAATACAGAAAAAATCCTGAAATTGTTAATGTGTTTTTGGCTATATTTACCTAAATTAACTGTAATTGCCTAAACTTTCAACGAGAATCGAACCCGGGGCCGTGAAAAACTCTTAAAAATCCATCAAACATCGCGCCACGTAACGTAACGCGTAGTAAAACCATGTGGGTAGTAAAATCTACAGTATAAGTGGCGCCCTCAACACCCGCCCTCAAGTCCGATCGTCACGTGACGGCGTGACGTCACAGATACGTCATAACGTCGAAAATACTGAATTAGTAACAAATGGATATCGTGTCTGGCGATTATGTTAATGCCCGAAGTACGCACGTGTGCAAAATGTATGTCGTAAAATGTTTTTCGTCTTCTTCTTTATTCATAAAATAGGTCCGCTTATTTAATTCGACTTTTCTTTATGCAGGGCTTTTAGTTCAGACATTCTATCCATCGACCTATCGGCCCTTTGAGTTACTGCTGAATAAATGTTAAAACATTGAACATTTATGATATGAAAACGTACATACATCGGAGCTATAAATCTATGTTTTATAGCGTATCATGTTTTTTATAGTATGGCAGTAGCAAACGAGCATGCAGCCCACCTGATGGTAAGTGGCTACTGCCGCCCATGGATATATGTAATCAACCCTAGGTAAGATGAAAGTCTCACCTAAGGTTAGCCACAGATGCGATTCTGTCCCTGAGGACTAAGATGGAATGCCTCGGAAAAGTATGTCCCTTACCACCCTTCAAACCAGAACATAACGGCGCATAACACTATTGTTATGAGGCAGAAATAGGCGTGGCGGTGGTGCTTTCGGACTCGAGCCACAAAGAGTTCTACCACCTTCAAATGTTATATACATAACAATTAGCCCATCTATCCATCAGCCCTTCGGGGTCCACTGGTAAACAGGCGGAATGTCTATGTTCAAATTCAAATTCAAAAGTTTATTCAAGACAATTACAAACACATTT